>OX465298.1:165516326-166116326 GCA_949987735.1 Leucophora obtusa | reverse complement strand
TTTATATTTTGTTTAACAAAATTTTAAAAATTCAAAATTAGAGTATGGTAAATTTCCAAAAAAAAAAAAAATATCCCATATTTGGCCATACCTGGGATTATGTTAGCATAATTCAAGAGAGCAAAAAAATTATATCTAAATACTTATGTATCTCGGAAATGAAACTAGAGTATAACATATTAAGTTTTTGAAAAAAATATTTAATTTTTTTCGATTTTCCTAATATATCCCTTTTTAACCCTTCAATGCTCTGGGTGAATTACAATTACTTCAATATTTTCCAACCGGTTTTGGATTTTTATGCCTTTTAAGAAAAGTAATTCAGTGTAGATTACGATTCTATTAACATTTTCCAGAAATACAGGTAGTGTTTTGAAAACAAGCCAAAACAGCTATTTTACCCCCTTGTAAATCGCAGTCAAAACTTTGAAGGGCCAGGGATAGCTTACAAATTTTTTAAAAAAGTATTACTGCTAAAAAGTATTACTGCTTTTCATAATTGAAATTACTTTTCATTCTGAAATTTAGAAAGGTCATGGCAATGACACAACAAAATTTCAAATATGTTGTTCTGATAATGAAAAAGTTATTGGGAAAAAAACAAAAAAAAAACTCCAGGGAAAAAAATTAAGATTTCAAAATTTGAAGTTAAATATTTTTAAACTGTAAGCAATACTATGGTACTTGAAGCATGTTTTTTATTTACCTTATAACTTGGATTACAAAAATTCTAAAATCAGCAAAATCGGTTCACATTTCTAAAAGTTGTACGACAATGAAGCTTTTGTATACCCGATATGGTTAACTTTGACACCCTGTATAACACCCTGTGAAAAGCCTAGATCCTTCTCTCCAGTTCTTGTGAACATTTTTTTCCGATTTGGTCAGTAGTTTAGAAGATCCATAATTATTACCATTTTTGTTTGGTTTGGAACCAGTGTGCCATGCGTATTAAAAACTATTTACGGTAAAAATTATGAAACCTTTTTGGAGGGACTTTTGGATACATTTTTTGTCGTTTACAATAATTATTGTAATAATTCGTTTTGTAAATTAAACAAAATCCCCGAGCAAAAATTATTTTGAGAAATTGCATTTGGTGCGGAAGTTTTTTTCCGAATTGGCCCGCAGACACGATTTTTAATATTAATTTAGTATTGCCTTTCACGTGGTGATATGTAAAATTTTTATTAAAAATGAGTCACAACCCTAGTGAACATGGATGATCAAACATTGATTTGCTATATGGTCATGCATGGGCATTAGATGATACCACAGGCAAAAAAAAGGCGCTCAATACACCTTAAAACATAAAGTATTTTTGCAAGGCAAAAAAAAAAATTTTACCGAACGAGGGATCACATTTATTAATTTTCGTTATAGCTTCGGCATTTAAAGTAGAATTTTAAAGTGTGATTTATCGATTGTTTTACCTCGAGGAGACCGGTATGAGTATGTTGTCTTCAGCTAAAATACAAAATTCTTTCAAAAACTAAAAAAATACATTTTTTAAAAATGGTCCAGCTCGTGAAATCTCATTGCTAGACCCGAAATATTTTGGGAATCATCATAAGACAATCCCAGGTTTATTTTGAGGGGGGCATTTTTTTACTTTTTTTCGTCAGTCGGTCTAATGTATAATTATTTCATTAGAATTTTGTAAATTCTTTCTGGGTATATAATTATTTTTTTTAATAATTTCTTTATTGATTAAAATGTTTGTTGGTACAATTTTATGTTGTTGGTACAATTTTATTTATAAAAAAAATATTAAAATTTCGAACGTTAATATATTCGTATTTCAAATGTGACTAAAAAAACTCTGACAAATGAAAGGTCGCAGGTTCAGTTCAAGTACCCGCAAATATAAATTTAATTTTAAAGTATTTTGAAACGTGTTATGTTCCCAGGAAAATTTTCTGTTCCAAAGAATTGGTTATAGAATAGCTACATTTCATTCACAACCCTTTCTACTGTCGATTCTAGCACCGATTATTTTTGTTTGAAATTGTCCCAAAAGCAACCACTTCTATAGCTCAAAAGTGAAACCGGTTGCCCTAGAATCAGTTCTGGAACTAGTTCTAGAATTGATTCTACGTCAGTCATACCTTCCATATAGTACTGGTTCCGTAACCTGTTCCACGGAATCGGTTGCAGTGGAACCAATTGCATAATTGGTGTGGTTGGCAACCGATTGTAAAAATTTTTCCTGGGTTATTTATAGAGTTTGTAAAAATCAAATTAATATGACAAAGATTCAAAATTTGAAAATAGATTTCGGTAATACAACATCACTCAAAATTAATAAAATTGCTTTTATCTGGAGATAAAAAATGTAAAGGCACTTGCAACGGCTTTATTTTTTTATATTTTCATATTCTATATACATATTTTTGCCCAAATCTATATAGTTATCGCGACCACTGTACATATAGGAAAGCCATCTATTTGTCGTTTTCTATACCCACGCATTTGCTGGTAACGTCTGGTAATGATTTGCGTTTTTTTTTCTACAAATGCCCTCCAATTTTGATAAATCATGCAAGCAAAACCGATCTTTCTTGCTAGCTAAAGCCATGTGTCTCTGCAATTTTGATACCAATACGACCTGTGGTAGCCCTACGGGAAATTTTAACAAACTGTCACCGAACTGGCCCCTTTATATGAAATAGACTGGTCACTTTTACATGGCGTTGTCATAGGAGGGGGAAATTGACCCCTTGTGACATGTCACAAGATAAATCCTAGGACAGGTTACTGAACTCTCATAAAAAACAAAGTTCAGGGACGAATGAAAATATACAATTATCTAATTTTTGATAAATCTTTGACTTACAGATTTTTGTAAAAAATTTTGAATCATCTTTGGATTGATTTCACAGACGGCATCTGCTGTTTTCCTTTTGTTTAACTGGTAAATATCAAATGGTAAATATCCACCACAAGAAAGCAAAAGCTTTTATACATTCTTCTTCTTTTTCTTATTACTTTGAAATAAAAATTCTCAAAATTTTCTCTATAATTTGATGTAGAATTGGCACTTTTATCGAATCTCAAGAGCCAACCAAGCATTCGGTACCCTACAAGTATTTGTCAATCGATGCCTACGAACAATATTGAAATATTAAATCTTAAATGGCGTTGGATTGGTCACACGCTGCGCAGGCCTCCTGGTGACGTAACTAAAATCGTCATTGACTGGAACCCACACGGTAGGACACGAAGAGTAGGCAGACCGTGCCACACGTGACGTCGTCAACTAAGCATTAAAGTCAGCCGTAGTGATCTAAGCTGGAGAGCAGTAAAAAGATAATCATCAAACCGGTCCGAATGGAATAAATTCGTTGTAGCTCTTTGTTCCCAATAGAAACCACAGGACATAATATATATATATATATATATCTTTATGTCAGGTTGGAACTTCTCGGACCGTCGTGGTAATTTAATACATTTGTATTGTATCGCTCTTTTTCTTAATTGAACTTCGATTTACATAGTTCGGCCTTAAGGTTTTTTTTATGTACCTGTAAATAAAAGAATAATGTTTTTATTTATTTACTACTTTGCATAGAGCGTATGAAACGCTCCCGTTGATTGTTAAGCAAAGAATCTCTTTATTGTGTAAAATCGGACTTAATTTATAATACATTATTGCTTACTAAGCAATTCTATAGACAGTGGGAAATGTAGCAAATGGATTGAGAACTTTTGGTAAGATTCATAAAGTATGAATCAACGATAAATGTACAATACCATAAGTAATGACTGTTACAGTGGTTTGAGTCAGAGTTTGACTGAGTATTCTCAGTATAACTTACTGTTACTGCAATGGTCATTGTACAACACCAATAGTGTGTATCGTATGTATTATTGTTCTGTAATATGATCTTTTTAGTTTCAAGTACCCAAAATATTCTTGTGGGTAATAACGCATTTAATTCATGCTACATATGCTACATATGCTACACCTCCCTTTTACGGAAGAATGTTCATATAATAAAGTTGTATGGACATTCTTGTACAATAAAGAAATAAAATACTTAAAATTATGTTTACTTTATTTGGTATTTATTTTCTTAATTTTTGAATGTTATTATGTTATTAGATTTTTATTATAGTTTTCATATTTTATTGGTTATAAATCTTAAGTCTATTTTTATGAACCATTTGTTCTTTATTATTTTCCATATCAATTATTGTTATATTATTTCTTACATCTAGTTTTTTAATTTTATAAGGTCCTATATATTTAGGATCTAATTTATGCCCTGTATCATTTTTAAGCAAAACTAAATCTCCTATTCTAAAATTATAATCTAATATTCCCTTATTGTAATTTAATTTCTGCCTTAATTTAGATCGATCTAACATCTCGCGCGCTCTCTTATGTGCTACTTCTAATCTAAATTGTATTTCCCTAGCATAATCATCTATGTTATACAGTGGACTAACTCTATCTACTTCACTAAATTGTTGAAACTCATTTGGAAGGTTTCCAAAAACTAATTCATATGGACAATAGTTGTGAACTGATGATGGCGTGGTGTTAAAGCAGTACGTAAAGTACTTAAGCCAATCATCCCAATCGTCCCTATCTACAGAAATGTACGATCTTACATATTCATTAAAAGTTCTATGACTTCTTTCTATTGTGCCCATTGTTTGATGGTGATAAGCAGTGGAAGTGAGTTTCCTTACTTTAAGGAGGTTAAATAATTCCGTTAATAACGAATTTTTGTACTCTGTACCCATATCCGAAATGAACGTCTTCATTGGACCGTAGGTAAGAATAAAATTTTCAAAAATTGCCTTTGCAATTGTTTTCTCACTTTTGTCTCGTACGGGTATTGTTACTAAGTATTTTGTCATGTCACAGATTATAGTGACTGCATATTCATTTCCATTGTAGGTTTTGGTAATGGACCTATAGTATCCACTAATACAATATCAAATGGTTTTGCCGGGGTTGGCGTTAATATCATTGGACCTTTCAAGTTCTTTGTAGTTTTGGCCGTTTGACACTTTTGTCATGATTTAACGTATTTCGTTACGTCTTTCGTGATATTCTTCCAATAGTAATATCTTTTAATTTTGTTTAATGTTCTTGAAATACCGCAATGACCTCCTTCTGCAGGGTCTTCGTGGTATCGTTTCATTATGTCTTGAATAGCTTTATCATTTTTATCAATTCGGGTCACCTTATTTAGTAGCGCTACTTTTATATGATTCAAATATTTATTGCCCTTTTGTTTGAATTCATTAATGGAGATAAATTCGAAAATTTTCTCACTAGGTGCCATTTGTAATTTCGTAATGCTATGTTTACCGGCCACTTCTTCGAGCCTTGGGAAGAATTGTCCTAAGTCAAGTTTTCCATTAGTAAACAAATCATCAATTGGTATATATGCCATTACAGATTTTCCTTTTTTGATGTAACATCTTCCGGGGGTAATCTTTAATTTATAGTATTTTCTGACGTCAGTGTTCTTAATCGGTACATATATACTGGGCTTTTCATTTTCTTTGAATTGATGTTGCTTATTCATTTCTTTATTTTCAGCCTTATTCTGTGTCTTTTTTGTCATTGATCTGGTTGTAACTTTTAATATATTATTATTTTGTATATTTAAATCTTTTAATTCGTCGATCGTTATACGCGATAAAGCGTCCGCGACGTAGTTATCTTTTCCCCTAAGATATTCAACTGTGAAATCATATTCTTCTAGATCAAGTCTAATTCTAGTCAATTTTGAGCTGGGATTCTTCATCGAAAATAGATAAGAAAGTGGTCTATGATCCGATCGAACGAGGAAATGTTTTCCATAAATATAGGGTCTAAAATGTTTTACTGCCCAATGTATTGCTGTCAACTCCTGTTCAATAGTGGATTTATTGCTTTCTCCTTTTGTGAAACTTCTAGAGGCGTATGCCACTGGTAAATGCTTTCCATCGTACTCTTGTGTGAGCACGGCACCACAAGCGTGTTTGCTTGCATCTGTTGTTATACAGAATTGTTTTCCAAAATCTGGGTATTGCAATAATGTTGGTTTCATTAGTGCACTTTTAAGATGTTCAAAAGCAATATCGCATTCTTTTGTCCATTCAAATGGTACTCCTTTTTTCGAAAATCTAGTAAGATGCCTTGAACATTCAGAAAAATTTTTAATAAATCTCCTGTAGTAGTTACAAAACGCTACAAATCTTCTTGCGCTATCGGCATCAGTAGGCTTTGGGTATTTTTCGATTACTGAATATTTACTAACATCTGGGAGTATGCCCTTGTTGGTGCATTTATGGCCTAGATATGTAACCTCGTGCATGAAGAATGAACATTTTTCAGGATGTAATTTGAGATTGTATCTGCGACATAGTTCGAAAACATCTGTTAAATTTGAAAGCATGTGTTTCTCTGAACAACCTAGAACAACTAAGTCGTCCATGTATAAGAAAGCTTGATCTGGTCTCAGACCACTAAAAGCAATTGTCATCATTCTTTGGAATGAATTTGGTGCCACTTTTAAACCATATGGTAATCGTGTAAATCTATACGCGCCTTTGTTAGTTGAGAATGATGTTAGGTTTCTAGAATCCTTCTCTAGTTCTATTTGATGAAATCCGGATAATAAATTTAGACAAGAAAAGTATTTTGCTCGGCCAAGTTGATCTATAATATCATCTATTCTTGGCAATGGAAATTTATCTGCAATTAATTTCTTGTTTACTTGTCTGTAGTCTATCACCAGTCTCCATCTCTTTTCTTCTGAATTCGGTAAAGATTTCTTTGGAACCAATAAAATTGGACTATTATATTCGGAATAGGATGATTCTATTATACCATCATCTATCAATTTATTCACCTGCTCTTCGATTTCTTCTTTATGGGTATGTGGTATACGGTAGTTCTTGATGTACACAGGGTCCGTATCCGTTGTTCTTAACTTTTGTTTGTAAAAATTGTTAGTTGTAACTGTTTCTGATTCTAATCCAAAGATATCGCTATATTCGGTGCATATTTCTGTTAATGTTTCCTTAAAATGTATTGGAAAGTTCTTTTCCAATATATTTAAAATTTTATCTTTTCTATTTTTGTTGTTAGTGTTACACTGTACTATGTCATAATTATTGACGTCTTCCGTTATAATTTTATCCTGTTTTAGGGTAATTACAGAATTGTTCGTATTAAGTATCCTTATAAATGCATTTTTAGTTTTCACTAGTGTACTAGCTATGAAAACTCCCGGTTGGGGTTCTTGATTAGTTACCAGTACTTCTTCATTGCATGATGAAAGTTTAATTTGTCGTATTACCTCGGATCTTGCTGGCAAGGTAATATCATCATCACAAGTATTGGTCATTGGTATTACTATTTGCTGTGTTAGATAATGTGGTCTTAGGATAAGATAATCCTGGTCTTGGTTAAATTCAAGAATACAATTAAATCTTTTCATAAAATCCATACCAATTATTCCATCACATGGTATTGGAAAATTGTCATCCACCACTTGGAAATTGTGGGGTATCAAAAATTCATTAGTCTTCAAATCAAAAATGTTGTACCAATGGATTTAATTCTACCCTTTCCTATGCCAGTAAGTGTAGTAAAATGTGCCGTATTTATTTGCTTAAATGTGCATTGATGTTTTATTAAGGATATATCTGCTCCAGTGTCTACTAGTAAAGTTACAGTAGTGTTAATTATGTCTATTTTAATTTGGATGAAACAACTAAAGTTAAGGTTAAGATTATATATTTTCCCATTTATTGGCTTTATCCTAGGGGATTGTTCGAGTTTTCCGAACTGTTTTCACTTGCAGTTAGTGCTCTAGCGTGGTTTCTGTTTCCATTATAATTTCCACGTCCTCTTCTATTTCTGTAGTTATTATTCGAATAATTATTATTATTGCCATTATTATTGTTGCGGTTATTATTATTGTTATTCCTGGAGAAGTTACCTCTTCCACGGAATTTTCGCTTGTTCCCGCGGTAATTGCCGTAATTGGGTCTTTGCCCATAGTACAATATGGCATTTTGTTGACCAGTTGCCTCAGTGCAACTATTTACAAATTTGCTGATTGCGTCATTCATATTATTGAACTGACCAGCTTCCATGATCAATTTTACTTTATCAATATTACAATTTTTAGTGAGTGCCTTTACAGCAACTTGGGTTGAGTATTTATTTGCCAAATCGCAGGTCAAACCATCTGATATGTAGGCATTTTCAAGCGATTTAGTAAGTGATTCTATTTCACTACAATATGCAGTTGCTGTTTTACTGTTCTGTCTTATGTTCATAATTTTGGCAGAGACGACCTCTACTGATTCACCTTTTACCGAGTTAGTTAATTTCGAAATAATCTCGGCGATTGTTGATTCAGTGTTAATGAGGTTTCTCGCAGTACCTTTCAATTTTGTCCTTATTAGAGATGTCGCCACCTGTTCGTGTGTATCCTTAAGTGAATCTACCAAATGTAGCGAATCCAAAAATGTTCGCAGATTTTCTGGTCTGCCGTCAAAGTCACAAATCAGCTTTGAGGCTGTAATAAGAAATTCTACTACCGTTTGTGGCATTTTGAAATCTTTTACGTCTTCAGACCGTTGTGTGTAGTTTTCAAAAAATCTTTCATGTATTGAGGTAGGAATTTCAAGAACCAAATTCCTTCTTATTGCCACAGAAACAAGCTTTTCTCTAACATCTAAAAAAAAAACTATCGGCTGCAGCTTTATGAGCTACCGTAAATCTTGAATAATGAACGTTGAACAAGACTCTAATTTTCTCTAAACAGTTAATCAATG
Source organism: Leucophora obtusa (assembly GCA_949987735.1). Taxonomy (NCBI): domain Eukaryota; kingdom Metazoa; phylum Arthropoda; class Insecta; order Diptera; family Anthomyiidae; genus Leucophora; species Leucophora obtusa. The sequence goes on along the minus strand of OX465298.1, from coordinate 166,107,530 downwards.
TGTCTAAATGTTTCTGGATAGTTTCCTCTTTAGCAGGTCTATCAGTATTCAAACTTTTGTAGGATCTATCAAAAGTTTCTTTAATTGTTCTTGCCTTGTATATTATATTCTGCCACTCCATCTATTTAATATATACTATTTATATTGGTTGTTGATGTCTGTTACTTATTGCCCTACATATTATCCTTACAATATAAATGATCGCCACTATAACAATCACTATTATTGATATCATTTCTACATAATTCAATTCATTGTTCCCAGTAATGTTTGGTTCATTACTTTCTTTAATATTCCTTCTCAAAACTTCGATAAGTTCCCTATTATCAGATTCCTCTTGTGATTTACCTACTTCATATCCGGCGATGAGTAGTGGGATAGTGGATAACACTTTTTTCCACCAAGTCATCTTTCGAAAATCTATATTGTATTCTTCCCTATCAATACATGAAAAAATAAAAAAAAATACTACTATGGCAAAAATAATTCCAAAGCTACCTCACTAGTTACATTGGCGTTTGGTCTTGCAATTTCTGATCGCTGTCTATCAATGTTCAAAAAGTTTACTAATCATCAAACGAGTTTCTATTTCGGTTGCATTTAATGCATCCTTGTGCCCCCTATAACCAACAGATCTTCTAAATTCTTCTAACCATTTGGCCTCTCTTTAAGGGTTCAAAATTGGCTCTTTATAATCCCAATCTATCTTGTTCCTTGATCTATCCCCGTTTTTCCCTTTATCCATAATAAAAAGGACCATATAAAATGTACAAATTTAAATTTTCCTTTGCATAATTTTATTTTATTTCTGGTTTACAATAAAAATAATAGCCCTTCAGACAATTACAATTTCAGAGTAAAGAAAAAAATTTTCTTTATCTTATTTTCTCATTTAATAATCACTTTGATCACAATAATTAGTTTGATTGTTTATAATCATTTTTGGGTTTTATCCCCGTTTTCAAAAATTTAAAAAAAAAGTTTTTGCCTCGAGCGATGACTCGCTTACAGGCCCTACGAGTGCGGATAGTACGCACTTCGTTTGTAGCTAAAGATTTTTTTTTCTTTTATACTTATTTTCCTTCGCGATGTTGCTCCAACAGAAATTCCAACGTATACACCTGTTTCCACAGTTGCGTTGCCCTTTCCCAGGATGGGGGAGGTTTGCCGTAAATTAAACGCAATATAACTGCCTTTTCCCTCTTTAGCTTTTGCGTCACTCCTCCTCTTCGTTTTCGGGTGACTTTGGCTGTAGTTGGCTCCTCTGGTTTTTCTTTTCTTCTCTGTTGTCGCTGCCTATATTCTTCCAGCGAGAGAGGTTGCGGTTGGGGTTTCATCCTGTCTTTCGGCCAGACAGGGAACTTCCTTCACGCAACTGGCGGATCTTTGTGGCTGACCCGCCAGGACAAAATTATATGTTTTCTTTTTTTTTTTTTCTTTTTGGCTGTGCAATGAAGCACTAGTCCAAAGGGTTAAACTGGCACCCTTTATTTCTTTATCTTTTGGGTGCTTTATGTTGGAGCACTCCAAAAGCCTGGCAGGATCGCCATGTAAATAAAAGAATAATGTTTTTATTTATTTACTACTTTGCATAGAGCGTATGAAACGCTCCCGTTGATTGTTAAGCAAAGAATCTCTTTATTGTGTAAAATCGGACTTAATTTATAATACATTATTGCTTACTAAGCAATTCTATAGACAGTGGGAAATGTAGCAAATGGATTGAGAACTTTTGGTAAGATTCATAAAGTATGAATCAACGATAAATGTACAATACCATAAGTAATGACTGTTACAGTGGTTTGAGTCAGAGTTTGACTGAGTATTCTCAGTATAACTTACTGTAACTGCAATGGTCATTGTACAACACCAATAGTGTGTATCGTATGTATTATTGTTCTGTAATATGATCTTTTTAGTTTCAAGTACCCAAAATATTCTTGTGGGTAATAACGCATTTAATTCATGCTACATATGCTACATACCTAAAATCCATTAATTTTCTTGTTAAACGAGGGATAAATGTACTTTACTTGATTTCTTGATCAAGTATATGTCTATTTGTAAATATAACTTTAACATACACAGTATTTCGGAATTCCATAAGAAAATAACTGCACATATTAAAGTGCTCTTCTCTATTGTACTACATATGTACGTATTAATACCATAATAAACTATAAATTTCTGGTTAAAATTCTTAGGCATACAAAACTGAACTATGTACAATACATATATTTTTAAAATAAATGTATGTAAATATATGCATGTATGCATATCATACGCTCACTTCACATACATACACAATAATAATGTATCCCATTTTGTATTCTCTGGTGTAGAATTTTAAATTTGCATTTTGGCATAATTTTTTCTTTGTATATTTTGCAACCTACACTTTTGTGTGCTATTGTAAGTTCGTGTACGTTATAATAAGAGAAACTATTATTGAAATTTAAGTATGTCAGCAAAAAGAATAAAGAAAGTACCAAAAAAAAAAAGAAAGAGAAAACTACAACAATTATGTCATGTTATAACACGTATGTTGAGAATTTTTAATTATTGCCATGATAATCTAAACAAATCTAATTGGAAAATGTCTTTAGTTTATTATGAACATACAAGGCACATATTAAGGAATTTAATCCCAGCAAAAACATGGTAATGACAGGTCATTACCATATGGATTACCAAGTAATGATAGGTCATTACCTTTTGCATTATTTTAAAATACCAAATAATGACTTAATGATAATAAATTATAGAAGTACTTATATATACTCCCAAAGTAATCACTTACTGGTAATCGATTAAATAAGTACTGATTTAGTTTTTTAATTTAATATTTTATTTATTAAATTATTTCGAATATTTTCCCAACTGAATAGAAAGTTTTCCGAGGTAAAAAGTTATATTTCCAATATTACCAACTATTTCACAATTTAGGGTAACCACTTATTTCCTAACTTCTGAGTAACCACTTATTCTATCTTTATGAGTAACTACTTATTCTTTCACTATGGGTAACTCGTTATTCGCACCTTTTTCTAAGCGAGGGGGTAATGACCACCCATGAATTTTTGGACATCGCGAACAAAAGTATTGATGCGAGTAAATAGCCTGGTAATTAGTGAAACCCTCTGTGTGCTACTTACTTGTTTAATTACTTGGTAATGTCTGTTTTTGCTGGGATGTTGGAAGATCATAAAAATTAATTTTTTTGTTACAGAATACGAAACAATAATTAAAACATCTTTTCACTTTGTTATGGTTGATCGATGAGGACTTTAATGATATGAAAATGAAAAAATGTTTGGCTTATGATTTAATTTAACACTTTAAAAACAGCTTTAAAAAATTCGTAACTGCACAGAAATAATTTACATAATTCTAATTAAATTTTTAAACACTTTTCTCATACCAAATTTGTAAATACAAAAAAAACTTTTTAAAAGGCACCAACAAAGAAATTTGTAAATCCAAAAAAAAAAACAATTTTTTGTTTGTAACTTTGAATTTTTATTTTTAAAAAAAATGTGTATGAAAGAAAACAATTTACAAACGAGTTACAAATATTTCAAACAAAAAAATTGTTGGGAATAAAATTTCAATTTAAAAGAAAATGTGATTCCTTTTACAAATTCCCATTGTTGGTGCCTACTGTTTTTTCTGTGTAGTATTTTTCTCAAGAATTAAAATTTTTGATACGAAACTAACACTAGTCTAAATCTTTTCTACGGTTAAATAAAGTCTATAGTATGATTTAATTTCTTAAAATTACAATTTGCTAATACATGCACAGCAGTTTATTGGTAAAAAAGATGTAATTAAAGTTATTAAAAAGTATTGGATTCTTTTTCAATTTCTATTTAACGCTATTAGAAATTTATTTTATACAATATAAGTCTAAACTAGAGAAGACAGAAAAAAGCAAAATCCGATGTGATTAAAACAAAAAAATATTGTAAAAAAAGCAAGAAAAAACAAAAGTAAAAAAACTTTGAAAACAACAGTTTTTTTATTTGTTTAATTCAAAGTTGAAAGAAAACTATTTTTTGTGAGCAAAAAAAAGTATTTGTGGGCATAAAGTCTTAAAAAAAGCAATTAAAAGCTCAAAAGTCTTAAGAAAAAGCTATTCTAAAGCTAAAAAGCGAAAATCCCAAAAAAGCAAAAAGAAGCAAATATGAGTAAAACCAGCAATAAAAAGCATAAAAAGCAAAAACAGCAATTTTGTCTTCTCTGGTCTAAACTGCATAGGGGGCGTATGATGGATAATTTCAAAATTACATATTGCTCATACGTATGTTAACAGTGCACTGTGGGCCAGCATTATCGAATTTTGGTATTTGAGTATATGAGACTTAAAGATTTCACAAAGGGGGATTTGGTTGTTGCTGATCACGAATCTGAAATAAAAAATATAAAATTCAAAATGGCGGATCCAAGATGGTGGCCATAAATTTTTAGTTTTTATTATATTGGACTTAAAATAATCAATTATATAGGTCTAGTATCCGCTGATTAAAAATCTGAAATTAAAATTTTGAAATTCAAAATGGCGGATCCAATATGGCGACAAACAATTTTTTCACTAAATTTCTTATGTCTCCTGATTAACTTCAAATTTCCACCAGGGGAAGTTTTTGGGTAGCAAATTACGAATCTGAAATCAAATTTTAAAAATTCAACATGGCGGATTCAATATGGCGGCCATAAATTTAAAATTGTCATGTATTGGAAAATAAATTACACTGCACAAAAAAAAAAGGTTCTGAAGACAACTAATTCTGGCAGAGGGACCTAAGAAAAATATTAGTGTATCGGCGTTTTAAAAGTTTTCGTCTGGCCCTATGTTTTTGGGGGCTTAAAATTTCCCCTCTTTTGAAAATGTTTATTGTGAATGGGCACAGGAAACCATGTGAATCTTCAATTTTAGGTACAGGATATGTTCCATCGAACTTATGTAAAACACTACGAGGGACATTTTTGTGCAACATTTTAACTCTCTAACTCTGCAATTAAAGGGTCTCTTTTGGCCCTTTTTGAAAAGTATCAATAAAGACCCATAACTTGAAGAGTTAGAGGGTTAAAATGTTCCGTAAAAATATTTGCCATAAATTTCTACTATAAGTCTCTGAAGACATCAAAGTTGAAAATTTAACTTCAATGCCAGATATAACTCAAAACTTAAAATGTGTTTAAGGGTTAATTTCATACTTATTTAGAATTGGCACTCAAGTGTCCCACAAGCCTGGGCTTTAGGGGGCTAGTCTGTGTGAGAAAACCAGAACCTTCATTTAAGTTAATTTTTAGTGCTATTTTTTAGTTTTTACAAAAACTCTGGAATGCTGGAAATCAGCGAGATCTGAAGGTAATTTTTCAGTTAAAGGGCAAAGTTTATGAACGGTCGCACACGGTCGCAAAAACCTAGGTAGAAGACATCTTATGGAACACATTGGCATTCAAGTTTTTCAAATATCTCTTGGAAAATTTATGAGCTTTTTCTTGAAAATTTAGGATTTTCAAAAAAACCCACATTTTTGAGGTAAACTTAATAATTTTGTTTCTTTTTTCGTAAATACTTAACAGGTTTCTATTTTTTTTTTTTTTTTTTTGAGACCTAGTTTCAGTTTTATAATTTGAGATTGTTTTTGGAACAACTTGTTGTTTATTTATGATTAATTTATTGTATCATTAGAAAGTAAAAAATGTCACAAAATTAAAAAAACTTTGACTTTGCACTCTCGCCAACTAACAACGATTAACCACAATGATACAATATTTCACTCACAAAATATCCAATAATCCTAGATTTTGAGTATATAGAGATATTTTGCCTTTACCTGAATTGTACTATTGGTCAAAAAATGGCAATCCTGACTCACAGTGCAGTGGTTAGATATTGAAATTAAATCGAGTGTTATTATAAATCCTTTCATTTAATATTTTTTCTTTAAGATATACACATACAAAAATACTTAAAAACCCGCCTGGCTACCTTAAATTAAATTACCATAAAAATTGTTTAAAACAACAAAATTTTCTTTGGAATTATCCTTGTAACATATAAATAAAATAATGTTATTTTGTGGTTTTTAAATAGTCATTTGTTGTTGTTTACAATTTTCTTATTTTATACTCGGTTTCCTTAAATTATTGCATGTTCGTAATTATTATGCAAAAACAAAATAAACTATTATTTCTTGAACTTTTTAACAGGAAATTGTAACAAATATGTTGCCTTGTTAAGTGAAAAGAAAACCTACATTTTTCTTATAAATATTGTTGTATTTTTTAAGTTTTTTTTTTTGTTTCTAAACTCTACAATTTTAAACTGGTAATTATTTCTTAACAATATTTTTGATATACATTTTCTTAAATGCCATTTGTGGCTTGAACATTTTAGTATGTTAGTAAGTACATAATTGCACTTTGCAACTAATTAAGAAGAATATTTTATAGACCTATATTTAAATAAGTTTGGTTTTTCTATAGGCTGCAATAAAGTTGTTCTTATGAAGAAAATACAATTTAATAAAAGGCTTTAAAAATAAAGCAACTTATTATTATTCTTCTGAGGAATAAATAAGGAAATAAAAAAAATGAAGTAGGTTTGAGGTTAAGAAGAATAAACATTTTTTCAAAGTTATAGACAAATTATTAATTTGCAAATCAGGCTAGATCTAGTTTGTGCCTTTTTTTTATGGACAGGCTTCATCAGTGATTTTCCATTAAATTGTATTATTGTTTATATTTTATTGTCAGATTGTCTCTATATGATAATTTACTCTCAGAAGTGATCAAACAGACATACTAACATTACACTTTAGATTTTCTGTTTATCTTCTTAACATATAGAGATAATCTGACAATAAAATATAAACAATAATACAATTTAATGGAAAATCACTGATGAAGCCTGTCCATAAAAAAGGCAGAAACGAGATCTAGTCTGATTTGAAAATTAATAATGTGTCTATAACTTTGAAAAAATGCTTATTCTTCTTAACCTCAAACCTACTTAATTAAAATTAATAAAAATGCAATATTAATTGCATTTGGTCTATATGACGCGTTTGAAAAAACAACACTTTTCTAAAAAAATTGTTTTAAGGAAAAACTAAAATATTTTCCTTCATCTTACTAAACTTCTATACTAAAAGGCTTAAAACAAGGCACATCCAAAAATATTTCTTTCATTAAGTTTGGAAAAAGAAAACCATTACAAAAAACAAAAAAATGTAAATTTACAATGATTAAATGATTTGTTTAACACATTTAGTGCCATGTTGAAATTATATCTAGTTCTTTCAACGAGCGTCCACCAACTTTAGGGATCTTTCGCTGATTTGGGTTAGAAAATCATAAACAAAAAATAGGAAATATGCAAATAATTAGAATAAAAATCATAAAAATTAGGGTATGTAGAGCTTTAACTTAAAGTAATTTTTGGTTAGAAAATGACAGTTTTTTGAAAAAAATTGGCGAAGGTTCTCTCCTGCACCCTAAATTATAACATCGTTTGACTTCGTCAAGTCACAATTTTGTTGTACTCGGATTTTTTTTTTCATATCTACAAGCTCTTAGTAGAGATAGGCAAGAAATATGTTTATATACTTTCGGCAATGATGTGCCGTACAGAACGCTAAAGTACAGTTCGTTAGTGTGTTTCTTTGTTTTCATACTCTAGGCATGTTTCATGTTTTTTTTCTCAATCTAAAAAAAATTGTTCTATCCCAAATATTTGTTTAACTTGTTTTAAATAATTTAAACTTTCATGTCTTAATTTGTTTGCACAACGACAAGACAAAAAAAAAACATTTTTCCCTAAAATTTATTTTCTTTTCTTTAATTCCCAACAATTGAAAATGTCTTTTATATGTCATTGTAAAATATAAACTTTACACAAAGTTCTACAACTCCCATTTTTTTTGCCATTGTTTAAAATTTTCCATTGTTGTTTAATTTCTTTTTTTAACATTTACATTTCACACTGTAGAATGTTTGAGTTTGTTTTTACCTTTAACACTTTTGTTTCTGTTCAATTGTAGAATTGTTTAAATTGCATTATCCCAACCCTGTTGCTTTATAGTTGTTAGTATTGTATTATGTACTTGCTGGCACGGTTAGTATTGTATTATGTACTTGCGCACGCTTGTCATATGTACACTGTACGTGCACATTTATGCATGTTTAAGTTTTTTGAAAAAAAAATGCAACAGAAAAACTGAAAAGTTTATTTTTCTTGTTCTTAAACACGAGTTGATATTTCATTTTGGCATTTAACACTGCCACACGAGTAAATTTACTTTGTAGTAGAACAAATTTTCTTCTTTAAAGTTTTTTACTTCTTTATCCTTTTTGTTTATGCATGAAGGCCTATTAACAATTAACTGAACGCTATTAAGGGTATGTTAAGTTGAACAAATGAGTGCAACTTGATGGAAAGTAAGGAAAAAAGAAAAATACTATTTAACAAACAGTTTACGGTAAACTTTAGAGGAAAGCCAGGAAAGCTATTATTAAGGAAATGCAAGGAAAATTTAAGCAAACATAATTTAATTGCTTTAAAAACTTTACAAGAATAAGCTAAAGAGAAGAGCATTTGGGTATATAAAATAAAAATATTTTAAACATGAGCCATCTGAAGACAAAAAACATCAATGAAATCGCTTTTCCAAGTTGTTGGCCACTACTTTTGAACTTTCGATCGAGGAAAAATTGTATGGCTCAATATTGCGGAAATGTTTTTAAAAATTTAAACTTTTTATTGAGTTGATTTCTTTGTAAAATATTCTTACATTTTGGGTCTGATCATATCGTGAAATAAGTTTTAATTATTAGTAGATTTTGGTAAATAAATTGCGATGAATTCAAAATATATTCATACTAAATAGTTAAGTGACACATTTATTGGCTCAACATTGGTCAAAGGTATAATTACGTGATTGACTCGTTGCCTCAACATCGCGTAGCTTATACTGCGAAGTCGGAACTACAATCAAAAAGTTTGTCGGTAAAATCTACTGAAAATGACAGCTAAATGCGACAAAATAACTAAAAATGTAGTTATTTTTAATTTTTACAAAATAACTAACCAATGCTCAAAAATTAACTAATGTATTGAAAATAACTGGCAAAATTTTACTGTAACAATTTTTAAAACAATTGACAGTATTGTTCAAAAAAACTGCCTTTTACATTTATGTAAAAAAAAACAATTTTTGTATTTTTAATGCAAAATTAGGATAATCATTTATGTTTTGGTTATAAAAATATATTTGAACAAAGAAAAAACACCATTTCTTACCTTCGAATACAGAAAAAATTTTAATTACTTCATCCCACTTAAAATTCAAAGTCAAAATTCCAAACAATTCCAGTTATTGTGTTTTTTGCATTGGATATACAAACCAATTTTCTAATTTTTATTTGCAAACTAATGTCTAAATTCATAAATATTTTATAAGATTATAGGGGGCTAACAAAAAAAATTTTGTACGGAAAATTTGTTTTGTAAGCCTCCTATAACTCTATAAAGCATTTATGAATTTACACATAAGAATGCCGTCATATGAAATCAAGGCTTTAAGTTACAGAAAAAAAAAATAAAATCGACTTTTTTATTGATTATGATGCACCATATCGAAATAAACATTACTGCAAAACAGTACACTCCTACGACTAAAAACGATGATTTATTAAAAAAATTCTAAAAGCCCTCAGTGCAAGCGCAGAAAAACAAATCCTCAAAGGCGTAGGTTTCATAGCTCAGTGAATAATACAAAAATTGAAAATTATTCTCCAAATACTAATCCGATAACAAAAAATAACATTAACCTAAAAATTTTTTGAAAAAATTTGGTTTATTTTTCATTTTAGGAAGTTTTTTGATTCTCATGTAAAATTGTTGTAATGTAACTTAAGGCTTTTTTGATTTCAGAAAATTTTCAGAAACTCAACGAAATTTTTTATTTTCTTTTTGTGCTTTGCAAACTTTTAGTAGTATTTGTAACCGATTATGGCCTTTCGGCTAGGTTATTGTAATAAATAAAAAAATTAAAAATTAAAATTAAATAACTAAAAAATAAATACTTACTGCAAAAATATTATTTTGCAAGTGGTTTATTATAATATTAAAAATAACTGCTTTAAACAACTATTACAAATTACAGTACTTTTTGTTGGTTGTCTGCCATAATAGTTGTTTTGTATGCTTCCACTGCAAAAGAGTTAAAAACACCGCCTACACAACAACTATCATATAGTAGCTGTCCAAATTTTGTGAGTGTATGCGAGGAGGGTAATTTTGTTGCTAAAAAAATAAATTTGTTTAGTACAAACATCTTTAAATGTGGTACCTGAAATTGGTTTTAGGTATAGCAGTTGCACTTGTCCAAAGAAATTTCAGTCATTTTTTGTTTTAAGATAAGCAACACTCAGGAAATTCTTCCTATTAGTTAATGTGTTGCTTTCTTTGGAAAGGAGATCGAAAAGAAGTGGAAGGTGGTGAAAGATGCAGGGCTTCAAATATTGCAACACTGTAATTTTGCGGGATATTGCACCTTAGAACAGTTGTAACCGAATTTCAATTAAAACTGACAAAATGTTTACAATAAGTATGCTGTTCTAATGGAATATAAAAGGCAAAAATTACACCCTAATCCCGTTGGAGCCAGGAACTTAAATGCACCTCCGGTGTAAAACTCAAAGAAAATGAAATTTTTTAAATTTTTACCGAAGGGGAACCTTTAATATCCTGTCCAAAACCGCTTGGGTAGAAATTCGAAATTAAAAATATTTGTTCCCTGTAGTCGGGACTAATTTACTAAAGAGATACTTTTTTGAATTTCTAAAAATAACGTGATACAAATACTGTTAAAAGGCGTAAAACTATCCTTAGTAATCTAGCCTACAAACTTCAAATTCTGATAACCCTGCACCAACGTTTTCTAAGAAAGGACCCTACGGGAAATTTTAATTTTAAATTTTAACAAACTGTCACCGCACTGGCCCCTCCTATGACAACGCCATGTAAATGTGACCAGTCTATTTCATATAAAGGGGCCAGTTCGGTGACAGTTTGTTAAAATTTCCCGTAGGGGATTTATAATTTTTTTTTCTTTAACGGGGAAGGGGGAAAAGTCTCCATCCGAACGAGCTATCCAAAACAGTTCTGCTAGAAATCTATGGTTTAAAAACTTAGTTCCCTGGAGTATGTGCCAATTCATTGAAAAGAAGCTTTTTGGAATACCCAAAATGTATTCCTGTTTATTGGTTTCGAATAAATTTAATTAATTTTAACACATTTTTATAAAATTTAGCAAATCTCAATATAGGGGAATGTCGTGTACCTTGGATCGCGTGTACCTTACTTAGACCTTTGCATTTTTCTCCTATTTGTTAATGTTTTACTATAAAGTCCTATTGTAGGAAGTTTTTTATTTTGCCTAATGATCATTTTAAACTACTCAAAGTTTCAGATAAGTCTATAGAAGACCCTAAAATTGGGTGCATGTACCTTGGATCTTTTTGAATATTTCCTCTTCTATGTATGCTACAAATTTCAGTACATGATTAATTGAAGCTCCACGGGCTAATTGTGATTTTTGAATTTAATTCGCTACGAAATAGCTTTTGATTTAAAATTTTCGCCATTTTTTAAAAGTGATGTTTTTACGCAAATATTAAATTGCATTATTTCATTTCAGATAGATGTCAACTCTACTGCAAATAATGCAATAAATTTCATTATGGAGGCAGTATTTTTTTTGCGAAATTCCCTTCATTTTTTACGAGTTCCAAGGTACACTCCAATTTGTCATTTTTAAAATTTTTTTAATTTTATAAAAAAAATCATATTTCCTTAAAATGCATAAAAATAATTTAAGTTTTTATTATTTGCAATCTATAACAGTACCAACACTAATATTTCTGCATTTAAAGATTTTTCGCATATCTCTTAATCTTTAAGATACTGACACCGAATTTTGAAAAGTACGAAGGTACACGACATTCTCCTACTAAAAAATGAGTAAAAAAAATTAAAGTAGGCCATGCCGACTGTATCATACCCAAAACCAGTCTTGTAAAAACCAACTAATGTTTGGATCCGAAATTCTAATGGGTTAAAATTTATCTATAAAATGATAAAAAATAGAAAAACGGTAAGAAATTTTGAGTTCACTTAATGTTAGATGTATTTAAGAGAAAATCAGAAATATAGTCCATTTGAGCCACAGGTGCTTTGCCCTTGGGTATATGTCAGTCAGCACTAGGTCCAAGCATTTACCGATTTAAAACAAAATCAATACGCTTTGCCCCTGGGGTGATATATGTCAGTGGGCCAATTTTCATCAAAACGTCTTAATATTTGCGACCTGTAGCGCGGGAATGAAACCAGTTTTTGTGAGACCTTTATATCTACACAGGATGTAAACATGGACCGAGTCTAAATACAATCAATAAGCCTTGTACATGAGCCCACGTGAATCCGATTTCACTAAAACTTCGTCGTATTTACGATATTTAGTGTGTAAGCCGATTTATGGTGGACCTTTATATGAGCACTAGAGCGTACCACCTTACAGGCAAAAAAAAGTGCGCCGTACACCCTCCAATATGAAGTATTTTTGCAAGGAGGTTTCAAAAAAATTTTTTTATTTTTTTTGCCGAACGTAGGGGTCGGCATTTTACATTTTTCGTTATATCTTTATACATCGATGATTTTCTCTCGAGGAGACCAGTATTTGCTCTAAGGACATTTTGAGCTCAAGTATCCCGTTCTAGTAGTTACCCACCAGATCTCATTTGCTACAACCCTAATGTACGACCCTAATGTCAGAAAATTAAAGCTCGGAAAAAATCATTAAACTTTTGCTAAGGAAGTTTTCCGCTAAGCCCAGTAGAAATTTTTTCATATTTTGGTTGCCGAACGTAGAGGTCGCCTTTTTAAATTTTTTTTAATTAGATTTTTACTATATAGCAAAACACTGGTCTCCTCGAGGCAAAAAAATCGATATATCACACTTTAAAATCCGATTTTAAATGCCAAAGCTATAACAAAAAATTAAAAAAGGCGACCCCTACGTTCGGCAAAAAAAAAATTTTTTTTTTTGAAATCGCCTTCCAAAAATTCTTCATATTAGAGGGTGTACGGCGAACTTTTTTTTGAGGTACGGTGTAATGAGCACTCAGTCTAGTCGTGGACCGATTTCATATGTGCGCTTATAACTTGCCGTTACTGCTGGCCTCGCCGCTGTTTTTCTGGGTCGGCGCTAAGGAATGTGTTTGATAACACTATGCGACAGTCAAAATCGGGTTGGGATGAAACCAACGGGAAATGTTATATCGGTCAAAAACAAGTTGTACGTGTCCCGGCGTTTCGCTGGGTCACCCCTAGGAATCGAGATATATCTTTTTTTTGACATAACTCGAGAACCACTAGTCCGATTTTGCTCAATTTTTAAAAAAATTAAAAATTACAATTCCTTTAATCTGTTCATATAACGTTTTTCTATATACTCAACAGTTTTGCCGGTAAAAATAAATGTTTGTTACCGCTACCATAAAAATCAATAATCTTTTGTTTGTTACTTTTTTTTAATATTTTAGGCAAAAAAATATGTTTTTCTTCATACATTTATTTTTACCGGCAAAACTGTTGAGTATATAGAAAAACGTTATATGAACAGATTAAAGGAATTGTAATTTTCAATTTTTTTAAAATTGTTTGAGCAAAATCGGACTAGTGGTTCTCGAGTTACGTCAAAAAAAAGACCCAAAGGTGAAATGGATATATTTCGATTCCTAGAGTTGACCCAGCGAAAGGCCGGGACACGTATAACTTCTTTTTTACCGATATAACTTTCCCCGGTAGTTTGAACCCTTCCCGATCACTGACCCCTACCATTTGTCTCACAGTGTAATTATACACACATAATAATCCATGCATAAAAATACGAAATTAATGTCAAAACAACAAAAACTTTCGTAAAATAAACCATTTTTCGTATATTTTACAATTTTTTTTGTTATTTTGACATTTTTTCGTAATTTTATGCATGGATTATTATCAGTGTAGGCGTTGACGTATCATACAGAATGCTGAAGTATAGCACGTTAGGTTATTTTTTTTAATACTATTTATTTGAGCTTACTAGGGAACTTTCCCTAGTGAGAATTTCAATTTACCTGAGATTTGAATACATTATATATTGAATAAAATTTTAGTGTTGGTAAATGGGGTATCAAATGAGAGGTATTTAAAAAGTCTATCTTGTAGTATTTAAGATAGAAACTTTAATGTTTAGATATTTTACTTATTTTTAAAATCATCAAGATCTAAATTATGTTTATGATAAAAACTAACCGCGTTAGAAAAGCAAATGCTGTACCATAATTAACAGGAAGTATTTGTTTTAATAGAATAACTGTTTAAAAAACTAAATCTTATAATTCCTTTTTTTATTTTATTGCCCACCCTTTTCTAAAAGTATGTAACCATAATAATTAATTTTAGAATGCCAGAAAGTCAGTATCAGTATTACAAAAAAAAAATTGTTTCAAATTTACGGTCTCTTTTTAGGTTTTAAGTTTTTCATCCTCTTGTACCGAAATAATAAAAAAAAACAATAATTTGTTGCTAATTGCTACTGCTATATAATACCCAGAATAAAAATTGTTCTTCTCTACATGTACTCCTTCATACGAGTACAACAGACTGTTGCTGTTGTTTTATTTGGATACTATCACGACCAGTGAGTGCTGTTTATGTTGTTAGTGTTTATTCTAAATTAAGCTTAAATTTATGTTGTATTTTGTAGTTTTCCTTTCCTGTATACATCACAGTAGAATACATATCATCATATACTGTAAACACAAATTGCCATAAAATTTTAACTGTTCAAATAAAAACTGTAGAGTCACTGACATTAACAAATTGTGTTCACTTGTTAGAATAACATAGTTCTATGAACACTATGTTCATGTACATCTGTTGGATATAGAGTTTTGGCCTTGTTTTCATGGAAAATTGTTGTTATTTTTTTGGTTTAGTTTTAATATTTGATATTAAATTTTAAATTTCAAGTAATTTAGAAAATTGTGGGTTGCCAAGAACTTAGAGCCTGTTTATCTGTTACGAAAATAGTCAAAACAAAATAAATTGACAATAACTTTCCTCAAAGGACATGGGAAACAAAAAACAAATTTTCATTACTTTGCTTTTGTCTACAGCATTTTCGCAATAAATACATGACCCATAGCTAAATATTAATTAATATCAGGCATTACGAAATAATGTTAGAAGCCATAAAGTCCATAACACAGAAATTTTATAATGCCCAAAAACATCTGTGTGTAATTTGTTGTTGATACTATTATTTTTTTAATATTTTGATATGCAATTTTTTTTAAATGAACGCCTAAATTTTTGTTTCTAAAAATCAAATTTTTATAAATATTTGTAATGCCCGAAATAAAGAAAAGTTAGAGAAATTTTTTAAAAGTAAACACCTTTACTATAAAAAAGAAAAAGTCGATTCTAAAGCAGGGCATACACGTTCAATATTATTAATAAATTTCTCAAAAATCAACCAATCAGAACATTTTATTTTTAAATACTTTTTTCTGATTGGTTGATTTTAAAAACATTGAACGTGTATGTTTGTCTTAAATCACAAAAGTCGACTATTATTTTAATTTTCGTACCATACAAAATATTTAAAATATGTCACTTTTTCCGAAGAAAAATTATAGTCTTGTACATTAAATTTGCGTGAAAACAAACTCTTCACAATTTTCACGTGAATATCATTATCGTGAAAAATCATTTTTTTGTATGGAGTATAACAGTTTTTTCACGTGAAATCGAAACAACTTACGGTGCTTTATTTAAAAATTTAATTTTTATTTTTGAATATTTTGTTTTGGTTTTCAATAAAAATAATCAAAAATTTCGATTGTATATGTTTGGCATTCCCAGCCAGCAGACAAGCCCAAAAATTAATAAAAAAAAAGCTCAAAAAATATTGTTAAACTTTCAAATTTTTGTATGAAAATGGTACATCCAAAAGAGCCTTCTTTTTTGATTCAAAACTGACTCAAGAAAAAGATTTAGGGCCTAATTATCTATTACGAAAATACTCAAAATGATAGGAATTGACAATTACTTTAGTCAAAAATATATGGGAAACAAAAACAAATTTTCGTTACTTTGCTTTCGTTTAGACCATTTTTGTAATACATAAATAGGGGATTAAAAAATTCAAAACGTTAAAAAATTAATAATTTTTTGAGCCTTTTTGAATTGTTCACAAAACATTCAAAATTGTTTACATTTCTGAGTCATTTCTGAACCATCTTTTGGATTTAATAATTTTGCTCAAATTTTTTTGTCTTTTATGATTCATTTAAGAAGGCTCATATTTTCGTCCAAAATATGAGCAATTTTTGACAAAAAATTTTAAAATTTCAAAAAAAAATTTTTTTGGTTGAGTAAGTTTTGACTCATAGAATAAGAACCCTCAAAAAAGTATCCACATTTTGCTGGCTGGGTTATTTTAAAAGGGGATTTTAAATACTTTGTATAGTACGGTTACAACAAAACCTTTGCTCTAAAATAAAGTCGACTTTAACAAAAATATACTTTTGAAAAATATTGATAGTAAGGCTGAAAGTATACAAAATATTAAATTAATATTATTCCAAACTGCCATAAACGTTTGGAAGCCACTACCGTCCCGATTGTCTTGCGGGTCGTTTCTTGATAAATAACCAAATTAGTTTAGAATACAAACTTTTTCCGGAAAAAGACCCAACATTTTCTGCCTATCTCGTACTATTCATGAGCTCATT
The DNA here is from genome assembly GCA_949987735.1 of Leucophora obtusa. Taxonomy (NCBI): domain Eukaryota; kingdom Metazoa; phylum Arthropoda; class Insecta; order Diptera; family Anthomyiidae; genus Leucophora; species Leucophora obtusa. Next base: position 166,090,673 of record OX465298.1, on the reverse strand, counting down.
ATATTAAAGAACACACTACACCATCAAAACCCAGTATAACGAATAATGTGTAATATAATATATGTTTATATGTAGGCACAGCGCATGCTATGGGGACAGTTTTTCGACCAAGTGTTTAGTATGGAGACATTTGGTTAGTTTGGGGACTGTCCTCAAACTCTTCCTAGGTCTAGCGCATAGTATCAAGACATTTGTGGCTCAAAACAGCATAGTTTGGGCACATTTTTGGCCATGTCTTCGAACTATCCGCACCACATACATATATATATATATTTATATATAACAAAATTTATTCCTGTTTATAAATAAAATTTGATTTTAATACATTTTTTATACCAGTCTGGCTGAAAGCGAACTAGTGTTTTGATCCGAAATTCGAATAGGTTGAAATAGACTTGTATCAAAATTTGTCTATAAAATGATAAATAGAATTAAAAAGAGACAAGAAATATTAATATCTATATTATTGATATCTCCAAATATGGACCGATGCTATCCAGCATGCTTTGTGCTTGCTCCCATGTGAGTTATTGTACCAAATTTCATTAAAGAATTTTCGTATTTGCGAACTTTAGCGTGCAAACAAGCCAATTTTTCTGGGACATTTATATGGGTATAGATCTAAATATAGACCAATGTTAACCAAAGTAAATAGGATTAGTTCGTGGTCCGATATACATATATATTTCGGGTTACCAAATTTTATCAATATATCTTAACATTTACAACTTGTAGCATGCGAACATGCCCATTTTTGGACCAATCCTAACAAAATCAATAGCTTTATCCACGGGTCCATTTGTGTCACTGTACCAAATTTCATTAAAACTTTTTCGTGTTTGCGACCTGTAGCGTGCAACTAAGCCAATATGGGCACTAGGTATAAACATAGAACGATTTTAATTAAAATCAGTAGGCTTTGTCCTTTGCGATCTATAGCGAGCGCAAGATATTCATGTACCGACAGATGGACAGACGGACATCACTAAATCGACTGAAAAAGTGTTTCTGAACGTAAAAAAATTAATACATAGTATATTCAGAATATATATTAATTAATATATAAGTGTTCATAATAATTTTAATATTACACGCTTTAATAAAATAAAGTTTGAATTGATGTAATTAAAACTTAAGTTTGCTTATTTTTGATTAAGTTTTTAATTGATATGATTAAAACTTTAGTTGTGGGTCATTTTATGAAATGGAATTTTTCATTAAAAATTTCCGAGGATTCAGGTCCAAGTTCAAAAAACTTTCACGAGGATGTTATATACTAATTAGGGAAGTCGAAATTTTCATCTATATTGCTCTTATATTCTAGTTTCTGGGGTATAGGCCATTTAAAAATCGGAAGGGGAAATTTCCAAAATTAGCTATAAATAGTTTTGAAAATTAACATTTGATATTAATTAAAGTACTGAAGGTTTTTAATATTGCAGTAAATTAAGATAACTAAAATATTTGGTTAAATTAATGTTTCATTTAAAATTATGTTCGCAATTAGTCAATTCGATTTGAAACCTGTTTGACAGACGATTTACTGTCGTATTATTTTAAGTGCAATATTGCAGTCCCTTTTTGCATTTTTTATAGTCACAGATATTTTATGAAGTTTCTGTATAGTTCTGTATAATTGATAAACAAATTTTTTTCATTCGATTTTAGATGATAAAAGATGATAAATAATATGATAAATTTAAAAGCAAGTCACAGAAAATAAAATTGAAAAAATTCAATAATTCCGGCAGAATAAAGAGAATACGTATTTTCGAATTTATAAAGATGCAGTAAAATTTCTAGAAAAATATTTTATACATAAGTAATAGGTCTAACAATATATCTGTAACTGATATGACTGTACTGTTTCAATAATTTAAATTATGTGGATAGTAAATACCCAGGAAAAAAAGTGAGGAAAAAGAAGTAGTAAAAACATAACAACAGTTGAATAGGGAGTTGTGAAAATTTGTGGTTTTCACTGATGAATTTAACATTGGCTTGTCATAGGAGGGAAGTTGTTCTTTTTTGAAACAAATTTTGGGCGCTGTGGTGTAATGGTTAGCGCGTTGGACTGTTACACGTGAGGTAGCGGGTTCGAGCCCCAACCAAGGCAACATCAATTTATGAAAACTAGTAATATGCGTGAGTTTTTTCTATCCCTCATATATATCGCAGCGTCCTCCTTCGGTGTTCCCATAGCATTTAACCTCACCGAAGTAAAATAATATAACAGGGCTATGAACTAAAAAAGCTTCAACAAAGTTCGCCAACTCACCATCAGATGGCGCGCAATAACTGTTCTAAAATTAAAACATCTCGCGCAATTACAGTGTTGCCATATTTGAAGCCTTTCATCTTTCACCACCTTTCACTTCTTTTCTATCCCCTTTCCAAAGGAAGGAACACGTGAATTAATAGGAAGAATTTCCTGAGTGTTGCTTCTCTTTATAAAAATAAAAAAAATTATGTATATTTGAACCAATGAAAAGGAAGTTCGCTCTACCCACTATGCTATCTTCATTTCTTTAATTTTTTATTAACAAAAATATAGAAAGCGGCGAATACGAATACGAATTATATAACATATTAGAAAATATATAAAGTTGTTAAGTGTTTTTTTTTAGAAAAATAATACACTCAGAAATAAAGCTGTAAAAATAGGAGGAAAAGCTACTAAAAATTATGAAATAAAAACTGACCTTGCAAAAAAAACTGCTGATATTAGCAGATTGTTTTTTGTTAAATACTAGTAAGATAAGATGGTAATTTTTAACTTATTTTTACTAGTTCTAACTAAAATGTTTACAGGATTTTTCTTTTTCTGTTATATTTAGTTTCTAAATATATTTAATAAAAATTTGATCAAAATGGATTTTTTAAATTACAATTTTTTTCGTATTTTAACAAAAAAATATTTGAAGAATTACATATTTATTTATAACTTTTATATTTCCATAAAATTTCATTTAAAATTAATAGAAAATTAAAACAAAAAAAAAATCGTTTCAAAAACTAATTTTTGAGTGTACGAAAATAGAAAAAAATAAAAATTTTACAGTGAAAACTACAAAAAATTATTAATTGTGTAAAAAAAGTTCCAAAAAATTGTTTTCTACCTGGTGGGATTCGAACCCGTAACCCTCTGATTTCTGTTCCAGCACGTTCCTATGCAACCCCCATACAAAATATTAACTTCTTATCACCCATGAAAAAGAAGTATTAGATGTTGTTTAAAACCCATTCCTAAGGGAGTAATTCTTTGTGATGTAATGAAGGAAGTGTTTCATTTAGAAAATATTTCATTTATTTTTGCTGGGTATCCTCCTTTGGGGGTTATGATATTTTTTTGGGCTCTTTGGGTTCGGAGTTATTACCTAACCTAGTTCATTCATCGACGAATATAGTTTGGTATTGCTTCTATGTAATCAGTTATTTTACTCTTTACTAAAAAAATATTCTTATGAACCCAGAACCGGTTTTCAGATCATTTATTCCCTATATTTCAGATTTGAGAAATCCGTTAAAGTATATGTAAAAGTGGCACTAATTTTCTAGCAAATTCCAAGACTGGTGTCTCAAAGGTATTTGACAGATTAGGCTTTAAATGTATTAGATTGTTTAAAAACCCAGTGGAAAAAAATTCGAACATTATTTATACCAATTTGTACCTCTTTCATTTGAGATTGGGCCGTTGAAAATATTTATCTGTTTGCTTATATTCTCGCCTATATCACATACCTTTATTTTTTTATCAAAATCTGAAATTCGAATCTATTATTTATGCTCTCTGCAATGATGTCTACCTTGCATAAAAAAATTTAGCGAAAATATTAACAAAAAATGTTAAGCGGAAAAAAATTCTCCAAAGCTACATATCGTCGTCGAAAATCCAAAAGTACGTAACATCACTTTTTTAATTTTACAGGAGAAGTAAGAAACGTTAAAAAATAAAAAATATTTCAGATATAAAAACAAATTATCGAATATGGGCTAAACACAACAATTTTTAAACTTGGTCATAGTCTAAAAATTGGTTATGTGCCTCTACCAACCTAATGAATCAGAATCAATCAAAAAACGATTTTGATTTTTTTTGAAGATACGTACTTTTGGATTTTCGACGTCGATATGCATTTTTCCAAAATAATAAATAAGTAGGAATATTAAGTAAATTTAAATTTTTTAAACAAAAACCAACGTGATTATTAATATATCTCAATATTTTGTAAACATAAAATTTAAAATATTTGCTATAAAATATTTTGTTTAAAAATTTTTTATACAACAATAATTTAAAATTATCACCAAAATACTCCCACTTTAAGTTGAAATTTAATTGAATTATTTAATATGCTTCAATTTGTTGATGCCATTGTAAACATTATAAAATTTGTTTATTTGCATACACTAAAAAAAACAATTTAGAAAAATTTTATTACGGCATAACTCAACTCCACGAATACATGTTAAACTCCCAAAAACAAATATAAAATATTTTTAATCAAAAGTTCTTTTAAACAAACAATTCTGCTAACATTTTTACTAGGGTGGCCATAAAAATTTAACTTTGGATTTTCGCTGGTAGCTGGGCGGATTACTATACCACTTCGGCGGAATTTGGTACCACTTGGGCTAAAACTGATATGAAAAAAATATGACGAAAATCAGCTATGCACCTTTGGGGTCAAAGTTTCGGAATTTTGGAAAAACAAATAAAGTATTTTAGTAGGTTTGAGGTTAAGAAGAAGAATAAACCTTCCCCAAAAGTTATAAACACATTAAATTTGCAAACCAGACTAGATCTAGTTTCTGCCTTTTTATGGACAGGCTTCATCAGTGATCTTCCATTAAATTGTATTATTGTTTATATTTTTACTGTCAGATTGTCTCTATATGAATAATTTCAGAAGTGATCAAACAGACATACACAAACATTCTACTTCAGATTTTCTCTGTTTATCTTCTTATTTCCTCCGTGTCACCTTTTCACAAATATTGCCACATTGACGTATGGTTTGTACGTACAAGTGCAGGCAATTTGTGTATATTGGAGACGGACAGCCAACAGGGCATTGTTTATTTTTTATAGTAAAGTGTTGTTTTTTCAAACGCGTCGTATAGACCAAATACAATTAATATTGTCATTAATATGTTATTTTATTAATTCTAATTTAGTAGGTTTGAGGTTAAGAAGAAGAATAAACCTTCCCCAAAAGGTTTGTGAAAAGGTGACACGGAGGAAATAAGAAGATAAACAGAGAAAATCTGAAGTAGAATGTTTGTATATGTCTGTTTGATCACTTCTGAAATTATTCATATAGAGACAATCTGACAGTAAAAATATAAACAATAATACAATTTAATGGAAGATCACTGATGAAGCCTGTCCATAAAAAGGCAGAAACTAGATCTAGTCTGATTTGCAAATTTAATGTGTTTATAACTTTTGGGGAAGGTTTATTCTTCTTCTTAACCTCAAACCTACTAAATTAGAATTAATAAAAATACATATTAATGACAATATTAAGTGTATTTGGTCTATACGACGCGTTTGAAAAAACAACACTTTACTATAAAAAAAAAGTATTTACTTGATTAGAGATGACAATCGGGATTGGATTTCAAACTTAAAAATACCCCAAGACGCATAGGAAAATGGTTCGGGATCCTGAAATTTTTCAAGGTCGCGTAATTTTTTTTATCATTTTGGGATTATTTAATTTAAGAATATATGTAAAAACTTTTTTAATTACACATTCCTGCATTTAAATTAAGAACGTGAGAATTAAAAAATTCTGTAATTAAAAATTTGCCTACTTCGACGTTTTGCGTGATTTTTTTGCAATAATTTTATATTCAGTATTCTGATACAATTTAAATTTAAAATTCTAGAATTTTCAATTAGTTTTGCAGGTCTTTAATTATTTTTTCCATGCAATGGAGTAATTCAAATAAAAATTTAAAAATACAACTTTTTATTTTAATCGATGATTTTTAAATACAATTAGAAATCAAAATATTGGTTTTTAATTTTTATTTATAAAATTATTTTTAACGAAAACGGTGAGAAAATTCAAGAGAATTGTGAAGTTGGACAAATTATTCCTAATTTTTGGAATTTTTAAAATCCCGGGATTCGAGTTACAAAATTCCGGGATTTGACAGAATTTCCTGCTTTGGGGTTTCGGGATTGGCATCACTATTTACTTGTGATATATCGTTTATAATCACCATCTATAAACTTTATGTGGTAATATATAACTATACAGTTTTATAGGTTATTATTTTTAGGTAAGATCCAAATAGATACAATTGTAGTTTTGTCCGAGTTTTGAACTGATACAATTATATCAGGATCCACCATTTGATTTGTATAAGGTAAATGTCGGATTTTATTTATATAAAATTGTACCGATTACGATTTAAAGAGATAATTCCATTAGATATAATCCGATAAAATTGTATCAGATCGAAAATGGGAAACAATTTAATATAATTAATATATAATATAATCAAGTAAGATTTAATCTGATATAATTAGAAAAAAATTGATAAATAATTGATACAATTATATCGGGCCATTTTTCGAATAAAGCTGTATATATACACAGATATAACTTAATCACTTTGTATATGACTATATCTATGTAACTATTTTTCTCGGAAAGATCTATTATGCTGAACACAAGCATGAAAACGGTTTTGAAATCACTCCAGAAAAACCGTTTAAGCGATTTAAAAATGTTTTTATATATGTAGGGCTTAATAAGACAATAAATTTTGATGTTGTTTTGCCAATACCAAATTCAACCTATCCTAGCAGGAAATTCCATTAAAAAAATTGGGAAACACGATATTACTCCTTCGCGGAGTATTTCACGATATTACTCCTTCGCGAGAGTTGCCGCGTAGACTTTCTTGAAGTTCGTGATATATTTTTCCTATATTATAAAGGTAAATGCCGAAATTTCTCCATCTAGTAGACTACGAACACATCACGGAAAAGACATTTTATAAAATTTTTTTGCACTAATACTGCTGCTTTTATGTTTTTTGTTAGGACGATACAACAAATATCACACCCTTTGTTCACAACCTTAATGTTATTCAAAATAACTTGTAGTACAAGAATTCCATAAAAATTTAAGATATCTTAAAAGTTTTAACAAAATTTTGGGCAGCCTATGGATATAATAGAAACCTATCATTAACTCATTTTTTTTGGAAATGGACTCACACTACTTTCAAAATTAGTGCTTCATTTATATTGGGTGTATAACTTAAAAATGCGAATTTTGGGCGTTTATTGTAAAACCTCGGTACATATAAATTTATTTAGAATATTGAATTACAGTAAAACTTTAATTTAAAATATAACTGGTGATTCAAGGAGAAGTAGTTCTACTTTGGGTTAAAAGAAGCAGTAATTTATGGGATAATTTCATACAAAAATCATCAGTGTTAGAATATATTACAGAACAGGTTATGACAAAAAGTAAGTTCGAGTGTTTAGGATGTAGATTAGTTTAACGCGGTTCGTAACTGGAGTACTGCTTTTAAAATCAGGTTTATTTAAAATTTTTGATAATAAACTTACAAATACCAGATATTTGTACAGATCTTTTTCATTTCAGTGTATGAATTTCAAAAATATACATATACCTCAAACTTGTGCTAACACTTTTGGCACTCAAACTTCATCTTCGAAATACCTAACATTCACATACTTATAGACAAATACTCATACTTATAAAACGCCAACACAAATACACATCAAAATATATGTGGATGTGTATCATGAACAGTGTTTTGTGTCTTAATGCACATAAATTAATTGACAAAAGTCTTTGTCTTTCTATATGTACATATGTAAGAATGTGTATGTTTATGGATATACTTATGTGTAGAGAAAGAGTATAAATACCAAGACTTCAACAAATACATTAAATTAATTACGTAATGTAAACAACAAAACTACACATTATTTTCATAAAATGCTATAAATTTTCATACAACATACTGTATAGTAGTTAGTTGTACTGAAATCAGCAAAATTTATTTGTATAAGCACACACATACAGTCAAAATAACTTATACTACCGCTCATACTATAATACATAATGAATCAGATTATACATAAATTAGGATGTCATTTATTTTTAAAATTTTCAAAACACAACTTTGAAAATAAATTATTTTGATGAATAGTGCTTAAGTTTCGATATTTTCCCCTAACGCTAATAATGAAAATTTCTTAATGTGTGAGAAGACAATATTCAAATAGTATTGTTACGTTTTTACTTTTGTTATTTCCTTTAAATAAACCGGGTTCTTTTCTATTGCAATCTAAATAAAAAATCCCACTTCTGACTGTTACATTTTACTTCAAAAACGTACGTTTATCTCCTCTAGATGAAGCGGATTGGTGTTCTTTGCAATTGAAATAACATACACACTTTTGGTTTGATTCTCAGCTTATACACTTTATTAAGTGTATAAGAGCACCCTAGTTGCGCATTATGGTCTCCAAATTTTTGTTTTTAGTTTTTGATCATGCTAGCCCCTGAAAATATTTGTTTGGGTATAAAACTGCGCCCCTGAAAAAATTAGGATAATCGGATATCGGGAAGACGTGCCGCATCGGCCCTGAAGTTTGGCATACGGATTACAAGGGGAAAATATGACCTTTTGTGAATTTTCTCGAAAACATTATTATTTTAAAACTAATTCCAATTAAAAACAATAAAAATCGTGATTTGGAGTGAATTGTCTTTGTAATAAAGTAATAAAAACTTAAATTGGTCCAAAAACAGCCGAGTTATTACAATTTCCCCAGGCAAGTGATGTGTCGCAGACCACTTAATCAAGAAATTCTATTCCAAATTTTAAAATTTATTGAAATAATCTACTACTAAAACATTTGTTTTTTCTGCAACTTCCAAGAAATAAGAAGTAGCTTTTTCTATTGTGTTTTGCTAACTGGCTTTAAATTAATGGCAAAAAGGTCAGAATTCTTAAACACTGTTTTCAAATATACTATTTTAAAAATTTTTTAAAGAAATTTTAAAAAATCAATCATTGGACTATAGGGTTTTATTAATAACATATTGGAGATTAAAAACTACAAAAATTGTAGGAATTCCTTTTTTCATTTGGCTGGGGCAGAGATTTTATTTCAGAGGATTTCGAGAAAACATCGATTTTTGGCATTTATTTAGCTTTTATGGAACTTTTTCTATTTTTTTTTTTTTAATTACAAATAATTTTTGCCAGAATATAATAACACAAGACTAAATACTTCAATCCTGAAAATTTAGGCAAAATATAAAGACATTAAATTGCCCCTGTGTAAGGTCAGAGGTCAAATTTTAGGAGATTTTAATTTTTTTTAAACATATTAATCCAACAGTTATTCCTGAGCGGATATTAATAAAGATTATTTTTCTAGATCTAGAAACAATATTCTTAATTTAGTTTTAAAAAATTAACCCTTAATTGCCCTTGGGGCTTTTTCGGCCCTATGGTGAAAATAGACTAATATTTCTTCAGTGGCGCATATATTTATAAAACACTAAATGGAAAACCGCCAGACTTTAAAGACATTTAGCGAAAAGTCGAAAAGTAATCAGCACGTAATTGGCGAAATGCTATTTGAAATCCTGTATTTAGGTTCCTGGCTATATTTTCTAAAATCTAGATATTTTTATAAAGGATTCCAACGAGCCATCAAATTGCCTTGAAATGAGCTCATGATTCTCTGAACTTTAGCTCTTTTCAGCTAAATTTAATAGATTTATTTTTTTGAAACGAGCCTTTTTTCTGCGGTTTTTTTATTTTTTTAACCTAATTATTGAGCTCGCTTGATTTAAAAGAATAGGAAAGCTATACTTGGTTGGGTGCTTCTATTTTTGCACTACAGGGAGTTTTTTGCCCGCTCTTTTTTTAAAGAGAAAGAGCCCGAGCTAGCGAGAATTTTGCATCCCTGACCCAACTTAGATAGGAACCTTCTATGAGCTGTAGGTCTGAATACTAAACGATTTCAAGCAATTACAATTCGACATGTTATCGATCCGGGATCAGCTAATGTTATAAATTTAATTTAAATACTTTTACATCTCCGACTTTTAATTCGATTACAAGTTAGACGGACGCACATTGTTAAATCGACTCATAAAATAATTATGAGTACGATTAGTGTCATATAAAATGTTTATAGGTCCAGCATTTTTGGTATTTACAAATATCACCAAAAACTTATTTCCAGGATTGGAAAATGAAATGAGAGAGTCAAGTTTTTTAAATAGCGCCTTGAAACAAAGCAAGCCAAAATTTTGGGTTTGCTATTTTTTTTAAATGAGGGAGAGGTGGAGCGGGGGATCTTATTCCCTTTCCATTTATTATACCCTCTATATGTAGTAGTGTATTGTATAAAATTTATCGATGAATATTAACTCCAACCTAATAGAAATACACAGCCTTCATTACTTGTTGTAATATATAGTCGTAGTAGTATGTAGTGGTTTTGTTAAAAGTAAACATAAAATAACGCTGACATTTAACACAAACTAAAAAAATTATATCACTACTCCTAAGGGCCTAAGTTTTAACTCACTAATGCCCGCATATTTGTTTGTAATAAAATACAACCTATTTGTGTTTAAAATGAGAAAAAGCAGAATACCTTTTCTAAAACTTCGTTGTGTTCTTTAACTTAGGCGATGAAGTATAAAAAAGACAGTAATTCGGGAACGCGAAAGCTCAAAGGAAATTACTGCTATTACCAAAATAGGAAAACATGCGAAGAATTTAAATATTTAAACTTTTTGATTAAGGAGTTGTGACTATTTTTGGTTTTGAACACTACAAAATTTAGCGAATAACAGCCAAAACTTCAGCATTTTAAGGTTTTCCCCCTAAAGGTGTTGCGAAATTGAATTAAAATATGCAACCTATTTTTGAGCTAAATCTGTACCCGTTAAGTGTATTTTTCCAGTACTCATTTCATTTTTAACACAAAATGATGTCGTAGTTTCAACGAATTTCATTTTAAGCCAAAAACTAGAAATAATTCTTGTGAAGTACAGACGTACGCTCAACCAAAAAAGTCTGTAATGGCTACTGAAAATTTTGCTGTTATTTCGGGAAATTTAACTGTTTTGAGGCCAGCGGTATTTTTTGCTAATTTTAGCAACACTTGTCCGCTGATCTGTAGTACAATAAAATTAGTAGACAAATTAGTAGCCGCTACTAAATTTTAGTAAAATTTATGTAAAATGTAATTCAAAATCGATTTGCTAAAATCAGTTAAAAAAACTTACTAAATATCAATAATTTTAGTACAAAGAAATTAGTATAAGTAATTAGTTGCAGCTACTAATTTTAGTAAATTATTGTAAACTGTAATTTAAAATCAATCTGCTGAAATTAGCAAAAAATTGTACTAAAAAATAAAAAAACTGTAAAATCTAAAAAAAAATTTTTTTTCTTTCGATTGTAACAAGCGTATAATTACTTCATCTTACTTGAAATTTAGAGTCAAAATTGCAAATGGTTCTCCAGTTATTGCCGTTTAATGCATTGGAGATGCAATAAAATTTTCTGGGTGTTATTTCTAATCTAAGAATATATCAATAGTAACAAATATAAACTAAACAAGAATTGTAAAAAATCAGAAAAAAAAAAAATATTTTTAAATTAGTATATTTTTCTGCTAAATTTAGCACTCGGTTTTAAAAAATTAGTAAAATGTTTTGCTGAAATCAGCAGCGAAACTTAGTAAAAAAATCCGTAATTTGTAATAAGAGAATAGCAAAAATGATTACTAAAAATAAAAATTGTACTAATAATCAGTATAAAAATAGTATAGTGCAATTGGAAACTGTTTACAAACGTTTTTATTTGAGGGTATTATTTTAAGTGCAACCTCGTGCATTAGAGGGTTAATATAAATATGCATATTAAGAATATACATATGCACAGATGCATACATACATATAAAAAAACAAATTTAAGTTCCATAACCCCCATACTTTTAGCAATTCTATATAATAGGCTTTTTGAAAATGAGTTTATTTTGGTTTATGATTATGTTGCCAAGTGATTGTGTGTTTGTGTATTTGGATAAAATCTTATTTTGCAATAGTATGAGTATGAATTTTATGACTTATGTGTGAAATTATGCCTACATTCTGTCTATATTTTCATAGAATGCACTTGTTAGTTATTAACATATGTGGGTGTAAAAAGTTTGGATTTTTTAGAGCATAAAATATAACATCATGCTTTTATTTTGGAGTTCTTATAGCCAGAAATGAATATGTTGTGCTATAGCAAAATATAATGAATAAGAGTTAAATTTATATGCACATCCTCCACCCCATGGAGTTAAAAATTTTTATCAATAGTGGTTGTCATTGTCCTTAACAAATTGGTATGACAATGACAAACAGAGACTTTAAAGATAAAAATGAGTAAAAATTAGATGATATCTTTAAATTTTCAATACAGTTTGGAATATTTTGAAACAATTTTATACAGAGACGTAACAGTTATAACTTTTAAGCCTGGATCAGCCAGACGTAAACGTAAACGTATCTCTGCATAGCTGAATTAATAAGTTAAATAAGAACAGGAGATGTGTTGTGTTTTTTGTTTCATTCTTATGCATGCAATATAGAGCAAACGTAAATATACAACGAAAATCTATTCACAACAGATTTTTGTTGTGTATTTACGTTTGCTCTATATTGAATGCATAAGAATGAAACAAAAAACACAACACATCTTCTGTTCTTATTTAACTTATTAATTCAGCTATGCAGAGATACGTTTACGTTTACGTCTGGCTGATCCAGGCTTTATTCGAAAAACTTATTGTTTTTAAATTATTTCTTATTTGAATATTTTTAAATTTCAGCTTATTTATGCTGTGTGATTTTTGTTTTGAATTCAAACAAAAATAATCCAAACATGATTTTTATTTTTTTAATAATAATAAAATATATTTAGTGATTTCTCTTTCTTTAAAAAATATGTATAAATAAAAAGCCATGGAACCAATGAATTGTGGGCTCTGTGGTATAATGATTAGCGCGTAGGACTGTTACACATAAGGTTGCGGGTTCGAGCCCCAACCAAGGCAACATCAATTTATGAAAAATAATAATATGTATGAGTTTTTTCTATCCCTCATACATATCCCAGTATCCTCCTTCGGTGGTCCCATAGCACTGAACCCCACTGAACTAAAATAATATAACAGGGCTATGAACTAAACAGCTTTAACAAAGTTCGCCAACTCTTCATCAGATGGCGCTCAACAACTGTTTTAAGATTCAACATCTCGCGCAATTATAGTGTTGCCATATTTTAAGCCCTTCGTCTTTCAGCACCTTTCACTTCTTCTCTATCCCCTTTCCAAAGGAAGCATCACGTTAATTAATAGGAAGAATTTCCTGAGTGTTGCTTCTCTTAAAAAAAAAAAATCAACAATTATAATATTCTGATGAACTAGTGCTAATAAAATAGTGAATAGTCATTTAAAGTAAGTTAATATGTATATTACATCGTCTTCCGGCTGCGGTAGAGGTAAATTTTTCATTTTTATTTTATTATTAAATAAAGAAGTTAGTACCTTTTTTAATTTTATTTTATCGGGATATACATAAATTGCATCAAAGGAATTAAATATGCTAAAAATCCCAAACGTATTTAACAAATTGTGAAAAATAATCCGCTGCAGGCATGTCCCTATTCGGATTTCATTCTTGCCTAAATAAATCGTCAGGGGACGACGTTTTTAGAATTTCTGGAAATATTTGTTAAGTTAAATTACAAACTCAATGAGAATTTCTTGTTCTCGTCTAGGAGCGTTATTAAACATTTGAAATATCAAAGAAAAAACAAAAAAAAACAACAGAAAATTTTCCACAATTTGCTTTGTCATCTTCCAATGACTACTCTGTTGTTTTGACAGATCTAGCAATGTAGTGACATCTATTCATGTAGAAACAACAATAGAGAACAATGTTTTCTAAAGTGTCAGTAACATTTAAAAAAATTCTTAAAAAAGTTTTAAAATAAAAAAATATGGTTTATAAAATATAGTGCATTACTGAAATATTATAATGATCAAATTTGTGTTGTGACTTTTTTTTATGAATATAACAGTTATATTGGGTCTCGTAAAAAAAATCTGCCAAAATTGTTTAAAATATTTTAAGCTTAATTTTGTTTATTTTTTTTAGAAACACTGATTACATCAAACTAGTAAATTTTGATTGTTAATTTTCAATATTATTTGTAACAAGTTTTCAATACTCTATTCACAAAATTTTACACATCTTATTGTTTAAATATATTGTCATATCTCTGACATTACACGGTAGATTGCGCTGCCAAGTGTATTCAAAGTTTTGAAAAATGCGCTATTTCCATCTCTCCCGATTTTTGAAAATTTTCTACATCTAGAAAAGTAAGAGAAAAATAATAAAAATTTGGACTACCCCTAGCTTTACTAAATACCCATGAAAATGGTAAAAAAAATTCACCTTCACGGGGCTCTCGAAAATTAAATTTTTTAGTTTTTTGGAAGCAGTAAAAATACGAAGCGCTTAAAAATGCGCTACAAATTCTGCTTTACAGAGTTGCGCCACTTTATGGGTATACAATACACAAAAAATTTTGCAATTTGATTGTATACCCTGCAAAACTGCCTTACACGAAGCAAATCGTAAGCAGGTTATTTAAAAAATTATAGTGCTACGCTATTCCCTTACGACGAAGCAGGTTTTAAGGGAGTAAAATAAAATGTAAGTTATCCAAAGATTAATGCGCACGAAATCTGAGTCATCTCAATCGTGTTTTACCCTTCTTTAGTAGAGTTTAATGTATAGACGCCACATAAACATGAGTCAGTCTGAATTTCGAAGTCGGCAAATGAATGCATTTATTTTCATAAGAAGTCGCGTTTAAATGCACTCAATGAAAATCATGAATTTACTGCATCTTTTCAGCAGCAAAAAAAGCACTTTTTCCAAAAAAAAGTGCATGAATTTATTTGCGGTTAAATGAACTTACGAAAAACATGAATTTACTGCAATTTTTCAGCAGCGAATAATGCGCTTTTTCTCACAAAACAACGTGCTTCCAAGCGGGCCCTTTGTATGGAAAAATCATGCCTTCCGTAAGCAGCTTTGTAAGGGATTAATTTTATTTATTCCCTTACAAAGCTGCATCAGCAAAGCAGGTTTTTTGCTGGGATAATATAGTTTCCAAAGAAATTACTTTCGCGCAGAAAAAAAAAAGAGAGC
Source organism: Leucophora obtusa (assembly GCA_949987735.1). Taxonomy (NCBI): domain Eukaryota; kingdom Metazoa; phylum Arthropoda; class Insecta; order Diptera; family Anthomyiidae; genus Leucophora; species Leucophora obtusa. The sequence goes on along the minus strand of OX465298.1, from coordinate 166,075,359 downwards.
GGCAGAAAAAGCACTACAATTGATGACCTAGATGTATTTCTCTTTTAACATAAACACTAATGATTTTAACATGGATTTGTCATAGGAGGAGAGTACTCTCACTTCAACATTTTTTCAGTACTTTTTGAACGAGTTCAAAGGAAGCTCTTTTTCACCAATTAAAAGTTAAAAAAATTCTTCGCAGAAATTACATTTTTTATTATTTTATAAATGTTTTTTTGTTGCCGCCACCAGATATCGAACTTGCGACCTCATGACCTAGTCTAGCTCTCTACCGCTTTGTCATTGTGAGATATTGTGCTTTATTCTGTTCAATAAAAGTACAGAAATTCAGTGGTTTTTTGAGTACCATTTGCGTAAACGCATAAAAAGAAATTTTTCATCTTTTTTAATATTTATAAATATAAATGAATATTTTCCGTTAGATTTGGGAACATATATTATATAAATCTTTCTTTTTAAATTATTGTCAAATTAATGAACGATGATACAAGTTTCTACAAGTAAATGATATATATATTAAAGAATAAAAATTGAAAGAATTCGATAAAGCCAGCAGCGCAGAATACGTATTTACGGCTTTCGCTACAAAGCCATCTCAGTCTCGTTTGCCTTGATGGGTTAATAATTGATAATGGTCTACTTATGCTAAGTGGAAAACAAATAATCATATGTTAACAACTCTACTATACTAACATCAACGAAATCTAACAATGATATTTTTATCCTTTGTTATTACTGGTTTTGCTTTGAACTTTAATTTAAAATTCTCGTCCGGTTGATTTTTTGTACCTTATTTAAAGTCTCGGTTTGAGTAAGAAAGTAATCATTTTCTTATTGCAGACAACTGAAGAGTAGAGTGATGTCTACGAAACAATTGTATTGCTAAATAGTAATGTCGTTTACGGTTTTCTATAAGTGCATTTTTTGGCTACGGCACGGTACAGTTACATCACATTTACGTTTACGGTACCATAATCCGCCCATTAAAGTATCGCAGCTGGTTCCATTCATCTCTGTATAATCTACATTATAGAGAGAACCCGATAAAGACAATCGGATGATAGTGCTTAGTAGTACTTGAAAATACATTAATTGTCAACCATTGGTTCTACGAAAGTTTTCTTCGTTAGTTTTTTTTTCTCTATTGATTGTAAAATAATTCTATTTGGAATTTGTCATATTTGATCTTAAAACCGAACAAAATTAACACTCATTGTAACGCTCTTCAGATAAACTAAAAATCTACGGTAAAATAAATAAGAACATCTAGAACACTTGAGATTTTCTGAGGAACCCTTTAAAATTTTTAGATTTTTGCAAAACAAGTTTTGCCGTAGAAAATTTTCTATTTAGTTATAAGAATTTTTGATTTAGTTGTAAAAATTTTTAGAACCAATTAATAAATGTATTAAAGTAAGAAAAAATATTAGGTCGTAGTTATTTAATCAATTACCAGCAAGTAGTTATGTTTACTGAATATATCAGTACTTCTGTAACATATTTTAAGGAAGTAATTTTTGTATTTTATTGTAATGCAAAGGGTAAGGACCTATAATTACTTGGTGATCTGCATGGTAATAACCTGTCATTATCATGTTTTTGCTGTGAACTACCTTTTTCAAAAAAAAAAATATATATACAACTTAAATTTTCCCTTTTTATGCTAAAAACATCTATATTAAATGCATGGTGTAGCCATTTGGAAACATACCGGTTTTTTAATAAAAAAAAACCCACTTGATGCACAAAACTGCATTTTTGGGCATTAGGGGCCCCTTCTGTACATAGTGTTCCTATAGTTTAGCGCATAGTGTACATAGTGTTCCTATAGTTTAAACAGTTAGAGTAACAATCCTGGTTTTGCTCTGTATATTTGTGAAAAATCTAAAACACGCGTTTTTTTACAAAAAGTGTAATATTCAAAAATATTTGTTTAAAGTGGTATTCTCGCAATAAAATTCATTTTGGCGACAATAAATGTATAAATTATAGTTTATAGATATTTTTTTTCATACACGTTAAAATAATCACAATTAGCTATTTGGCAAAAAAACATATTATTCAATAAAAATCAATTTTTTTTTTTAAATAAAACTTTTTTGGTATTTTTTTTGAACTATACACGCCTTTAGAAATCATATATAAAAAAAATGGTTACAATCGAAGAGATCATGTATTTAAGGGTTAAACCAATTTCACTTACAACGTACTTTACACATTAACTCTTTTACCATAAGCCCTCAATTACCTATAATGTACATCATTTAACTTTTTTTATGTCATTCCATGCGTTCATCAACCATCTAATCAATCTTACAATTAACGTGATAAACATCGAGCCATCATGGCTCGTATACTACAAACAACACACAAGTTTGTCAAATACTAATTAAACCTAGAAACAAGTCAAAACATGTTTCAATTGGCAACATTTTTACAACATCGTATACACATATACACACATTATGAGATGACTGACATATTCTCATCAGCAGCAGTATTTTGTATGGGTTAATTTTTGTGACGATAATGAAAAATAAAAGGAACTGAAAAGAAAAGTTGACTATGAATAAGCCAACCAATACTTAAAATAACAAGACCCAAATTGCAGATGAAAAAACAAAAAAAAAAAAGTATTTCTATAGTCTAGTAACATACTATGATTACTACCAGTATAAGGACTACCACTACAACTAGTATGACTACTGACTGGTGCACTTGAAAACCCATCAAAGTCAACAACAATCAAGATAAAAACAACAAAAATGGCTTGTATAAATAACAACAAAAACACCGAACGGCAAAATGATGAAGATACTGATGATGACGATGGTGATGAAAATATATAAGGATATGAAGCTTTTTTTATAATCAAGTTGTGATCTTTTTTTTTTTTTGTTCTTCCTTTAATGAAGGAAAAGACTAAATGACAAAAAAAATTGTGTTGAAATATTTTTAACGCACGGTTGCTTCACTCTTTGTCTAATACATATTTTTTGACCGTGTTTAATATATAAAAATCACTTTCATTTAATTATGTTGTTTATTTCCTTGTTTAGATTTTAAGGATGGGATACCATTGAGATGAGTTATACAATAAAATACAAGTGTAAGTAGAGCAAAAATTTTTGTTTCAGGTTTAAGCACGTTTTCACCATCATAATTTCAAGTGAAAATTTTCAATTAAACTTAATTGCAAAATATTTTCAAGAGCATCCCATCATCATTTTCCATACATATATAGATATTAGGAATATAACTTTTTTCCAGCAGAAAAAAAAAATTATATTTCACAATAGAGCGTATCAGACAAAAAAAAGTGTGCCGTATACTCTCCAATATGAAGTAATTTTGCAAGGAGGTTTCAAAAAAATTTTTATATTTTTTTTACTGATCCTAGGGGTCGCCATTTTACATTTTTCGTTATATCTTTGGTATTTACAGTCGGATCTTAAAGTGTGATACATCGATGTTTTCCTATCGAAGAGACCAGTATTTTGCTCTAAGGGCCATTGGCCTCAAGTATACTGTTCTAGTAGTTACCCACCAGATCTCAGTTGCTACCACCCTTATGTACGACCCTAATGTCAGAAAATTAAAGCTCGCAAAAAATCATTAAACTTTTGCTAAGGAAGTTTTTCGATAAACCCAGTAGAATTTTTTTTTATATATTGGATGCCGAACGTAGGAGTCGCCTTTTTAAATTTTTTCATTGTATTTTTCTTTTATAGCAAAACACTGGTCTCCTCGAGTCAAAAAATCAATATAACACACTTTAAAATCCGACTTTAAATGCCGAAGTTATAACGAAAAATTGAAAACCTAAGTTCGGCAAAAAAAAAATTTTTTTTCTTTTGAAATTGCTTTGCAAAATTACTTTAATAGGAGGGCGTACAGTAGAGCGTACCACCTTACAGGCAAAAAAAAAAAAAAGTGCGCCGTACACCCTCCAATATGAAGTATTTTTAAAAGGAGGTTTCAAAAAAAAAATTTTTATTTTTTTTACCGAACGTAGGGGTCGTCATTTTACATTTTTCGTTATATCTTTGGCATTTACAGTCGGATTTTAAAGTATGATACATCGATGGTTTTCTCTCGAGGAGACCAGTGTTTTACTCTAAGGACATTTTGAGCTCAAGTATCCCGTTCTAGTAGTTACCCACCAGATCTCAGTTGCTACAACCCTAATGTACGACCCTAATGTCAGAAAATTAAAGCTCGCTAAAAATCACTAAACTTTTGTTAAGGAAGTTTTTCGCTAAACCCAGTAGAAATTTTTTTCATATATTGGTTGCCGAACGTAGGGGTTGCCTTTTTAAATTTTTTTTAATTGGATTTTTACTATATAGCAAAACACTGGTCTCCTCGAGGCAAAAAAATCGATGTATCACACTTTAAAATCCGATTTTAAATGCCAAAGCTATAACAAAAAATTAAAAAAGGCGAACCCTACGTTCGGCAAAAAAAAAAATTTTTTTTGAAATCGCCTTCCAAAAATATTTCATATTAGAGGGTGTACGGCGAACTTTTTTTTTTGAGGTATGGTCTAGTGTACAGTAGAGCGTACCACCTTACAGGCAAAAAAAAGTGCGCCGTACACCCTCAAATATGAAGTATTTTTGCAAGGAGGTTTCAAAAAAAAATTTTTTCCCGAACGTAGGGGTCGCCATTTTACATTTTTCGATATATCTTTGGCATTTACAGTCGGATCTTAAAGTATGATACATCGATGTTTTTCTCTCGAGGAGACCAATGTTTTGCTCTAAGGGCATTTTGAGCTCAAGTATCCCGTTCTAGTAATTACCTAGCAGCTCTCAGTTGCTACCACCCAAATGTACAACCCTAATGTCACTTTTTTTTGCGGTACAGCCTATTGCACAACGATATGGTTGCACTACTATTGTGCTAATATTAAAAATGGTTTTCGTGGATTGTTTGTGATATAAAGTCTTATCTTGGTGCCAGATCAGTTTCTCAAATATCACATTTGTATGGTTTTTTTTTTATAAAGAAATTCGCTATATTTTATATATTCAAATACAAAAGTGATTATACTCAAATGTATGTGCTAAATATAATTTCAAATTATGTAGACATTAAAACTTCACAAAAACTTAAATCAACACTTTCCAGAATTTGAGCGAAATTGATAAAAGTCTGGATATTTAACAAAATTATAGAAAACACTATAACTTAAAACCTATTAAATTTTTATGATTATTAGATAATTTAGCTTGAGGTTTTTGTAGTTTTTTTATTAACTATCCTTCTTTATTTTAGAACACCGATATTTCGTCGTTCTTTGAAAGACATCATCAGGATTTACGTTAACAACAACAATATTAAAAAATTATTTGAAAATAATATCGTTGCATACGAAACTAGTAAAAACTGGTCTTAAATCTAATGTTCTCATGCGTGGTGTGCAGCGGCAATATTTTTAAGTGGTTTTAATATTTGTTGTGGCTTACATATACCCTGATGATGTTATTTAAAGAAAGACGAAATATCGGTATTATACAATAAAAAGGATATTTTATAAAAAACTACAAAATCCTCGAGCTCAAATATTTAATAATCATAGTCAATTTCGAAAATCGAATAATAGTTCAACATATATTGCTCTTGATTTTGTTAAAAATTAACACTACGACTTAACTATCAACAACGATTTCAAACCCTTTCAAATCACAGTCATTAAACTCAAAATAGTGCTTACGAAATAGCTTAATATAATTTTAAATTCCGTTGACCTTAAAATATCCTAAAGAAATAACTTTTAGGTGCCTATTCCTACTTGTGACTCATTGTGACCGTCATAAGACTATTTTTAAGACTGAGAGTCTTAACTTTTCATACAAAACAACAATAAATTTCAAAAACCTCAAATTTTATTTGTCAATGTTATGATTGGGTCGATACCAGGTCTTAATGTTTTTGAAGTTTTCAAACAAAAATATTAATAAATACAATTTATTATAACTTTGCGACACCAAATACATGGGGAATACAGTCGTAACTAAGAGTCACAGACTTTTCGTAAGAATAGGCACGTAAATCTTGTATTTCTTTCTCCCAAAAACACCACACAAAAGTATTGACTTTTATCTTAGAGAATAATCAGAACTGGGTCGACAACGACAACGACATGTGCTTTTTCATATATTTTGTATGGGAAGCAAAATGTCGCCATGTCGTCCGGCGATTTGTCGTCGTAATAGAATCTATTCTATTTTTGTGACGACACACTAATACACACTCAAAATATTTGTCAAATAGTTGCCATATTTTTAACTAATTAAGGGAACAGAGTTGCAGAAATTCGTATTAGAGTTGCAAAAGTTCGTACCTTGTTTACAAAAAAAATATTTTTTTGACAGAAGAAATATAATTGAAAATAAAAATGCATAATTTACCACAAAAAAGCAAAATTAAATACAAAAAAATGTAAAACAACAGGAATTAATGGAAAACTAATTGAATTGGTGAAGAATTGTGGCGAAAAAAATACAAACATATTCCTGTTTTGCTTTCATTTCTTTCTAAATGTCAAAAATGTCGACAATGGTGTCGTCGGTCGACAATCGACACAGTTGTGATTATCCTCTTATTTTGCTGTTTACAAACATATATAAATTTCCACAAAGTGCAGGTCCATAAAGTTGTTAAAAATGTAAAAAAATTTACTATAGTTACAGTTTACATGTTTTTTTGGTAAACATATATTCCACAATAATATTAATGATAAAACAAAATTGCAAATATATTTTTGTTTAGGTGGGAAACATTACCGTCACTTACAAACACTACTTGTGTAGAATATGTGCATAGTAACGATAAAAATAAAGTAATTGGAAGCTTACTTCAAATATATATGAATTGTTTTGCAAACATATTTATAATTGTCTGTAAACATATTCAATGTTTTTTTTTTTGCGTGTAACCTTAAAATAATCGATCGAAACAGCTTTAAATAACCTAAATACTTAACCTTAACGAAAATTTGAAACCACTTCATCCATTATCAGCGTATAAATGGGTTGTCAACCCTGTTAAAAATGTTTCCCAAAATCCGATTCAGCCCAATAATTTTAAATGAAGTGATATATTTCATGAAGAGATATCAAATTGAAAAATCTGGCATCTCAACTTCAAAGCATTTGGTGCGGGGAATTTTTCAACAACCGCGATAAAGTAAAATTTCTACTTTCCAAATTGCTAATGCAGCTATGCCATGTAGATTTTGGTATTTGTAAGCAATATAAGAAGTTATATCCCTAATACACACACACACTCACATAAACTCTGTCCATATATTTGCATCACCAACAACATCATCAGCTCACAACCTCATGGGTGAGGAGGATTTGTGTGATGTTTGTTATAATTTTCATAGCAAAGAGACCTTTATACATTATTATTTTGGGGGATTTTGTTTTTCTAGGGAGAATGTTGTTTAAATGTGATGGGTTTGTGAGTCAGTTTACTTTTATCTTTATAAATTAGGTTTAAACTGTTAGAATGAGTGTGAGATTTTCTCTAATTGTGGGATGAAATATGTTTTTCACTTTACTTAATTACAAGGGTCCCAAAAAAATAGAAATATGTTTGTATATAAAAATAAATATAATACGCTAAATACAAGTGGACAGATGACAATCTTCAGATTATAATTTTTTTTCGTATTGCAAGGTTTGATTTAAATGTTTACCAAAAACAGAGACTATTAATAATAGAGATAGGAAATCAAAACCTACACTACTTACCGGTAAAGGGCGCTGTAATTTAGTATTATCTGAGAAACTATGTAGTATCAGCTGAGCCTACACAGAGGGAATTTTGGTGGACGAGTTTTAATGATTTTAATTTTATACAACATTTTATGAAAAACTTCATTAATTCAATGAAAAGTTTCAATGGGCGAGTTCCAGTGAAACTTCATTGGTTTTATGCATAAATTCATTAATATCATGCATACGGCTCTCTCAGTGTATATTTAAAAACTCAAAAACTGCTGAAAACTGCGAAACGAAACGAAAGAAAGAAAAAGTGCGGAATATATTCAAATAATAAAATTTGATATATCCGTTTCTTTTTTGCTTTGTTTTACTTAAATTTAAATAAAAAAAAAATTGCCAATTTTTTTAACAAAGTGCCATCTAGTGATAACGATGTTTTTATAACTAATCAAAGATGTCAAATATAAAGATATAACAAAAGTTGCCAATATTATACACCAGATGGCAGGCATTTCCAAATAACGCTAACGAGTACTATTGAATAACGCTTATGAGTACTACCGGAAGTCGTTATTAAAATAATTTGACAAGAGAAAAATAAATACCCTACACTATAAATTTAGTTAATATAAATTTTATTTCTCGGTTTGCAACATTAAAATTTAAATATGAAAACAAAATAGTCGCGCAAACTAATTAACATTTTGTAACACAAAGTATGTTATTGTAACTGAAAATCAATTTTTTACAAAACGTAGGATTTCCAGTGTTTTGAATTCAATATAGAAAAAACTATTTGCTTTTGCATTTAAATAAAATTCAGAATCCGACCGATCGGTTTCGGCAAAAAAACCCTTTATTTGGCAACTTTTCGGAAAAATTGTGGCCAACAAATGCCGAAACATTTAAAATTCTTTTAAATATAATTTAGAGAAATACTAGAGGTAAATCAAAAACACATCTAAGAAAACTAGATTGTGAATGATTTCTGCTATTTAGAGAAGCTTATATTCCATCCATATCTGTTTTCTTCCCTCATCTAGAAGTGGCTTAACATAACGTCTTTTGTTAATTTTGTTTTCATAATAAATAGAATTGATCTTATTTAAAATTTAAGAACTTATTTTCAGTTTTTTTTCTAATTACGTAATTTTAAAGAAAATGTTAACAAAAACTTTCGGTGTCTTCCGAATAAAGCGAATATTCGGTTTTGTTTATTGGTACTGACAAAGCCAGATTCCGGTCGGAATTTAAAAATTACACTGAAATCATAATTAGAATATTATCAGGCATATTATAGTTTTTTTCGGAATAGATTTGATTTCGCAAACTTTTTTCTGAAACAGTCCAAAACAAATGTTTTCTTTCGGAATTTGAAGTTTAAGTTGTTAACGAAAATTTTGTGTTGAAAAAAAATGTTTTTTTTTAAATATCGACTATGCTACGGGCTTTATAGTGGTAATTCTTCTCAAGAAGGCGTAAAACAAAAAAAATTCTTTTTTTCACGTTCAGAAACCAAAGTGGAATTGATGTTTAAAGTAGCTTTAACTCACAAAAAGTATTTAAAGTGCTTTGTATATATTCCCTAAAATGTCTTCAACTATTTTACCTAAAAAAATATATATTAAAAAAATTTTTTATTGGTAAATTAAATCATTTTCAGATTCATAAGCGAAAAGTATTTTTTATGAAAAATTAAAAAACTTCACTTTGATCGGCGATCCTACTTTTTTAACTAAAAATGGGATCTTCTATCAAAAATAGCAATTGGAACACATAATTATCACCAAAAAGTTTTCTTTTACTCTCCCTATAACAAATCCTAAAGACAAACATTTAAAAAATGTTTCGGCTGAAATAATTTTAGTTCAACCTAAAGACCAAGCCAAACAATGAATGGTGTAGGGTAACATATTTGTTGTGATTTTTTTTATTTTAACAAAAAGAAATTGTTTAATTTTTGTACAAATACATTTTAACACTTTGATGGTTATATATTCTTTAATGGTATAATTATTATTTATCTACACGAATTTTAACTATGTGTTTTATTTATAAAATTTGCAAAAACACTACAAAACCATGAATATTTTACAAAATTTTAAATTTTATTTAAATTTTTATTTTTTGTTTTCATTTTGATATTTTGATTAACAGCCATATTTGTTTAGAGAGAATTTTCAAAATAATGACACAAAAATGCAGTGACAATATCGCCATCTGTTGGAAATTTTTGGAACTAAACAGGGATGCATTTTGTTACATCTTTATATTTGAGGTCTTTGAACTAATTTTTTTGGTAATACCATACCCCTGACCAAAATAAATTTAAAAATTATATTTGAAAAATATTAATTCGTATTAAATGTAATATTCTCTTTTAACAAAAACAACATTTACGTATTCGTGATAATGAAATGTAAATACATATATAAGTTATATACACCGATAATAATTCATGCATCAAAATACGAAAGTAATGTCAAAATTATGAAAAATTTAATAGAATTAAGAAGACGATTTCCGGATAGGGGCATGTCTTAAACAGATTTTATATCACAATAAGTTTTTTTTTTATATGTTAGACCAACACTCAGGGCATGCCTACACTAACGCAGTGCATTGTGTTGGTATTAGGAAAATAGGTTATGGGGAGGAGGAAAGAGGGAGTAGTGTTTGTGAATATTTGATTTAAATTTCTCTACATTGTAAGTAGAGTTTATTCCACATCAGAGAACGGTTTGAGTGCCTTATTTTATTCTTTTGAATGCAATCACAAAAAATGTGCATATTGTTGTCAATACACATCATTTCAGTAAAGCAATACAGACACAATTGAAAAAAGTGAGTATGACGAAAGCCATGCATTGCACTGCCTGTTTTCTGTTAATCTTAACTAACAGAAAACATGCACTGAATATAAAATGATTGGTATGAATACAAACCGATTGTTACGAATGGTCTCAATGTTGGTTGTGTTAAAATTGAAAATTTTTTTCTGTCAAATATTTTAGTATATTTTTGGTGTTTATTTTTTTCACATAAACATTAACAAAATGAGAAAATATATGCATATTTCATATTTAAATAAAAAAAAACAATGAAAATTTCTTTACACTGCGTTTTTCAAAATACTGCAACAGGTCAACGAATACTAAATGAATGTTGTGATTGATTTTATTTTTTTAATGCGTCATCTCTTCATTTCGTTGCTTGACATGTAGTGGCATTATAAAAATAATGCGTAAAAACCACTCATCAAAAACAATGAATGTTATAATAGCAATAGCATTAGTTATTGTTGTTGCATGAATACATGGCAAGAACAATGAATGGTATGACTGGTGCGACTGATAAACGAATTCTCTCTGTAATGCGTCATGCGATCCGCTGGACAATCGACGACAAACGGATGGGCTCTACTTGATAAGCGAGTATTATGAATAAAAACCTGGGTTTTAGGGATAAGTTCACTTATCTCAGCAGAGCACTTCCCATGGTAATATCGATAGAACAGGATTACACAACCCACGAAAAATTAATGACAAATGTTGCTGTCATCTGCGAAAGAGTAGATAGGATAGACCAAGAAGATCATTGAGAAAGATAAGAAATAGGGAAAGAGAAAGAACAGAACCCTGCGGTACCCCTGAATTAAGCTCAGACTTTAGCAACTTTAGGTGCCTATTCCTACTTGTGTCTCATTGTGACCGTCATAAGACTATTTTTAAGACTGAAAGTCATAACTTTTCATACAAAACAACAATAAAATTCAAAAATTCAAATTTTATTTGTCAATGTTATGATTGTGTCGATACCAGGTCTTAATTTTTTTGAAGTTTTCAAACAAAAATTTTAATAAATATAATTTATTAAGATTTTGCAACAACAAATACATGGGAAATACAGTCACAACTAACAGTCAAAGACTTGTCGTAGAAATAGGCACCTTAATACTCTTAATGAGAAATATTTTATTTGATGAAAGTTTCAATATTTTGATGTTTTTGGTTCTCAATTTTTAGTGACGAAGTCAAAACAGCAACTTTTTCTATGACAGGGTTGGAAAAACTATGCCGTGCTTGTCAATGGTGGCGAATTTGTGGTGGCTCGCGACGTTTCTTTGAATTAAAGAATAAATTCTAGTATTACTAGATTAACATCAAACAAATAATGCAAAAATGATCAGAATTGATGCTTTTCTAAAAGTGTTGAATTATTAGTGAATTTACCAAATCAGACGGTTCATATACAAAAGTACAAAATTCTCGTCCCATTGAATTTTTGCACGTTATGTAATGTCTCAATTTATGTATTTCAATCATCAAACTCAAAATCCCGATACTTCGTTACCAGTAGTTTTCACCCTATCGCTATATTGCAGCCGAATGAATATATTAATTTTGGATGCTTCCGACAGTCTCCACATCAGAGAAATGATTTCAAGTGATTATAGTTTTTTTAAAGCCTTACCCATCATTTAAAATAAAAATTTTCACAAAGTTATAAGCCCTCATATTGCCTTTTGGAAAAACCTAAATTTTGTAGGCTAGTTTTATTAGAAGAGCTTCAGAATTTATGAGAATATTCAAAATTATTAGCCAAAAATATTTTTTTTCTCTTCAACTGAATGATCGGTACATAAAAATTGCTCCTAAAAAACTGACAAATTTAGGTATGTGTGTGTATTTTTATACGAAATTTTGCTCAAAAAATTATTCTTCTTCTTAACCTCACACCTACTAAATTAGAATTAATAAAAATACATATTAATTATAATATTAATTGTATTTGGTCTATACGACGAGTTTGAAAAAAGCAACACTTAACTAAAAAAATAAAAATGCCCTGTTGGCTGTCCGTCTCCAATATACACAAATTGCCTGCACTTATACGTAAAAACCATACGTCAGTGTGGCAACATTTGCGAAAAGGTGACACAGAGGAAATAAGAAGATAAACAAGAAATCTAAAGTAGAATGTTTGTATATGTCTGTTTGATAAATTCTGAAAGTATTCATATAGAGACAATCTGACAATAAAAATATAGACAATAATACAATTTAATGGAAAATCGCTGATGAAGCCTGTCCATAAAAAAGGCAGAAACTGGATCTAGTCTGATTTGCAAATTTAATGTGTTCATAACTTTTGAAGAAAATGGTTATTTTTCTTCTTAACCTCAAACTAAATTATTCACTTTAATAAATGAAATTTAGACTAGGGTTGCCACACACAAATTTAAAAAAATGGTCCAAAATTGCAATTGTTTCGAAACAACATCAAAATTTGTAGTTTAAATGTTTTATAAAAAACTCTGCTTATTTATTATACGGATTGTTACGAAAGTAATAAAAAATTTTGACCTACAAGCATTTTTTTTTTTCATTTTAGTAGCATCAGTGTTTTAAAATTTAAAGGGGGAGACTTTTCCTTTTTTGCCCCTCCCCGGAAGAATTTAAAAAACCCCTGGGCTGCCCAATGTTGAGTCAGTGAGTGATCAGTATATTACGTTACTCTTCTATATACAAGGGACAAAGGTTCGTTGAGTAGGTTGAGAAAATAAACAAAAATTTATTTTTATGTCCTCATTGATCATTTTCTCCATATAATTTACATTTATTTTAATATATTGGTTTAGTTGGTAATTCCGACAAAACTGTTCTTAAAATCGGGTTTCTGTGAATTATCAATTTCGGTGTTGACAGAACTTTTTATCTCTCATTGCTGCTAAGGACTCTTTCTCTCAAAAATTTATTGCAAAAAAATCATACGGCATTAAATCTGAGGAATATGCTGTCGACAAATTTCTTCAATGCCAGACTTGGCAATATAATTGTTGGTTATATCTGCAGTTTAAGCTGTAGCATTATCATGATGGAGAAAGTAGCGGCGCATTTCCTTTTCTTTAATCCTTGGTCTCAACTAAGCAAACTTCATCCGATATTGTAATTTTGTTGAAGGTGCTAAACTCTTCGTTTCTGAATTTGCTAAGAAAATATTGAGCAAAACGTGCATGTGCCTCCTTTTGAGCTTCATTTAAAATTCGGGAAACGTATCAGACTGATTCCTTTGTGTATGCAAGATGGTTATTTAGTATTCACTATACTGCCATGGTATTCAAACAGCAACTATGTTGTCTTTCAATCTCGGATCTTCGGCAATTTTGGATTTCACCTCAGCTACTCTTGCATTATCTGACGAAGATTTTATGAGGCCTTCGCGGTATCCATCCTACTCAGAAAAATTACTGGTCTGGAATTGCTGACACCAAAAAATTGCTTACGAACTTACATTTTAGCAGACTTTTCGCAGCTTCTTGGTTAGGCATTTGATGCTGCGGATAGAGAGAATATTCCAGAAGAGTATCGAAAGTACGGCAAGCCATTTGTAGCTGTAGAAAAAGGTTACACTGGGCTCAGTAAACTCAGATATTTATATTGTTATGAAATTGGATAAGTCTAGTGCAGAAAATTCTGAAATTTTAGAAGAAAAATATTTTCAGAAACGGGATTTACTAAACTTATCAATCTAGTAGCACTACATTTAAGTGTGATGTTAAGTGGTTTGAGTACCACTCACTGGAATTTTCTAGCATGCTTTAAAACAACGGCCGTTACACTATATAAGGGTGCCATATCACATTTATTCAGTCAATTGATTAACTGAATAAAAAGAATTTGGACTTATTTGAAATCAGTTATCAGGAAATTTTTGGAGAAACTGAATGCCACTCCCACATTAGATTTTTAACATTGAAATTCGACAATTTCTTATTGAAGCAACAATTTAATTTATTTAAATTTAAATCACTTTCAAAACAAAAAATTTTTAATTTAAAAAACATTTTAAATATATTTCCTTAATTTCTTAAGTTATTTCTATAAATGTCCTTTTAAGTCAAACATCAATATTTGCTTTGTTATAAAAAAAACTTTTTAAATAAACATAGGTATGCCAAAAACTTTTAAGAATTTTCTAAAAACTAAGCAAAAAGAAAGAAACTTTTACCAAAAAGAATAAGAAGAAAACTATCAAAACAAAAGTTTTCAAATTGAAATTCATTCATATGCCACCATATGCTGTCATACATAGTTAAAGTATTTAAAGTCATACTCCTAAAGTCACATTTATACATGCATGTTGAATTTGTGGCCAACAATAATAAAAAAAAAAAAAACGAAACGGAAGAAACGAAAATAAAACCCCTAAAGCCATCATAGATGTTTGTTTTTCTCACACTTTTCTTTTATACGTCTAAAAAATGCAGTATGCATTTGTCTTCCTTGGAACGCTTAGTCATGTCAGTTTATAAAAAAAATCTTTTTAGGTAGACGTTGGCTTCCTATTCCACAGCCACACATCGAATTTTCTAGTTCAATAAATATTCGAAGGAAAAAAGTTTTTTATGTTTGTACTTTGAAAAAGGAAAAAGTTGGAAAAAATTAGAAAATTTTTAGAGCATAAGATGCAGGTGGCAAATTTTTCAAAACTACATACATTTCTTTTATTTTTTATAGACTTTTGCTATTTTCTACTTTTCTACATTTCTATTTGCTTTGCTAGTTAACTAGGTGACACATGTGCTGTTAGTTTTGTACCCAAATTGTTAAATGAATCTTAGATGCCACCATTTTCCGCTTTGAATTAAGGTGTTTAAATATGTATGTATTTGCATTTAAACATTTTTAATAAAAAATATTAAATTAATTGAAACTACAATTTTAGGAAAATTTGATCATTGATATATAAGGTTTTTAATTTTTATTTAAAAATAAAAATTGTTTTTAATCGTATTTTCATTCCTGAAAGTGTAGAGATTTTTGAAAGCAAAAACTCAGGAGATTATTCTGATGAAAAAAATAGCAGTTTTTGGAAAAAGTACTTATCATGTTAACTATAATAAGGAAATTGGCCTCGAACTAAATTAATGATGAAGGGGACCTGCAAAATCCCCGAAACGATCATCTTTTCATTCCTGAAAGTATAGAGGTTTTTTGAAAGCAAAAACTTTGTGAAGTATTTGTCATAATAAGGAATTTGGCCTCGAACTAAATTAATAAATTTCTAATTAATCGATTAAAAAGGTCGAAAAGAACAATTTTTAATTTTTAAATAAAAATTAAAAACCAACATTTTGACAACACTCACAGTACGGAGTAAATTTGTTTGCCTCTTTTTGTATTAACAAAGATGAAGGGTAAAAATAAAATTTGTATTTAATTTATACCGATGGTGTGAAATACAAAAACAGAAAATTTTCATAATATTTCTATTATTGGTTATGCTTTGCAGAAGACTTCGAAAACATATTTTATTGTATGCTCCATTCCCATTTTGTTGATGTAGCAGACTACATTTAATATGAGATTTTGATGTTTCAATTTGCATTGCACTACGCCACCACTTTCTAAAGAAAACTGATGAAGGGGACCTGGAAAATCTCCGAAATGATCGTCTTTTCATTCTTAAATTAATAAAGTTTTTAAAGATTTTTTAATGTTTTTGCACAGTTTTTATGGGAAATTGTTTTTGATTTTAGCTCATATTTATATGTAGTAATGTCAAATTAATTTAATCGAGGTGGTGTCTTAGTTTTCTTCGATATCCGTTATCACTTCGATAATCCATTATCACAAATATTTCAAATATTTGAATTAAGCGGTAATTCTGGGTCGATAACACGAGCATAATGGGAATATTTTTTTTTCTTTTCTCGAATACTTTCACGGCGCGTATAAATAAATCTAAAAAACTAACATGTTTCTTAAGAAAAATATGTTAATGTTTTGTCCCACTTTTTAATTTTTAAACGTGAGATTGCGTAGCTAAAAAATACGTGTCTCTTATTTTGTTCTCCTGTATCACATGATATTAACAGTTGTTTAAAACATTTCCTTAAAATTGGAGAGAACCCACTGAGATACCTTCCTTGTAAGTACGAATTTTTTCCATATAGTAAAATGTTGGTATAAATTCGATTTATATGTCTTAAGTTCACTTAAAACAATAGGTCATTAAAAAAATCTGTCAAACTGTGGGCGCTGAGATGTAATGGTTAGCGCGTTGGATTGGATACCCAGCCAAGGCGACATCAATTTATGTAAAATAATAATATGTATGAGTTTTTGCTATCCCTCACACATATCGCAGCGTCCTCTTTTGGGTTTTCCATAGCACTTATTTAACCCCACCTAAGTTAAATACTATAACAGCGCTATGAAATAAAAAGCTTTAACAATTCAATATCTCACGCAATTACAGTGTTGCCATATTTGAAGCCCTTTGTCTTTCATCACTTTTGATTTCTTCTCTATCCACTCTCAAAAGAAAGCAACACGTTAATTAATAGGAAGAATTTCCTCAGTAAAAAAATTTCTTTAAAAGAAAAATTTAAGTAACTTTTAAGAATCTATTATTTGTTGAATTTTAGGCAACTTATTGTTAAAATATAATATTTTAAGGTTTCTGCTATTACCAGGAAGATGGGGCCACCGATTTTTTGGGATATCTCGAAAACTAAGAGAGATACCACAAAATGGACGAAAATTTGAACAACCCCTTAATCTATAACATCCCCGTTAAAATTTTATCTCTATCTTCTATTTTATAAATATTATCTGGACTCAAGATAATAAGTATGTTGGCTGAACAAAAAAATTTGTTACTTTAACAAATTTATTACCGTTTTTTTGGCTTAAAATGGAATTTGTTGATTTTAAGGCATTTTTTGTTAAATTTAGCAAATCTAAATTTAAGTAAAAAATTAATAAAACCATAGTTTTATTTTTAATTATACCGAGTCGTAAATTTTGTTCAAATTTAGGGTCTCGGGACCTTCCCGGGGACTAGTCCATATCATTTAACAGCATGTAAAGACACTCCAAGAGAGAAAATATTTTGTCTGTTTTGCCCTACCTCGCTTAGTTTTCAAGGTATGGGCCATTTTATGAAGTGGAAAATTTTTACTGAAATATTCCGAGGGTCTAAAGCCCCAAGGTCCATTTTTGGATAGAGATAAGCTTTTTAATGGGATATAATATAGTTAGGAGTAGTCCAAATTTTCGTCAGTTTTGTTTTATCTCTCTTAGTTTTCCAGATACAGGCCATTTAACAAATTGGGAGGGAAAGAAATAGCGCCATATTCAAAACTTCGGATATAGTGGTGGCGCCATCTACCGGCGCTAACAATAAGTTTTTAAAATTAACACTCAAAAATAGTTAATTAAAGTGCTGAGGATTTTTAGTATTGTGTTAAATGAAGACAACTAAAATCTTTGTTTAAATCAGTTTTTCAACTAAAAATTTGTTAAAAATTAGTCAAATCGTTCTGAAACCCATTTAATAGATTTTTTGGCTAAAGTTCAGTTTATGGGGGTTCGTTAAAAAAAATATGACCCCCACTGGAATTAAAAAAAGAAAACCGAAATTAATTTTGGCAGAATCTCCCGTGGAGGGCAAAAAACGGGGGGACATAGTAACATGTAAGTGTGGATACTCAAATTAAAGGAAATCATCTCACGATTCAAAAATTTATATTTTTTCTTATTCATAAAACGAAGCCGTTAGTTTTAAATTATGATATTTTGTTGTGCGGCAAATTGGTACTCCAATGATCGAAAATATTCGCACGACTTCTAAAATTACTTCCAATTTTAAAGAAAAAACTCATTTTGAAGAGGGGGGACCTTTATCCAAAAACAATTTTACCTGCGGCGCCATTCAGCTAACACATCTAAAAAATTAAAGTCTGCGGCGCTAATCTAAATATCGAAATTTCATTTCCCCTCAAAAAGTTTACGTATGTACATACACCCAAAACTTTAGGTCGAATTTTTATGCTATTTTCCTATATAACGGCTAAAACCAAACATAATTCAATTATGAATAATTCGTCAAGCGAACAAAACAGCAACTAACGTAGTGTGATTTTCCACTTTTTTAATTTTTGAAAGGTCTAAAATTAAAATAAATTACTCTAATTCGATTTACGTTCGACGGATTAGAAAAAAGCCTCATTTTTGAAATCGTGAGAAAATGTCCGTACATTTGAGCACAATTTTCGCTTATATTAATTTTTCAGTTTTTTCGACCCCCCTAGTGGTCGAAAAATGGCTCTAGGTAGGGCTACGTTTTATGGATAAAAGAAAATATACATTTATGGAATCATGAGACCATTTCCTTTAATTTGAGTAGCCATACTTACATGTAACTATCTTCCCCCGTTTTTTGCTCCCCACGGGCCTCCCGGGTACGAGGCCCTCCACTATTTTCTAAATAGTTTTTAACCGGTCTTTGAACATTTGGCCGAGCGTTGCTATATTCGGGGCGTTTTTCGGCCAATGCTCGCTTTAAACGAATCAATTGTGTCGGGCAAAGTTCTCTTGTGATTTTCTGGCCCGATTTAATCAGACCATAGTGGATGGGTTCCTTCTGGTTCCACCATGGATATATTTGGCATTGGTGTGGCTAATTGGCAGGGCATCAAATACGATTTCTTGCACTTAGAGTTATCGCAATGGATCTATTTTTCATCGCCAGTTATGATTCGACTCAAAAATGCTCCTTTTTATGGCGTTCAAACAGAATTTCGGACATGCGAAATCTTTTTGCAACATCTCTCGTCTTTAACTCGTGCGTTCCCCAATTTCCTTGCTTTTGGATAAATCTTGCTGCTCCCAAACATTTTGAAATTGCTGCTTGAGTGACTCCCAATGATCTTGCAAGTTCTTCTTGAGTTTCACAACAATCTTCATCGAGTAATGCCTCCAAGTCATCATCTTCGAACTTTTTTATGTCTAACCTGGGCGGTCTTTGCCTTTCGTGTCAAAATCACCACTTCTGAATGGCATGAACTCTCTCTCTCACATGTTGAAATCGATGGAATATATTCAGGATATTCTTCGGTGAGCAATCGATGTGCTTCGGCTGAACTTTTTTGAAGTTGAAGAAGTAAAGCAAAACTCCCGCAAATGTTGCTTTGTTGGCACAAAATTGGACATTTGCGAAGCAAACAAAAAAAAATAAACTTTGTGGATTACACTATTTCCTTCAATGACTAAGTGAGAATAAATGACAGATATTTACCCTAAAAATACCATATAAGATATTAAAGACACAAACCATATGTAATCCCGCCATCGTTTGTTAATCCCGCATTTTTAAGTTATACACCCAGTAATTATATGCAACATTATATATATCGTTTTGAATGCTTTTCTGCAATTATTTAAGTTTTTTACTGCAAAGTTTTTTTTTTTTTTTAATTTTGACCTTTAATTAATTTTAAAATGGAATTTTATGAATATATCAAAAAGTTTTTTTGTTTGTATCATCGTTTTGAAAAACTTTGACACAAGTCAATTTCTACCCATTGCAAACATTAGTTGGCTTTTATCGGACTGGTGTAAGGCATGCGCGACTTCACTTTTTTACCCGTTTTTTATAATATTTTTTTTTTTTTTTTTGTAATTTTGACAACATTTTAACCTGTTCAAATTCCGGATCGAGACATTAGTTGCCTTGTAAAAAGACTGGTGTAAGTTATCAAATTGCCGGCATGCCCTACATTAAATTTTTAACTCGTTTACTATTGTACTCTTGTAGTTAAAATTTGTCATTCTATTGAATGTAACCAAAATATCAGCACTTTATTATCATGTTATATAAAATATATGTACTATACCTAATGAATAAAACTTCCTGAAATCACGCATAGCAGTTGAAACATACAAAGTAAAAGAAAATTGTTAAACAAAAGCATTGATTTTGTGCATGTCAACATAAAATGTCCACACTAACACACAAATTATACATTTAATCATTTACTCAATTTCATACAGGACCTGTAACCCAAACCAATTCACATGCACACGTAAAATTCATTAATTATTTACGCTTTGAATTGAGTAATTACACAAGAAATATATTTAACAGCATAAAATATAAGCAAAGGAGGAAAAATATAAAAAAAACTTACTGCCACCCTCTATAGAATGTCTAACAACCCTTTTTGTTTTGCAATAAAATTCCACTAACACTAAACAAGCTTGGGGAAAATTCTCAGACTATGTGAGTGGGTGGTTAGGTTTTGCAATACGTTTTACCAATTCGTAGTTAAAAAATTATGTTTTGAAAAGTTTTTCTTTGTTAGAAGCTTAAACGTTTAAATTTCTAATTTTTTATATTAGTTTAATGAAAGGACACTTTTAAGGTTTATGAGTTTTACTTTTTTTCCTCTTTCTAAACCTATTTTCTTGATATAACACGAGTATTGTGTGTTGTGTATTTGCTGGTCCCTTTGGTAAAATGTTGTAAGTTATTAAAACTAAATTAGGGTTGATGACAACTTTTCAATAATACCCCATTATATTATGACAAAAGGTATAACCAACCATAATGCCATACAATAGCAATACGTAAAAAAACATACATATGATTTACAGCAATACAGGACTGGTATGCAAGTTTTACGGGTGTTTGAATAGCACCCATACACTCAGCAGTAATTGTTAGCACAAGTGAAAACTTTCTAAAAAACTAAATGTGAATTTTTTATTAAAAACACAATCGAATTTTTCGGAAAGTCTTTATTACAAAGAAAACAAATGTAATGTTTATATTATAGAAAAATTAAATTTAATTTTACCAAATTTTTTTACTGAGTGTGTGTTAATCAAAGTCTTTCCACCACCCCCTTCCAACAATATTTTCTTATCTATTCATTTCAACAATTTTGTCGTTGATATTTGCTAAACGATAGTGTCGTTTTTTTATGATTGAATAGTTTTGCCTCTAATGAGCCTGGTTAGTTAAAAATATTTCCCTTTTGAATAGTTAATAATTTTTATTCATGTCTAAGGGTTGTAATGGGTTAAATACACATATATATTCCTTTACATTTAATAATTATAATATTTTAATTATGGCATAATATATTTTGTTTACTGCAAGTAAACATTAAAACCTAAAGGCCTAAATTTTATGTAATTATTTTTTGTCAAGAGAATTTTGATAGTTATAACTAGATGTAACAAAACCTTTCGTTTTTTTTTTAATTTTATATACACATGTACATAAAACTAAAAATTAATTATCCCCCTTCCAAATAGTTTTATGTGTTCTGTGGGTTAAAGATTTTTCAATTAAAATTTTCTTATAAAATTGTTTTTCATCTTTTGTCATTAAGTTAAAAATTTCATCATATTTATGTAGTTAAAAAGTTATGTAAATTAAAATAAAATTCAATTATAATTTTAAATACCTTTAGAAGATTAAAAATGGGTTTGTAGCATGTTTTGTTGAATAAACAACAATTTTAAGTTTATTACCTAGAAAGATAGAGAAAAGAAAAAAGAAGTATATATCAAAACTTTAACAAATTTAATTATAAAAAATGTTTATATATTTACTCCTAAATTCATAATCGCTTTGTAAAATTATAGGAGGCTTATTGAACAAATTTTTTTATGAAAATTTCGTTTTATAAACCTCTTATAACTTTACACACTGAATGAATTTAGGTGTTAATATTTAGAAGATTTAATAACATGTTTTTCATTTAAGTAAGCAGGCCAAGAAAATTCAGTAATCATACACTTTAAAAACTTTCTACAAATTTACTACCATAAAATAAGTAAGTTTTTATTTAACCCTTTGACGACCAAAAGGTTTTTCAAACTTATAATTGCCCAGACAAAAGATAGAGTAAATATGTCCAAATGGGATTTGTAAAGGAGGGTTGGGGCAACAAAAGTGTAGTAGGCGGAAAATCCCTACCTGCTACCACTTACCCTTGCGAGCTCACGCAGTTGGTTAACTACAATATAATTCTTCATTTGAGGGGTAAAAAGCACAAACTTCGACAAGCGAAATGAAGGACAAGCAATGGGTCTATGAGCCCAATTTTTTGTGAAATATCTATAATTTAGTTGCAGATCACGAAAATAAAATAATAAAAATCGCTTCGTCCGGAACGGCAGGGTTGTCAAATTGCAAATATTTTTAGTAAACGAAATGAGGGGTAAGGGGGGGGGTTTAACGGAGCCAATTTTTCTTGGCATAACTATAATTATATCAGAGATCGTGAACACTTTAAAATCCTTTCGACTGAAAATGTATGGTCCTCGAAGGGTTAGTATAACGCATAGTGAGTAAATATAAATATAAAATGCATAAAATTATTTTGTACACACTTTCATGTACAGTTATAAAAATAAAATATTAACAAAAAGTACTCACAATTAAATATATTACACTTAATTTTACATTTTGTTAATAAATTTATATTTTAAGCACGGATTTTTTAGATTTAGTTGCCTACAACACTGCACAACACCCAAAAAATCAAGGTTCTGATAACTAATTTTGGAAGGCGGGACAAAAAAAAAAATAACGTGTATCGGCGTTTAAAAAGTTTACGTCTGGCTCTATGTTTTTTGTCTGGCCCTATGTTTTTGGGGGATTAAAGTTTCCCACCTTTTGCAAAGGTCTATTATGAATCGGAAGATATGAAAATCGCTACCAGAAAAAAATTTTGTGGATCATTTTAACCCTCTAAATCTTCAATGAAGAGGATTTTCTGGCCCATTTTAAAAAGGGGCAAAAAAGACCCTTAATTTGAAGAGCTAGGCGGTTAAAATGTTCCGCAAAAAATTATACAGGAACATTATAAGAATCTGAAGACATCAAAGATGAAAATTTAAGTTCAATGTCAAAACTTAACATTTGTTTAAGGGTTAATATACAATAGAACGTACCTCAAAAAAAAGTTCGCCGTACACCGTCTAATGTAAATTATTTTTGCAAGAAGGTTTAAAAAAAATTTTTTTTTTTTTGCCGAACGTAGGGGTTGCCATTTTACATTTTTCGTTATATCTTTGGCATTTACAGTCGGATCTTAAAGTATGATACATCGATGTTTTTCTCTCGAGGGGACCAATGATTTGTTCGAGTAATTACCCACCAGATCTCAGTTGCTACCACCCTAATGTCAGAAAAATTAAAGCTTGCAATAAATCATTAAACTTTTGCTAAGGAAGTTTTTCGATAAAACCAGCAGATATTTTTTTATTTTTTTGGTTGCCGAACGTAGGGGTCGCGTTTTAAATTTTTTTATCGGATTTTTTCTTTATACCAAAATACTGGTTTCCTCGAGGCAAAAAATCGATAATCACACTTTAAAATCCGACTTTAAATGCCAAAGTTATAACGAAAAATAAAAAAATCATGAACTCAAATCCCGGGATGGTAAAAAACAAATAAACTTTTTTAATTTTATTTTGAAAAATGTATTTTTTTACAGAATTGTAGAACTTCTCCCGCTAATGCTTTTCCAATGCTTTTGGAACAACTGGTCTCAGCTTCCAGTGATATAAGAATTTTCGGATATAGAAACTCGGCTACCACAACCGAACCTTTCGATTGGCTCTAAATGAGGTTGTCAGCACTAAATCTGTTTTTTTTTTGGCTGTAATTACTTTGTTCACGATGTCACTTTACTTTTGGGACATCGTAAATAGAAAGAGAGAATAGGCTGGTAAGAAGTTGAAACACTGTTTTTGCTGGGTTAACAAAAAAAACGAACACTTGATTTGGCTGTTATCGATCACAGAAATATCCTGCATTATATTCTATTACTCGTTTGTAAATCAAATCTGAAAATTGCTTAAAAGTCACCCGGCCAGCAAACAAGCCCAAAATTGAATCAATAAAAAGCTCAAAAAATATTATTAAAAATTAAAATATTTTTATGACAGTGGTTTATCCAAAAGAGCCTTCTTTTTAATTCAAAACTTACTGAAAAAAAAAAAAAGATTCAAATTCAAAAGGCTCAAAGATTAATAATTTTTTGAGCCTTTTTTGAATTGTTCACAAAATATTCAAATTTGTTTACATTTCTGAGTCATTTCTGACCCATCTTTCGGATTTAATAATTTGGCTTAAATTTTTGTGTCTTTTATGATTCGTTTTAGAAGGCTCATATTTGCGTCCAAAAGATAAGTAATTTTTGACAAAAAATTTAAAAATTTAAAAAAACTGTTTGTTATGTGAGTAAGTTTTGAATCATAGAATAAGAACCCAAAAAGCACAGAGGTTTTAAAAATTCAAGTGCTTTAAATTTTGTTTGAAGTAAAGTAGATTTGAAATTCTAGCATTAGTATATTTAACAAAAATATTTCAAACTTGAATATTTGTTTCCCTTTTGCTGGAGTATGATATTAAAATAAAATGTAATTAAAGTTGTATTCAAGCCTTGAAACTGGAAAACAGGGCTGGATTTGAACTTCTTTTGAACTTGAATTCCAGTGATATTGTTTATAGGGAAGCCTCGAAAAAGTATCCAATTTTTGCTGGCTGGGCAACAAATTCAAAAATGTTTTTCATAATATCCTCATATTATAAAATTCAGGCAATTGATATAAAATTTTATTTATTTTACAGGAATCTTCACCAATTTTTGAACATGTAAAATATTTAATACTCCTTAATATTTCCTCATTTTGTTATAAGTCCATAACAAATTTCCATATGCAATTTAAACAAATTTGGTTTTCTCTCTTATTACAATTTGTTTACAAATTTACTAAAAATTGCATTTAATTTTTTAACAAATGAAATAAACATCACAGTCCAACTTATATACATACATACGATAAGTAAAATACCAAATAAAACCGGAAATAAATACATTTACATTTGTAAATATGCAAACACTTATACAAACATATACAAGCATACATTTAAATATTCATGTATTCAATATAATAGCATTAGTAGTAATATATGTTTGTGAGCGAATGAGTGTTATTTTAACTATGCTTACATAGTACATAGTAAAAGTAGTAGTCGTAGTTGCAGTAATAGTAAAAATAGCAAATAGAAATATTCAAACACATCTACATTTTCTGGTTAAACATGATGTCTATACACATACAATACCCTACAACAAATTTAAAATCAATACAAATAGAGAAAAGGATAGAAAAAATGTATACAATGATGTACACTGTGGGCCATTACTATATGTAATGGTAATAAAATTTGATTTTCATTTATTCTCAATCACACTGTTTTTCAGAGCTGGTTTATGTAACTTTAGGATAAAACAATAAAAGTTCCAGTACTCTTATGGCTTATGCGAATGAATTTAAAGGCACGAATAATTAAAAGACTCAAACTTTACTTTACGGCATTTTAAAAATTTCTATACATGAGGTTTTTGTGTCATGAAGTCTCAAAAATGGCCATGAACACAATTTTTATAGACTTTGTCCTTATTTTTAAAATGAAAATTGACATGATGAAACATTTTGGAGACCATGTTTGAATTTAGTTATTCAAAAACGCTTAGTCGTAAATTTTTTTTTGTTATTGTTCGAAAATTTTTGGCACATTTAAAAAAAAATGAAAAAATATTTGTGATCTGCCGAAAATTGTTTAAAAATATAAATTATTTAATTTGAAAAAATACAAAATCTAGGTAAAATATTTAGGGGTCAATTTATATAAAATTATATAAATTTATATATAATTATATATACTTATATAAAACTATATATACCCATTTTTCGGATATAATTATATAAATTAATATATAATTATATGTAAGTTTATATAACTATATATAATCATATATAATTATATCCACCAATTTCCGCATATAATTATATATAATTTGATATGGGGTCATATATAATTATATCTGACTCCATATATAATTTTATATGGCCCCATATCAATTTTTTTTATTCGGGTCTTATCATTTTAATTTAAAATTTTCAATTAAATTTTAGAATTTTCAATTAGTTTCAGAATTTTTTAATTGTTTTCCACATATAGTGTAGAAATTCAAATGAAAAATTCTGAAATACAACTTTTTATTCTGAATTTTAATCGATGATTTCCGAAATATAATAAAAAGTACTGCACAATATAGATTTGTATAAAATTATAATTAACAAAAACGGTTTACAAACATCAGCAGGGTTGCAATTTTGGAAAAATTACCACATATTTTTGCAACTGTGAAAATCCCGTTATTCGAGCTTAAGAATCGCGGGACTCGGGACTGATTTTTATTGAATAATCCCGGGATTTCGGGATTGGAATCCCTATTTTTCACTCATTATTACTTAGTACACGTTTATTTAATGCAGTTGTCTACAATGTAAAGGCATCAGAAAATCTGTAGCTTTATTAAAAATAAAAGAAATTTGTTTTGTTGATTAAACCAAAATATAAACACTTTTTTAACTGAAAATAAAATTTGCATAAATTAATGAATTATTGTTCCACAGTGACAATGGTGTATATTTGATTGCCAAAAAACTAATGTAGAAAAAAACATTTTTCAATATTTTTAATGGATTTTATGCTAAAGTCTTTATATGCAGTTTACTTGTACAAATATCGAATAGAATGGAAAACTTTTGTTTAGTTTTTTTCCCCAATTTTTTCTACTCAATGATATCAAATAAACACATGTCTGTGTTTGTATTGGAAATATAGATGAGTCAATATTAACGGAAATTGCATTATTATGTTGATGTCCCAAAAAAAGTACTGTTTTTCTTTTTGTTCTCCATTATAGGGATTTAAGCGAGAATTTAACTTGAATTTAACAATTGTTTGAAAGTTTTTTTATTCTTTTTTTTCTATTTTTTTTTTTTTTTTTTTTTGGAAAATCATGATTATTTTGTAGTATTTTCTATTTCATATGCATTTGTCATTGATCGATGATACTTTAACCAAAAATATTTGAGTAAAAAAAAACTAGAAATAATAAATTTGAATAGGCTTTTAACTATAGATTTGCCAGACAGCCAGACCATAACAGTTATGGCAGCCATCTTTCATAGACAGCATTATTTCTATGCATACAACAACGTCCATAGTCATTGTCATCCTTTTCATCATCAGTATCGTTGTTAAATTATAATGTGTTAGCTCTTCCTTACCCAGACTCCCTTTTTGTTATAGATTTTGCATTGCGATTTCATCATCGTTTCATTACAAAACACAAAATTGAAATTCAATTCAATTTCATTTGAATGATTTATTTTACTCTTCATTCTATTTAGAATATTTTTTTTTTATACTCCAATTTAATTTTTTTTTTTTATAATTTTTTAACTTTTATATCATTTCAACCATTAAATAATTTATTTTGAACTAGCTTTGGCAAAAGAAAAATTTAAAGCATATTTTTTGGTGTTAAATGTTGATATTTTTTATATATGTAAATGCTTATATTTATTTAAAAATATGTGTTTATGCATGTGTGTACACATTCATGTGTATTGCTGGTTAGTTGTTTTTATAGCCAAATAGCATGAAAAATATTTTTTTTTATAAATTTTGCATTTGAATAATTGATAAATGTTTTTTGTTTTTTTTTTTTTTTTTTAGTGGAAATTGAAAAACAAGTATGTAAAAAGTTAATTGATATTATTAATTTAAGAACCCTGCATATGTTTTCAATTGAGAGCCGGAAATGGAAATTATTATAGGGAAAAACAAATTGTATTTACTGTATGTATAAAATTTTAAATATTTTTCGACATAAAGTAGTTTTCTAAAGCTGTAAAACATTGGTCCTTACTATCTACATTTTCCAAATGTATGTTTTTGTTAAAGTCGATTTTAGTTAAATATTTGGGTTGTAAAAAACAAACCAAGCCAAAGTTAGGCTTGGTTTGTTTTTTAATTTAATTCTTTTATGGGTATTACCTTCTTTTATTTTTTAGAGTTTGGAGCCCTAAAAATGGACTAAAATTAGTTCAAAGTTTATTTGCGCTATAACTCTTAAGTAAAGGTTTTACAGGGAAATACTAAATAAGTATATCTACAGGGAATAATGTGGCTAGCATATTTCTCATACACATTTTTGATGGATCAATAACGAGTCATGTTGATCTAAGTGGTTAAAATCAAAGTGATTTATATGGTTAAATGCACATTTTTACTTTAACCACTTTAATCACGATTACACGTCACACATTTACATACACATTGATGCATCAAAAGTGTGTATGAAAAAAATGCTAGCCACTTCATTACCTGTAGTTATGCCGATGTAGTATTTTGCTGTAAAACCGCAAAGAAGCTTTGAATTAATTTTAGTCCATTTGAAGGTCTAAAAGCCGCGGACCAATTTAATCCGAGAGGACCAATTATTGCGGGGACATTATTTTTTACACCCAGTCTACTGGGAAATGCGTGAGGAGGTAGAAAAATTAACACTTTTGCAAATTCCATATACTTCATGGGTGCTCTAATGGGTAAAGGGATGAACAAACAAACTCAAGGCTTGGGGTCGAATCTTGAAGAGTATGATACCAAACTAAGAACTGTGAATATTAATAGAAGAAAATCAACTACAATGAAAAGAAAGGGAGAAAGAAAGAATTTCGAAGCAGGAAAATTTAATTTTTTTTAGCAGTTTTTAGCAGTTGAGGTGGTGATATTTCATCATTTATTTATTACTAGAGACTTGTTCTGAAAACATCTCTAGGTAATTTGTATGGGAGCGAATCAGCAATCCAGCAATAATAGCGCCATATCGCTAAGCCATCATCAAGATATCTTCATGAAATTTCCAACTGAAGAGTGTTAATTATTTGGATAAATTAATAAACGATTTCGTTAGCATTAAACTGAAAATAATGGTAATGAAATTTTGGAGTTATCATTATTTCGACTAATGCTTTGAAATACATCGCTTTCATTACTAATTCCTCAATGAGAAGAAAGAATTGGAATTAGTAAACGTAAACTTCACATATTTCGTATTTCTTGCCGAGCTTGCAGATGACCATTTTAAGAAATTGCCAATATCTCGAAAACTAAGCGAGTTAGCTCAAAACGGAGTACTAATGTACTAATATAATACAAGTAAGTTTGAAAGAGCTCCCGAGGGATCGGTTTTTATACAACATAAACTGGGTGAAATTTTATATATTTTTCAATTTACATGATAATACCGTTTTGCTCTACCTCGCTCAATTTCCGGGATACAGGCCATTTTGTTAAATGGCTATTTGCAAATGGCCCGAATCTAGAAATCTAAGCGAGGGAGGTCAAAAAAGACAAAATTTTTGATCTTTCAAATATTAACACACTCCGATAATATAAATAGGCCAGGTCCTGCATAACTCCCAAGGGATCCGTTTTTGTATAACATCCACAGGGTGAAATTTTTAATTTTTGTTTTTTAACAATTTACTTGATAACAAAAATAAAAACACTCCTATAACGAATCGGAACAATGGTGCAAATCGGTTCGATATGGAGTGAAATTTGAACACTTGCAGAGTGAAACGAAATCGAGTAGGGAAGGAAATACGTATCAGTAATTTCTATTAAATTAAGTTTCACTTAAAAAATGGCATTAGTCAACTAATGTTAATGAAATTTCAATGCCAGTGAAAAAGTATGATGTATAATTAAATTGGGATTTATTTCATTTCTTCGTTTAGGTGTTATTTAGTAGCACCCGAACATCAAAATCAGAACTCTGTAAACCTCAAGGAAATGTACTATAAATTGCCATATTGGGGACAATACAAATATTTTCAAGCTCTTAGTGTATTAATTTTAAGTCGTAAGTTTTAAAATCACGAGAGATATTTGAGTTTTTTTTTGCAATCAAGTGGGAGAATTTTTAGAACCAAAAAAAAAAAAAAAAAATGTGAAAAAACAAAAAAGAGATGCCGAAATAGTAGAAAAAGCATTACTAGATGACTTCTTCATAAAAAAAATACTAATGATTTTAACATTGAGTTGTCATAGGAGAGGAGTACCCCCACTTCAACATATTTCAGTACTTTTTGAACGAGTGCAAATGAATCTCTTTTTTATCAATTAGAAGTTAAAAAAAATTCTTCCCAAAAAAATATATTTTTTTAATTTTACAATTCAGTGTTTTTTTCAGCACTATTTAGGGCACTATTTTTCATCATTTTTGTTTTATATATTTTTTTAAAAATTTTAATTTAAAAAACTTAATTATACAATAAATATTAAAAGAAAAAAAAATGTTATACCTCCAGGAATCGAACCCCGATCTTATGTTTGGAAATAACAAAATATACCAAAATAACCTTTTAGCATCACTCTTAGAGCAATTATGCTTTAGAAGCAATACGTTAGTGATTTTTTGTATGTTGTTCACATTTAAC
The DNA here is from genome assembly GCA_949987735.1 of Leucophora obtusa. NCBI lineage: Eukaryota > Metazoa > Arthropoda > Insecta > Diptera > Anthomyiidae > Leucophora > Leucophora obtusa. Next base: position 166,044,437 of record OX465298.1, on the reverse strand, counting down.
TCTAACAAAGCTGTAAAAATATAATAACGGATACTTCGGGAGCAACGAAAGAAGTGATTTTTTTAAGTTGCTCAAAATTACTTCTAAAAAAGCAGTAAAAGTAAACTATCGGATACTTCTGAAGCAGTGAAAGAAGTGGTCTGTAAAGCATTAGTTCCAATTTGTTTTTGCTTGGTTGGAACACTTATTATTAAAGCAAAGAAGTAAAATGTTTAAATCCTCCGTTTTCATAATGGTCCCATCGAAAATTTCTGTTTTTGGTAAATATAGTCAACAACATTGCACTATAGGTAAAATGACCGCATTTTCTGGCAAAAACTATAAGGAATCACTGAATAAGGATGAAAATCGATATACGAGGATTTTCAAGGGTGCTGATTTCGAATCTGAGGTAAAATTTTTCAAACAAAAAATGGGGAAACCAATATGGCGGCGTAAATTTTAAAATTTCTTCAGATTTACATGAAAATCGGTATACGAGGGGTTCTCAAAGTTGCTGATTTCGAATCTGTGGTAAAATTTTTTAAATTCGAAAAGGCGAATCCAATATGGCGGCGTAAATTTTTAAATTTCTTCAGATTTACATGAAAATCGTTATACAGGGGATTCTCAAAGTTGCGGATTTCGAATCTGAGGTAAAATTTTTCAAATTAAAAATGGCGGATCCAATATGGCGCCGTAAATTTTAAAATTTCCTCTCGTTTGCTTGGGTAAAAATGTTAAATAATTTTTTTGTCGAAAATTAACAAAAGAAAAAATAAAAAAAATATTTTTTTTCACTCTGGGGTAGGTATATTATAGCAGAAAATTGAACAAATGGAAACTTTTGTAGAAACTATTTTTTTTAATAAAGCTATTTAAAATTTGGCTTTACATTTCATTATCTAAAGTAATTTCATTTAATTTTTAATTTCATTGTCTAACTTTCATTTCGTTTCATTATCTAAAATAATTTCATTTCATTTTTTCATAAAGCTATTTAAAATTTCCTCTTTGGTTGTTCAGATTTCTCAGGATACTCTTTCTTTGGAAGCCCTATTGAAGCTGCAGTTGGCTCACTTTTAATTGCTAAAATAAATTCAGCGTTTAGCTAGAGTTTGTGTTGCATCTTAAATATGAATATCTTCATATGAGAACTCTTCCATCTAACTGAGATATTCTTACAAAAAATTTGCACTTTCTTCTTCCAAAAAGCCGATACATCATTCAAAACATTGCCGCATTCAGCTTTACCAACAATATAATTGTAAACAGTAGTATTCTTTTCCTCTTTCTTTTGCTCATCCAACCAAGTTCATCCGCAAGTTCGCTATTTGGCAAGCGGAGGCTGCATACCAAAAATTATATTTCTCAAAAAACACAAAAAATCGCAACATGAAATTGACAAATTAAACTCAAAATTCTTCATTTAACACGTTTGTGATTGTTTAAATACAGCCAAATTCGGCCAACCTTTTAAAAGCGTATCCAAAGTTTATTTTTGAGAAAAAAAACTTGAATTAAAAGTTATGCCAGAAGTTAGAGTTTTATCGCCAAAAAACATTTTTTTTAAGTAAAATCTTTCTCTTAAACCATTAAACGCTTACTACCACTTTTGTTTTCCATATTTTGTGTAACTTTATATTTTTTTTTAACTATTTAAAGAAATTTAAAAATTCCACCAAATTGCACTGTGTGTTCAACACTTTGCTCAGAAACAATGATTTTGACCACTTTGCTAAGCAGTCGTTGTTAATTTTTTACAAAAAGAAAACTTGCCATCATTTGCTTTGATGTTTTCCTAACCCTTTCACTACCGACTTTTTGTTTGCGGATGTATCGTTATTGTGACTTCATATTCTTGTTAAGAGCCCTCAAGTTAAAAAAAAATAAGTAAAATATTTTGCACCCTACCCCTCCTATCCACAAGAATTGTCGATCGAAAATCGTTTTTTTGAAAATCTCAACCCTTAAAAAATCGAATAGCCAAAAATCCAAATAGCCAAATTTCAATCATCTTTCCCCAGTATAGAAAATCATTACCAGATATGTGGTTATGTAACTATATACTTGGTTACTAGTTACTTTTGTTATTATTTCGATGTCGCTAAAAATAATACACACCAGCATACGAAAAATCAAAAAATATATCGCTACCTATGTGCTTACCAGTACCTATAAAAATAATGAGTCTAAAAATAGATTTTCAAAAAAATAAATTATATAAAAAAATTTTTTTTATTGTATTTTTGTTTTAAATAAAATTTGCTGGTGCGGGAATCGAACCTGGGTCTACAGATTGCCAGTCAATAGCTCTATCATCTGAGCCATCTCGACATATAATATTTAATAGATAAAAAGATAATTGACCTACTCCACACAAGTAAGCTTACTCGAAAACATACAAAAAATCAAAAAATATGTGGTTACATATATCCTTACCAGCGTTTAAAAAATATTGAGTCTAAAAATAGAATTAAAAAAATTTAAAAAAAATCTAGAAAATTATTTTTTATTTGAAATAATGATAAAAATAACTCACTATCAGTAACTCATTATTATATGTTTTAAAATAATGCAGAAGGTAAGTGAGTGTCTTTACTGGTAGTCCAAAAAATTATGATATGTCATTACCGTTTTTACACTGGGTCTTCACTAGTTTAGGAAAAACCCCCTTTTCTCGGATATTATGATATACTCAAAAAAATTTGACTTCATTAACAAATATCGCGACCACATTACCATGTTGAACTGCTTATACATATAATGATTTTTATTTGAAGTCCAAGATCCTAATAAACCTATTTCCAAAAAGCAAAAAGTTTTTTTTGCATTACTAAATTTTATATATTCTTTTAAAGATGTGTATACTGTAGTGTACAAGGGTAGTGAAAGACTTTATTGAATACGAACAAAAAAAATTCATTCTTGAATGTGCGAAAAATTACTTTTTGCCACAAAAATTGGTCAAATTACCTATAGTGCATACAAAAATTATATATTTAGTAGATTAACTTATTTATATGTACTTATGTATCTGAACTTCAGACAATATAAAAATTAAGGAACATCTTGTTATATAAGGCCTGCATTACAGACTCGTGTTTTTATACCACGAGATAGTTTTTTGAAATACTTTTCAATTGATACTTCGCTTACCATTGTTGGTTTGAAATGAAAATTCTTCAGAAAGATTGTTTACTCCCTATTTCCCTTTGTCTTTTTAACCCCTTAAACACAAAAAATATGGAACCATTAATTTTCTCTTCTTATATTTGATTTTTACCCAAATCGGAATTCTCACTAGGGAGATTTATATTTTTTATAGTTTAAAAATTAAAAAGATATTAATTTTACAAAATTCATTAACCTAGTGTCTTCAAATGCAATGAAATGTGCAAAGAAATTTGAAAATAACACACAAAGCAACAACAAAATTATTTTCGTTGTTGTTGTTTTGTGTGTTATTTTCAAATTTCTTTACACATTTCATTGCATTTGAAGACACTAGGTAACCCCGAAAATACTTTCATCAGACAACAAATCGTAGCGATGATGTTTTCTTTTACAAATATTTCCTTTAAATATCTTGAATGTTATAAATATCGTGAACCTATATAAAAAAAATATGGTCAAGATTATAAAAGTATAACAAGAAAATTTGCTATTGTTATAAATTTTTATGGGTTTCATCAGTAATATTTGATCTTTAGTAATTTTATAATAAAAAAAATACTTTTTTCTAATGTTAAGGTCCTTTTCCTATTAAAGGTCACATCTCTGTTGGCAGAATATTTATGTTGTTTCTATGTCATTACGAGGGAGGCATGAGATGAAAATAAAAATACGCACAATTTCTTATATACATTTGTTCTTATACATGGTAATACAAAGATTTTTGAAAAAGGAAAAACTGTTACCATTAGTAGCAAATCCAATTGAGGCTTAACGCTGCTTAAACTTGTGGGTTGTCTTGCTATTGCTACTACTGATTTTCTTGTCGATGATGGCGCAATATACAATAAATGTAACTTCTATATCCGTTTCCTTTATTTATAATATTTTTTCCATTGTCGATTTCATTTCATGGCTCACAAATGCGCTTATTGACTTTTTGTCAAATGGCATCATTACAAATATTATGACAAAAAAAAAAACTGATATAAGACTAAAAGAAATTGTGTATTTCATTTCAGCATCATCATTTTTAGATAAGGTTTTAATTCTAAAGGTTTCGAATGAATATACTTCTACTGTTACTTTAAGTATTGACTTATGATTGTAATTTCTTTTCCTTTTCCACTACACTTTTACTGGTTGTCTGTATTTTATTACGTTTATCAATATTTGATGTTATAATTTTTATGTCAGCATTCATTCAAATCAAACAAATTGGATCTGCACAATTGTGTGATTCTATATTTATTGTGTTTTTTTCTCTGCAATATTCTAAGCGTAGAAAATTTATTATTATTTGGGTAAAATTAATAATCGATAGTAATCAGCTTATGTATATAAAGTTACCTTTTAATGAAATGCAAAAGCAGGCACAAAAACAAATTAATTTAGAAAAATATTAAAAAGACTTAAAATTGGGTAAAATTAATATTTGCAATACAAAAATTATAATCGAAATTGCTTGACTTCTTTAGAGACATTGATTTAAATTTACAAACATTAAATTTTTTAGGACATCAAGAAAACAGATTCACTCCCCAAAAAAACTTAGGGTATCAAACCGCTTATCCTTGCATTACTTTGGACTCTTAAAGCTTATCGTTGCATTACTTGTAATACCGAATTAAATATTTTGATGTTTTATTAGTATTCACCATTTTTCTATAAAATTTTAGAATTTAAAAATTCGTTAAAAATCTGTGAATTTAAAATTAATATTCGATTTAAAATAATTTCTGAAATACAATTGGTAATTTCTGAAATACAATTGATAACTCCTGAAATACAATTGATAATTTCTAAAATACAGATTACCGGAGTCGGAAACGGAAAAAATATGATGAATTTATAAATAGACTTGTAAAAAAACTAAAGACCGGCGTGCAGGAGTCATACATGTGACTAATTAATTATTTGGGCAAATTAATTGACGATTTCATTAGCATTAAATTGAAACTAATGGTAATAAATGTTTTGGAGTTATCATTATTTCGACTAATGCATCGATTTTATTACTAATGCCAACGATTACTAATGCCTAAAATATAAGAAAGAATTGGCATTAATAAACGTCATTTTACATTTTTTTGTAAAAAAGTAAAAGTCGGGCATTCCGACTATATAATACCCTACACCAGTCTGGCTAAAAGCCAAATAATGTTTGGATCCGAAATTGGAATGGGTTAAAACCGACTTGTGTCAAAATATTCTATAAAATGATAAAATAAGAGAAAATCTAAAATATAGCCCATATGGGCGATAAGTCCAAATATGGACCGAACCTATCTAGGATCAATAGGCTTTGTCCTTGGGACCATGTCAGTCAGCGAACCAAATTTCATTTCAAATATCTTCGTATTTGCGACCTGAAGCGTGTAAACACGCCAATTTCGGGGGGACCCTGATATGGGCACTAGGTCTAAACATTGGCCAATTTTAACAAAAATCAACAAACTTCGTTATTGGGCTGATGTAAGTCGTTTTACCGAATTTCATCAAAATACCTTAATATTTGCGACCTGTAGAGTGCACAAAGTCAGACGGACGGACGGACATCGTTAAATCGAAATTAAAATTTATTCTGAGTCGATCGGTATACTAAAAGGTGGGGTTAGGTCCAATATGTTTTGGTGTTTCAAACATCAGCACAAACTTATTATACCCTTTCGTAGTGGTGTAGGATATAAAAATTGTCAACACACAAAATTCTCGTTCCTGCGGAGTACCACTATTACACTCCTATAACAAAAACGAGTAAAAAAGTTAAAGTCGGGCATGCCGACTATATAATAACCTACACTAGTCTGATTTGAAGCCAACTAATGTTTGGATCCGAAATTTGAATGGGTTGAAACAGACTTGTGTCAAAATTTTCTATAAAATCATAAGAGAAGAAAAAATCGAAAATATAGCCCATATGGGCGATTGGGCCAAATATAGACCGATCCTATTTAGAATCAATAGGCTTTTTCCTTGAGACCATGTGAGTCAACGAACAAAATTTCATTTAAATATCTTCGTATTATCGACATTCAGCGTGTAACCAAGCCAATTTTGGGGGACCCTTATATGGGCACTAGGTCTAAACATGGACCGATTTCGACCAAAATCAATAGGCATCGTTCTTGGGCCGGCACAGGTCTCCGTACCAAATTTCATTGAAATATCTTCGTATTTGTGACCTGCAGCGTGAAAATAAACCAATTTTGGGGGGGGGGGCGGTACCCTTATATGGGCACTAGGTCTAAACATAGACCGATTGCAACCATAATTAATAGGCTCCGTTCTTGGGCCGACATAGGTCTGTGTACTAAATTTCATTGAAATATCTTCGTATTTGCGATCTGAAGCGTGTAAAAAAGAAAATTTGGGGGGTACCCTTATATGGGCACTAGGTCTAAACATGGACCGATTTCAACCAAAATCAATAGGCGTCGTCCTTGGGTCGGTATTATACCAATTTAATAAAAATCTGATAAATGTTATTCTGTAAATTTCCTAGCGGGTCTTTTTTTGTGAAAAGTGAGGATATTAACCCTATATGGATCAAGTTACTCAAAATAATAATTTTTATCAAGTGGAAGAAATTTTTCTGTTATTCGTTTAAAATTATATTTTTCCGAAAAGTATTATAGATGTTATTCTGTAAATTTACTAGTGGGGCGTTTTTGGCCAAACGTATAAAAATTAACCCCATATAGATCATGTTACATAAGATAATTATTTTTATCCAGTTGAGATTTTTTTTTATCAATTTAATGGCTTTACAGTGACGTAGTCATAATTAATATTAAGTTTCATGGGTCTTTTCTGACCCCAGGCTACTAAGGGTTAAATATTTTTTTAAACAAATGTAAAGATAATTATAGTCTTACCAAATTTAAGTTATATTTTTCCGAAAACTGTGTAAAATTTGATTAAAACTTTAAAATTTTGTTAAATTTTTGACAAATTTAGCAATTTTTGTAAAAAGCAGTCGCTCCAAACACAAACTCGAATTATCATTTTTCCAATTTTTTTTTTCTTTAAGATCAACTATTATGTGGTGCAACTAGCAATCGACATCTCCAAATTAGGCATTTTAAAAAATCTTTAAAATTAATTTAAAAAAAAAACACGTTTTTGCATTTTTATTAAATTCGTGGGTCATTTTGGATTCCAGGCCAAAGTGGGTTAATGATATCCGATGAAGTCAAAATTCCATGTCTGAATCATTTTGACTATATTAAATGAATAAATGAAAGAAAATACTAAATTTTTCAAAATTTCGAATTTTGGGAATTTTTAATAATAATACACTTTTTTTCCAAAATCGGCCATTTTCGGCCGCAACTCGGCACGGGTTAACGTTTTCCATTTGTAAAAAATTGGGGGTATGCGTGTCGAAAATCGACCAAACACTTTATAAGGGACACCCTAACGAACATACATTAAACCTCTCTGGAGCCATATATGTCGATTTTTACCTGGGAAAGCAAACATTTTGAGTGTTGAAATTTTTAATAAAAGTTTTACGAAATATATTATTCAGTGCGTATGCTTAATAATTTGAAAACTTTATAATACATTTTTTAAATGATTTTTGTATGAAAAATTTGTTTTATAAATCACTTGCAAATTTTAAAATTGATTTGCATATGACTCTTAGTTTGTAATATTTATTTTTATACCATATAAAAAAAATATAATTTGCTGTTGAATCAAATTTTGTTTATATTTAGCGAATTTTTGTAAAATTGAACAAAACTTTACTTATTTTATTAAATTTACAAAAAAAATTTTAGAGTATACCAAATTCGAATAAAATATCTTTAATATTTGCGGCCTGTAGCCAATTTTTGGGGGAATATGTCTAAAAATGGACTGAGTTTAATGAAAATGCGCTTTGCCACTCGGGCGACATGAATCAGTGCACCATTAAATTAAATCATTAAATTATCTTCATAATGCCGCCTGTAAAGTTCAAACTAAAAAAACGGAGGCACAAAAGACTTTTTTTGGCGGCCTAGGGCATTAAAGGGTTAAAATTTTTTTCAATCAAAAGTAAAATAACATTTTTATTATTTATCTTAACAATAATTTAAACTTTAATCATATGATTTTATCATATAAAAAGTCAAATTTCATGAGGGTTATATGTTTACCCAAATATTTTTTTTTTTATTTTCAGAAGCGAATACATTAAGTCAAGAACATATTAGACGAAGGAGATATTGAAAAGATTTGACTTAAGAAGGGTAAAGATTATTTTATTTTTTGCTGTGAAATTTGTCCATGCTAATAACAAAGCCAAATATGCAAGACCATGCATATAATTTTTTTTTGATTTTTTTTTTTTTTTTGGTTTCAAAAGAAAATTTTTTGTCTTATCACGAAAAATCTGAATTTTTCCTTTTTTTTTACTACATTGCTTTATATTTTGTGTTATTGTGTAGTGTAATGATAAGGGGTTTCTTATTGACTATTTTAATTTTCTTTATTGCTTAGGAGGTTGTTTTTATATTATTCATTGATTTAATATGTTGAATTGATTTTAATATTCTATTGTTTTCTTAAGAGTTTTTCTCTCTTCTGAACATCCTTAGCAAAGACCTTTTTTACAATACTTATATATTTTTTGTGTACAATATGCATAACGAAATGGTAGTGGGTTATTATAATAGGAAACCATATAAAAACTTTTGTGTAATGTCCCTAATGTTTAGAATTTATTGTAAAACTTATGATGCGATTAGCTTAAGTGAAAAGTTTTGTTTAATTTTTTTTGTACATATTGAATAAAAAAAGTTTTTTTTTTTTGTTCTCTTGTTAAAAACAAAGATTAGAAAAATCTTATGGGTTTTGGTTTTTACTTGAAAAATTGAAACAATAAGATTTTTATTGCAATAAAATGGAAGTTGTTTTTTTTTTGTTTTTTAAATTTGTAAGGTAAAACTAAATTTAATATATTTAGGGTCAGTTTTATAGTAAGCGCTACACAATAAAATTTTTTATATGGAAGGTATGGTTGGCGGAAAAGCAGTTCTAAAACTAGTTCCAGAACGGATTCTAGGGCAACTGGTTAGACTCTGGAGCTACAGAATCGGTTGCTTTTGGGACACTTTAAAACAAAAATCATCGGTATTGGAATTGACAGTAGATGGGGGTGTACAGGAAAAGTAGCTATTCTACAATCGATTCTTTGGAACGTAAAATTTTCCTGGGTAGGTTTGATTTTTAACGCAAGTTTTTATTTAAAACTGCTTACAATACTTAAGTAAAATTTTAATAAATATTCGTAATTAGTGCTGACTATAATGGTAGCCTTAAAGCTAGATTTATGAACAGAACTAAAATCGATTTTATGCTAAATATTTCTTGAATAAAAAGTTTTGTTTGAAAAATTCTTATATAATAAATATTAAAGTAAAAATTCAAACCTAGTTCTGACTATAATGGCGCTCGTTAAACTTTTGGCAATTGTAAGAAATTAAACTTAAAAAAAAGTTTAAATGAAATTTAAATTTAAATCATTTAAATACAAAACTGCTAAAATCATTTTCCATAGAAAAATGTTGGTTATAAAAAAAAAAAAATTTAAATCTAATTGTCATAATGGTTTCGACATGTTTACAAACGACTGTCAACCACAGTTGTACTACCATCATGCAACCATCATATCACACATGCATATTATATAGGAAATACATATGTGCATTAGCGTGGCGTTTATTTAACTAAAATAAGTACTTTTTTATGTATTGTCGAAATGTTGTATCATTGGGATAAGGTCTTTAGAAATTATACTGTTTTAAAGACAAAATTTTGTTTTATTTGTAACAAATCAAGAATGTAGGTTAGACCGTTTTTAGTGCCATATATGCATTTGCAAGGCAGCGTTTTTCATGAAATAAAAATAATGAAATATATGCTTTTATAATATGCAAAAAAAAAAAAAAATGCCGAATATATCTATAAATAGAAATATTAACAAAAACAAAAATATATATATTAGAGTGTAGTGAAAAATTAAAATTTTCTATTTCGATCTGGTTAGTATGCTGAATATTTAGTACTAACCAGTGAAGAATAACATGTGATTATGTAACGACATATCTAGTGACGGTAACTACCCAGCAAAAATAAATGGAATGTCTTCTAAATGAATCACTTCCTTTATTACATCACAATGAATTACTCCCTTAGGAATGGGTTTTAAACTACACTCAGAAAAGTTCTGCAGTTACTACATGACAGTTATTTGTGTAGTAATGCGGTTGTAGTTATTTTAACTACAATTCTAGTTAATTTACTTAGAGAAAAAATTTTCAATGTTTTTGACAGTTATTTTTTTAAACAAACTACAAAAACTACTACATTGTAGTAACATTTATTTTATGCAGTTATTTTGAATTTTGTATATAAATACTTAAATTTTCAAGTGCAAACAGGAGCATTTGTATGAAGCGCATGTTTAGAAATTTCTAGTGAAAGAATATGAGAAGAACATGTTTTCTCTTGTCTTAGTCATAAAATAACGCCAAAGAGTGAGGACGCGTAATACGGAAAAGGTTATATATTTTTTATTAAATTATTAAAATAATAAGGTAAGTTTTATAATATAAAATATAAATTTATTTACGTGAACGTTAAAAAAACATTATATTTATTTTCTTTCAGTTCTTTTATATTCTCATCCCTTTCTACTGGAGAAAAAAAGGAAGCCAAATAACACCACAGACGGACATCTACAATAATATCTTAATAGTGAAAAATAAAAGTGACATTAAGTGTAAATTTTGATTTCTCAATTTTAAATTTATTATAGAATAAAATTAAGTTAGGAGTGTTTACATAAATTTGTTTTTTATTAAATTAATAATTTTTAAAATAATTTTTATTTATGTTTTTTAACTACATTTGCAGTTGTTTGTACAGTTTTACAATAATTTGCATGTATGTTGTTTCAATTGCATTTGTAGTTGTTTTTACTACATTTGTCAGTTGATTTTTAACAGTTAAAAATAACTTCATATTGCAGTTAATTTAACTGCAAATGTAGTCTACACCTTTTTAAGTGCAAATGCAGTTATTTTAACTGTCATTTGCAGTTGATTTTACCTACATAATTCCCTGAGTGTACATTTAATGCTGCAATAAATATATGCTAGTCAGAAGTCATTTTTCATGAGTGACAAGAAGTTAATATTTTGTATGGGGGTTGCATAGGAACGTGCTGGCACAGAAATCAGAGGATTGCGGGTTCGAATCCCACCAGGTGGAAAAAAAATTTTTGAACTTTTTACACAATTAATAAGTTTTTGTAGTTTTCACCGTAAAATTTTTATTTTTTTCTGTTTTTATACACTCAAAAATTAATTTTTAAACGATTTAAATTTTTTTTTTTTAATTTTGTATTAATTTTTAATGATATTTTATGGAAATGTAAAAGTTCTAAAGAAATATTTAATACCTCAAATATTTTTTGTTAAAATACCAAAAAGGTAAATATTACAGTTTTGTTTGTACATATTTAAAAAATTGTAATTTAAAAAATCCATTTTGATAAAATTTTTACAAAATTTAATATCAAAAGAAAAATCCTGTAAACATTTTAGTTAGAACTAGTAAAAATAAGTTAAAAATATTTTTCATCTACTAATATGCTGCAAAATTATTTTCCGGTTTTTAACAAGGTAATTCGTTAATTTTAATTAATTAAAAGCCAACTTAAATGTAAGCAAAATTTTGTAAATTTAACAGTTTTATTTTTCCTTCTTATCTTACTAGTATTTAGAAAAAAACAATATGCTAATATTAGCAGTTTTTTTGCAAGGTAATTTTTAATTAGATAATTTTTAGTAGCTTTTTCTCATATTTTTACAGCTTTATTTCTTCCTATGAGTGTATTCTTTTTTAGGAAAAAAAAACATTTAAAAAAACAACTTTATATATATTCCAATATGTTATATATTTTTGTTAATAAAAATAGGAAGAAATGAAGATAACAACAATTTACTGAACAAGACTGCGAAAAGTCAGCTATCAGTTATAACAAGCCATAGCATAGGGGGTAGAGCATCTGCTTGAAATGCCAATGAGTGTAGTTTCAATCCCCACACGATGCATGATGATTTTTTTTAAATTAAATTAAAATAAAAAGAATTGAAAAAGAACAACCTTTCATTGGTTCAAATATACATAATTTTTTTTAAAAAAGAACAGCTTCCTTCCTATAACAAGCCAATGTTAAATTCATCGGTGAAAAACCCAAATATAAACAACTTCCTATTCCACGGTGAAAAACCCAAAAAAGAACAACTCCCTATTCAACAGTTGCAGTGCTTTAAAAACTTCTTTTTCCTAGCTCTTTTTCCTGGGAAGTTACTTTTCTTATTACTTTTCTTATAAATTTTCTTACTATTTTGCTACACACAAGCTAACGAAAAATCAAAATATATGTCGTTATAGAAGTAAAAACAAATATAGTGAGTCTAAAAATAGATTTTCAAAACAATAAGTTTAATAAAGCAAGCATTTGTTATTACAAGTGTTGAAAAATTATTTAGACTAAAAATAGATTTTTGGAAAAATTTAAATAAAACACTCCGATATTACTTTATATTTAAAAAATTATAAAAATAAGCCATTTTTGGCAACGTATTCATTTTTTGCTTTCAAAAAGTGTGTTGGTGTAATTACTGGTAGTTCAAAAATCTATAATACCCCATTACCATTCCTGCAATGGGCAACCAAGCGTATTACAAATACAAAATTTCATTTCGATGGGATTAGATTTTCCATCACCAGTCACATATTGAAATTTGTCCAAAAGGTAAAATTGGGTTAAATTTAAAAATTAAAGGAATTAAAATTTTCATAAATTATTCAATTGAAAATAGTTTTCGTATTACAGTTCAACACAAATACTTATGAAAAAACTGAGCTTTTTGAATTGATTTTATTAAATTCTTATTGAGCAGTAAAAAATAACATAATTTATAATTTTCAATTTTATATAATCAAGGTAATGTATTTTATTTCTTCTTTGTTTATTGCACTATGGGCGAAAATAAAAAACTAGTTTACAACCAAGCGTCTAAAAAATAAAAATATGCCCCATATAAAAAAATTCCAAGTTATTAAAGACACAAACCATGTGTAAAAGCTACGCCACCTGTTGTGGATCTCGCATTTTTAAGTTATACACCCAATATATAATAATTTCAGTTAAATATATTAAAAAAAAAATGGGTCTAGGCAGAACATTTTTGGCAGTATAATTCTATAACAATACATTAAACAAGGTTTAATCCCGATCCCTCCAAAATTGCTGTATATAAAAATATTGCAATATATTAAGGCCTATATTCCAGTTTCCGAATTTTTTAAAATTACACGATTAAAAATTTTAGTGATTCTGAAGAAATTTCTCCTGCAATTAATATGCGTGCATGAATTTGGCAATAAATTTTTTTTTCAAAGGACCCTTTTTGAGAAATCACTGTTTTCAAACACTGTAAGAAATTTTTAAAATTTTTCTTTCCTTTGTTAGTATAATTGAGCAAGAACTGAAAATTTTTACTTTTCATAGGCTCTGAAGCCAATTTTCTTTATTTTATTCACTATATTACTATTAAATTCAAACTTTTCTTTAAACAATTTTCAACATCTTGGAAATTTTACAATATTTTTTTTTTTAATTTTTCTATATGTGACGCGCAAAATAGAAAGGGACCTAAGGATAGAAAGGGACCTAAGGTCAGGAGAGCATGGGATCGGTCTCATTCGATGCTCAGATGTTGCCCACAAAAAAAAAAAAATTGATTTTTTTACCCTTAGGTCCCTTTCTCTATGCGCTGTCACATATGTTAATTTTGTTAATGATAAGTATTGTATATAATTTTGTGGTTTTAGACATATACAATTCTATTTCCCCAATATTGTCCAAAATCGTAGTATTTTATGATTTCCATTTATTTTTGCACAAAGTTTGCAGCCTTACTGTACGTTGCTTTTAAATTCTTATTGCTCGTTATTTCGAACCGTTATGTGTTTGCAGAAATGTACATTTTACATTCTATATTCTAGTTACCTACTACGAGTATGTTAGATTTCAATTTTTATATGATTTTTTTTTATTTTTCTATTTGATTTTGTACTCTTTGCAAGCCTTTAACAACTCATATGGCTGGCTATCCCTTCATATAACATGGGTTTGCAAGAGTTTTGTGCCACTTGCCATTACTATCATTTCTATAAAGCTTCTGTTTTTTTTCAATTATAAATTCTGACAGTTAATGTCATCAAGTGAAAGCGACACACTTAACACTGTCATTTGCTATTTCACATGTGAAAAGAGAGTATTCTGTGACAAAGGATTTTTAGTGTCCCATTTTTATTTGCTTTATACTGTCTGTTATAATTCATGCCTAATGCAGACTGTGTAGTGTTTAAGAAAATAATATTAAATATCAAAAAGCTAAAGGCTTGTTTTTAATAGACGCAAATTATGCTTACGGAAATATTTTTATTTAATGTTTGAAATATAAGAAGTTAGAAGAAGTACCAAAAAGTCTTTCACCTCATTGTAAATCACAGAAATATTTTTGTACCATTCATGCCGCTTAAAAATGTGATCCAAAAAATTTTTATACGAAATTTTAAATTAGGCGTACTCACAATAACTCGTAAATTCCTTGTAAACCTTGTGTAAACACTAGTCATATTTTTTATGTATGAAGTTTGACATTAAACTTACAAACATACTACGTTTACACCGTTTACGAGTAGAACACGAGTTTAATTGAAAATCCCTTTTATTTTTCAAATCAATTAACTGGTTGGTACAAGGTTATAATTGACCCTGAGAAAAAAACAACTAAAAGCAAATCAGGTTTACCGAATTCCTTTATTCTCTCCTCCGTGTCTTTGTTAGAAATAAAATAATAAAAAATAAATGCGTAAGAAATTTTTTTTCAACTTAAAAAATGTTGATGACAACATATTATCTGGGCCACAATCTACGGCATTCCAAACAAGCTCTTGTTATAACACTATCGAAAGTCGTGCGCGAACACCTCGAATTGAATGTAAAAAAGACTTAAAAACTGACGTTTTTCAATGCTTTAACAAATAGGTTCAGATTTTTTATATTTAAGAAGTTCTGTTTTTCGAATTTAGAAAATAATACTGCATTTAGACGGAGGAAAGACCACCTAGTTTTTGAATCTTGATAGTTTTTAATTGTCAAATCGCATATACAAAAACCAAGGAAAACCTACATTCACAATATATTTTCCATAAACGTTTGCGGTTTATTTAAAAAGTAATAGCTAAAGTTTGTTTTTAATTGAAGAATCAACTAAACTAGATGGAAACATATTGTTTAACTTTTTATATAAGTCAATAAAAAACAAACTACAAAAAAATACGTTTCATGTGTAGGGGTTGGTATTTTCAGTCAAATGTTCTTTTTCTAGTTTGCTATTTTTGGAAAAAATAATGTAAATAATTTCGTTGTTTTCTGTTTTAAAACCAAAAATTTAAATATTTTCTGTTTTGTTAAAATAGTTTGTTTATATACAAATTTATTTAATTTCAAATTACAAGAAATTCTTTGCTAATACACACAAGCATAGCCAATAAAAATATGAACGTGTGTGTTGTGTGTGTATTGTTTTGAAAATTCAAACAAAAAAAAAACCTTGAAATATGACAAAATAAATTACAAAATCGTGACAATATTGTGAGTGTAGTTTTGAACAAAAACTAGTAAGTTCTTGCTCAGTCTAAATTCAGTATAAAGCATTAATTTAAAAAAGTTGTGTTTCTACTGATTGTTCAATGGCATTACAAACTTAAGGTTTTGCGTAAAGTTCCAACCCCTGCAGCTACACATACTTACATATAGTTGCAGTCGAACTTTGAATTTAAATATGCATATTAGATTTACGACTTTTTGATTTTTTTTGCAAATATAAAATTTTACATGCCCAGCCAAAAAGGCCATAAAAAAATATTCAAAAGGGTTGAAATTTGGTCTATATGGTTTTAGTTTAATTAAAATATTTCTCCAAAGTCTTAACCCTCTAACCGGCAAGACCGCCTCCAGGCGGGTATATTAAATTGTCCAGAAATGCACCAAAGGGGTATTTTATAATAAGAAATTATGCTTTTTCAACAGAAAACAAAATTTATAAAATTGTTTGTGAAGAATTTTTTTGTATACAATGCACGGTTTGGAAGCGAGAAAGTGTCAAAGATAAAATTTCGTAAAATTTCAAAAATTAAATATTTTAAAACAACCAAAAGTTTCAAAAATCTTAAAAACATATTTAAATTGACTAAAACAATTGACAGTGCCCGTGAAGTAAGATTGGAGCTTAAGTTATTCTAAAAGTTCCTTACTTTGGTCCTAGGACGCACAGGATTCCATAAGGATACCTTTAAAGGACATCGCCTTAACTTCAAAATGAATAGACGGATTTTTCTGAAATTTGGTAGGAAGAATATATTTGGTATAGGTAGCAAAGCTTATAAGTTTGAATAATATATATTGAAGTTTTGGTGCGTTTTCGCTTAATTTCGCATTTTTCGAAAAACGAAAATCGCTACATCCTCTTAAGTAACAGCACAAAAAATTTAATTTTTTTATTGCAATTACATCTTGGTAAGAGCAAAAATGTGTGGCTAAACCTAGTAATTTTTATGCGCTAGTTTTCGAGATTCGCCCTTAAACTATTTTGGCCCATATCGCCTAAAGTAGGAAATGAAAAAAAAATTTTGTAGAGAACTTGTTGTTTATTTTTCGTATACAAATTTCGGAACAAATGTTATAAATTTCATTGCCAAAAAGCTTAGGCCGGTTAGAGGGTTAATCAAATGAGACTCAAACGATGCTTATTAAAAGCTATTTACGGTAAAAATTACGAAGCTTTTTTGGAGGGATTTTTGGATAAAAAAAAAATCCTTTCCTAATCTCAGCACATTAGAAAAGCCAATATTTTGGGTAACGTGGCAGTGTTTTGGTTACTCTTATATAATAACCATTCAGAATTAAATTTAACTTTCCTTATGATGAATTTTAAGTAATTCCAATTAAGATTATTGAATAAAGAGAAAACTTCGTTGGTTCCGATAGAGTTCGAATTTATTTTCCGCGTGTAGTGATCGAACTGTAAATATTTTAACTAATACCGAAAGTTAATATTTTTGTGCATTTTTGTTTTTTTTTTTTTTTTTTGTTGCATGACTGGCAGTTTGTAAAAGTAATCACATTTTCTTTTAAATTGATATTTTATTTCCAAAAATTTTTTTGTTTGAAATATTTGTAACTCGTTTGTATAAATAAAAATTCAATCGTTATACCTTTTAAAAAAAATTGTACCAAAATTGGTGGGATTGTGATAAACTAAAGTTCGTTACCAAAAACACCAGTGCGTATGATTGTTTTTAGTAAAAGAAAAATATAATGATCATACGGCTTAGTGGATTTCTTCTATTTATATTTACGTGTGTATTCTAACCAAAAGTTTGTGACTCTTAGGGATAGTAACTTATTTCCACCATAACCAAGGCTAAACTCTGGTTAAACACTAAACTTAGTTTATTTATAGATAAGTTAGCAGGCCATACATTAGTTGTTACTAAATTCCCCTTGTGTTTGTTGTTGCAAAGTCATAATAATTTATATTTATTCTAACTTTTGTTTGAAAACTTGAAAAAGAGCTGATATCGACGCAATCATAATATTGAAAAACAAAACTTGAATTGTTTTTTTAAATTTAGTTGTTGTTTTGTATTGAAAGTTGCTAATTTCAGCCTTAAGCTATTTAAGATATTGGTAAATAAATCTGTATGTGATGTAAAATCATATACTTCATTTGAAGCATGCAAAGGGATCATGTCAGTGCTTTATATTTTACCCTTAATTTACTCTGACGTGCTAGATATGAGACATGTGTCGAACATTTTTCTGTAAATATACGACGCAGGATTGTTTCATTAAACTATATTATTGTAGAGACTTAGAATGTTTGTTAAATCATTTTGAAGTTATAAATCCTTAATCGAAAGAAAATGAACATTAATTAAGTTCGCCAAAGACAGGGTAAAGGAATTTTTTTCTGCTAAACTCTATAAATTTACTTAATACCCTTAACAAGTAGTTTCTAAGTTTTTTCCAAAGACCTTCATTATTAGATTTTTTAAGAAACAATCTAAGTACAAAACAATCCATTACTAAAAAAGCTTTAATTCTATGCATTTGTTTCTTTCATCATGAAAAGTTAAAAAGAAGAGAAAAAAATTAAGCAATTTTTCATTTCTATTTTCTTTTCTTATATTTTTTTTTAACAAATTGTTTTTTCTTATAATGCATACATAAAACATTAAGGCTTTTATTTTCTTTACATCTTTCTATTTTTTTAACTGAGAAAAAATAATATTATATTACTTTTTTTGTTAAGTAATGTAAGTCAGTTTTAGTTTAAGCTAAAAGTACTAAAAACAAGCACATATACTTACTTATTCACACTAACACACTAATACATTTACACATATTCTTAAAAAAAAAATAGAAAAAGAAACTTATAGTAGTGTTACAGTTATTTTATGCACTTGCACATTTTTCATCTGGGGAGTCTTTGGGTATTATTACGTTGAAATATGTATATTTTCTTTCTACTCGCAATTTAGTTTTTTTTTATTCGAGTATGATGCTGCTATTTGGAATTAGTTTTAGTAGGGCAACTTAACATAAATTTTCGTTTTATATATATATTTTTTTTTTATTATTTCTACTCAGAAAGTAGTAAAAGAAGAAGAACGCAAAAAAAGGATTTTATATGCTTTAAAGTTTTCGCCTAAGTAGTATGCTTAACGTTAAAGAAGTGCGTAAAGAAAGTTGAAGAATATTTAAGTGTTAAAGTATAATAATGTTTGAATAGTTTTAAAAATTGCTTGAATAATTTGATATGGTACTATGCAAAAGTTTGTAGTATGAGAAATATATAACTCATCTTATAGAATATGTAAATCCTTAGATTAGGTGTAAAGTTGAAGTTAATATTAATCATACGCCTAGATGATTTAAAAAAGAAACACTAACGGTGGCTCAGGACTGAATTCGTTGGCCAAAACCTAATTTTTTTTTGTCATCGATTTCCAAGATTTTAACGCCATTTAAAAGAAATTTGTATTTAATAATAATATAATATTATCAAACCTAAAGTAGCCAAAAATTAGGTCAAAATATTAGTAATTGTGGGCGTGGCGTGGGCTGCGCTCTTTTTGCTAGTCTTTAAAAAAACACATATTGTATTTTTGTAGGAGTTGACTTAACAAAAATTCAGTAAATTAAGGAGAGGCACTTAAAGGCATCTAAATTTTTGGTTTTTATATTGTAGATAATCGTAGTAATTGAACTTAATGAAAAATAATGAGGGATATAACGAGCCGGTTTTTACAGCTTATTTTAGATTTATGGTTTTTGGAAAAAAACATTCTTTTTTTCTTATTCTCTTTCTTATTAAATTATTAATATTGTGATTGATAAAATTAGCATGAACATACTTATAACACATTGGGTTAACTACACAGAAAAAATTTACAAAATTCTGTTTGTAATGTTAAACACCTTTTTTGCATAAACAAACAAAAAATTTTTTAAAAAGGCACCAACAATGGAATTTGTATATACAAATCCCTTTTTGTAACTTTTTTGTAATTTGTTAAAAATAAAATCAATTTTTTTTTAACAATGTGTTTTGTAAATACAATAATTTTTTTTTGTAACTTGTTTGTATTTGTTAAAAATAAAAAAATAAAATTCAACAACGAGTTTGTTATATTAAAACAATTATTCGCTTTATGTTGTCGTATTGACAAAAAAAAATACTTTTTTGAAATTTTTGTTACAATTTACAATCATTTGAGCAATTGAAAACAAAAAATAAATGATTTGTTTTTTTTTTTTTGTTTCAAAAAATTCTAAAGCTATTTTTTTGATATTTTTGATACAATTTACAAACATTTAATAAAAAAATTGTTAGATATCTAAGTAAAAAGCCAACAATTTTTTTTAATTACTTGAAATTTTGTGATACTTTTTTCTGTGTACTGTAGTATAATGTTTTCTTCCTAATTCGATGTAATTTATTTTTCAACCCATGAAGTTGCATGCAACTTTTGCATGTTTCCATAAAAAGTGCTACTTTAAAGCTCTACAATGTTTGCAAAAGATAATATTTTTTTATTAGGTAAAATAAAAAAAAAAAAAAACAATTGTACTTCTGACATTACATTTTACCATTTTTTGATCACACACACAACAATGTGCGGCGTAATCGTTATATTTTTTAAGAAAAACAGAACCGAAATTAGTGGTACCGTGATAAAGTTCGTTACCAAAAAACACCAGTGCGTATGATTGCTTTTAGTAAAACAGAAATATAATGATCATACGCCTTAGTGGATTTCTTTTATTTATATTCACTAGAGCACACACGAAGTATATGGAATTTACAAAATTGTTATTTTGTCACCTCCCCACGTACTTTTCGGTAGATTGGGCGTAAAACAATATCCCCGCGAAAATTGATCCTCTTGGATTAAAACAGGCCAGTCACCCTCGGCTTTTAGCCCTAAAAATGGACTAAAATTAGTTTATTTTCACTATAACTCTTAAAGTGAAGGTTTTACAGAAAAATACTATATGGGCATAACTAAAGGCAATTAAGTGGCTAGCATTTTTCTCATACACACTTTTGCTGTATCAGCCACGCGTCATGGTGATTTGAGTGCTTAAAATCAAAATTTGTGTTTAACCATATAAATCATTTTGAGTTTAACCAATTAAATAACCATGACGCGTCATTGTAACGTCAAAAATGTGTATAAGAAAAATGCTACCCTCATTATTCCCTATGCTTATATAGTATTTCGCTCTAAAACCTTTACTTTAAAGTTACAGCGCAAAAAAACTTTGAACTAATTTTAGTCCGTTTTTAGGGCTAAAAACCGCAAGTGACTGGCCTGTTTTAATACAATCAATTTTCGCGGGAATATTTTTTTATATGCCCAATCTACCACAAAGTGCATGGGGAGGTGAAAAAATAGCACTTTAGCACATATGGGTGCTCTTTGAGCGCCAATCTGAATAACCACATATTTAACTCTTAAACACATTTTAAGTTCTGACATATTTCTTTCATTGAACCTCAATTTTAAACTTTGATGTCTTCAGAGATTTATAGTAGAATTTCATGACAAATATTTTTGCGGACCATTTTAACCCTCCAACTCTGCAACTTACAGGTCGCAGACCCGGTCTTTTGACCCTTTTTAAAAGGGCCTTTTTAAAAGGGGCAAAAAATACCAGTAATTGAATAGTTAGAGGGTTAAAATGTTCCAGAAAAATATTTGTCATGAAATTCTACTATAAGTCTCTAAATACATCAAAGTTGCAAATTTAAGTTCAAAGCCAGAAACAAGTCAAAACTTAGAATGCGTTTAAAGATTAATTTCGTAGTTATTCAAATGTCCCACAAACCTGGATTTTAGAAGGAAACTACGTGAATCTTCCATTTCATGTAAAATACTATGAGGAATATTCCTGTTGCACATTTTAATCCTCTAACTCTCCATCTTACGGGTCTTTTTGTCCCTTTTTAAAACAGGGCCAAAAAAGCCCCTTTAATTGAAAAGTTAGAGGGTTAAAGAATTCCACAAAATTGTAACTCGTAGTGTTTTACATAAGTTCGCTGAACACATCCTATACCCACATAGAAAAATATGCCATTTTCCAACTGAAATTCGGTTACATCTACTAAAATAGGTTGGTGCAACTGAATATTGATTATCACAACAAAACTCGGTTTAGACAACTGAATTTTAGTTGCAACACCCAAAATACTTAGGAATCCCATTCTAGTATGGTTTCACTAACCGAATTTATTGGTTGTAGCAACCAAAATAGGCTTAGTCATTCGGTTGCCAAGTTTTTTTCCTGTGTGTACCCAAAATGGAAAATTCTCATGGTTTCCTAGTGCATATATGTACAAAATCTATAACTCAGAATCAGTTTTGGGCTTTATTTCATGCAATAGACGAAATATTAAAAAAAAACTTATCTTGCTTTTAATCTACGCTAAATTTCCAATTATATGATGAAAAGTATACGTATTTACAGATTTCCAAAATTAAATGAGAGACATTCAAAATTTAGTTTTGACACAAATTTTTAAGTTTACCGCTTAAAATACCACTAACGATCATGAGAGGGTTATAGATGGACCTTTTTTAGGGTAATTTTGAGGACATAGATGTAAATGGACTGGCCGCACTGGGTGCTCTAATATTCACGTGTCTATTCCTGGGAAGAGTCTGTGATTATTAGTTGTGACTCTATTCTCGATGTGTTTGTTGCTGCAAATTCACAATAAATTATATTTTTGTTTAAAAACTTGAAAAAAATTAAGACCTGGTATCGACACAATCATAACACTGGCAAATACAATTTAAATTTTTTAATTTCATTGTCGTTTCATATGAAAAATTGCGACTTGCAGTATTAAAAATGGTCTCATAAAAGCCACAACGAATAGACTTATGACAGTCCCAGACAGGAATGGGTACCTTGGGTGGTTTACACAATTTGACTCTTTCCGAACAAGAAAAAAATAGAAACACGAAGAATCGTTTAAACAATTTTGTGAGTTTTATTTTGATATACCGTATTTTCACCTAGTTTATTCAAATTTCTAGGCTTTTTGTAGCATTGATTTTAATTTCAAAACTACTGTTGCATAAAAAGCAACAATTCCAATTTACTTTTCCTTTAAACATCTCTATTTACAGTTGAACAATTTTTATAATTGAAAGTGAAAGCATTTTATTAGCTATGAATGCATCCTTTTAACTTTTTTTTGTAATTATTTTTCTGACAGTACTAGTTAACAGAAGCTGAATTAGTATTTTTCCACTAGCTTCGGATAAAACAAGCCAAATTACTATTTAGATCTGATGTACAGTGAGCAGCAAAAGTGTGACAGTGTTCAAATTGTTCAGACATATTGCTTTAAATTTTCAAATCTGAAAGCAAATCAAATAATTCCTTGTGGCTTAAAGTATTTTCGAAAAGAAGTCAACAACAAAATATTATATTATATTTTACTGGAAGAAAAATTTGTAGTAGCATTTTTGTATTTTAAGGCAGATGTTACACTTTTAAATCCGGTTAGTTTTTAATAATTTGCTTAGACTTTTTAAAGGTAAACTTAAAATTCACAAACTTGTTACTGCTTTTGTATGCACTTGGGTAAAATATTGCATTGCACTGCGTCAAACATTAGTTGTCGAGTAAAAATTTCTCTATTGCCCTTCTTAGGGGCTGACTATATTAAGCTTAGTGTCTTCAAAAGTATTTAACAGGACCATGTCACAGATCATTAAGCACTAAAAAATGTTTTGATTGGATTCATCTTCCTAATTAATGATGACTACTGAATCTTCCAATTTGGCCGACATTCTAAAATTATGTCAAAAAGTGGCTTATTGTTCTATGTTAGCTAGTAAATTCTGTTCTTTAATTTTAGGTCGCTAGTTTTTCTTTAATATGCGAAAAATTTAAAACTGTGATAAGTTTTAATTTATTTTCTGCAAACGGTTATTTTTGTATAGTCCCTACGGAAAATTTTAACAAACTGTCACCGAACTGGACGCTTTATATGAAATAGACTGGTCACTTTTACATGGCGTTGTTATAGGAGGGGGAAATTGACCCCTTGTGACATGCCACAAGACAAATCCCAGGACAGGTCCCTCAACTTTGTTTTTTATGAGAGTTCAGTAACCTGTCCTAGGATTTGTCTTGTGACATGTCACAAGCGGTCAATTTCCCATTCCTATGAAAACGCCATGTAAAAGTGACCAGTCTATTTCATATAAAGGGGCCAGTTCGGTGACAGTTTGTTAAAATTTCCCGTAGGGGTGTTTGACTAATTAGCAATAGGTTATTCTCTTTCAAGCTAGAACAGGTTGCTTTAGAACGGGTACTAGAACTAGTTGTAAAACTCGTTATGAGAGAGTGAAATTTTGTACCTTGAGTTTCCAGAATCAGCTCTAGAATCTGTTCCATGCAACCGGTAAATAATCTGTTCAGGAGTAGACTCAGAAATAACCGGTTCCCAAAAAGTTTTCTGGGTTGTTTTGCACTCAAAATTTTTGTACTTTGTGTTTTTATTTAAAATAAATGAAATAATACACTACACCCAGAAAACAGATTCGGTGCTGACAAAAAAAAATACTCATCGCTGTGCCGACCGTGGTCTATCTCGTTAAGAGGTGATACTACGAATCATAGCCTGTTTAAAAGGTTGCCGGTTCGATGCCCGGTCATATCATATACAAAAAATTTTTCGTATAGAGGCAAATTGACAACTAAAAATTACCTTAATCAATTGACACATAAACTAACCACTGACTAGTCTTTGGGTAAGATGAAACTGCAACAGTCTTGTAAATCCCTTGTGTCTGTTAAATTTTTTGATTTTTTCTATTTCTTCTTCCTGTAAATTAACTTCAAAAAATTTTTGCATTTAAGCAAACTAATTACTAATATTAACATTTCTTTTCTTTTTAATTAAAAAAAAAAAAAAAAAATGTAATTCGAACAATATTTGAACCCGCGATCATCTCTTTGGAAATAAACGGTATCCAACTAACTTTTTAGGATCAGCTAAAGAGCAGTAATGCTTTCGAAGTAATATTTAAATGATTTTTTGGATGTGGTTCTGAACTACTGTACTTCTAAAAGAGCTGTAAAAATACACAAATACAGATATTTTGTAAGCAACTACAGAAGAATTTTTTCTGAATCTTCTCAGCATTATTTATAAAAAAGTAGTAAGAATACGAAGCAACGAGAGAGGATTCTAGAGAATAATTTATAATTTTCTTTCCTGGGTAAATATTAAAAAAATTCCTAAAGAAATTGTGAAAAATTAACCAAGTAAATAATGTAGTATGCAAGTAAAACTGTTTAAACTTTGTTCTTGATTTTTAAACAAATTAAGCTAGAAAAATATAATTTATTTGCTTTCGTAGTTAGAAACTTAAAGCAATACCCAGGAAAATTTTCTGTTCCAAAGAATCGATTGTAGAATAACTATTTTTCATTCACAACCCCTTCTACTGTCTATTCTAACACTGATTATTTTTGTTTGAAATTGTCCCAAAAGCAACCACTTCTATAGCTCCAAAGTGGAACCGGTTGCCCTAGAACCAGTTCCTGGAATCCTAAATGGAAGGTGTGACTGACGTAGAATCAGTTCTAGAACTAGTTCCAGAACTGATTCTAGAGCAACCGGTTCCACTTTGGAGTTATAGAAGGGGTTGCTTTTGGGTCAAATTCAAAGAAAAAGAATCGGTGTTAGAATCGACAATAGAAGGGGTTGTGAATGAAAAGTAGCTATTCTACAACCGATTCTTTGGAACACAAAATTTTCCTGGGATATCTGAGCAAGACGAATACAATACAATTTTGTTTCTGACTGTAAAATACGTATGAGTGATTTTTAATATCTCATTCCCATAAAAAAAAATGTAAATCTGCCACTAAATTTTGCATATGAGGTTTTCCATACCAACTGCCTCGCTACAGAAAAAAGTTTATCTTATCACTGTAAAACTTAAAATTAGAATATCTTGTTTTAATTACTCAAATAAGTAGGCGAAGTAGGCGTGGTATAACTTTGGCAATTTTTAACGATTTTTACACAGTTACATGAACAGTTTAAATTGAGTTTATGTTGATATTTGTAACACCAAAAAATATTGCCCGTACATATGCCCGTTCGTTTGTCTGTCCATGTATTTTTAAAAGGCGTAGCTCTGAATATTTAGTGTAATGGATAATACAATTAACTTCAAATCTGCAAAATTCGTTTTATATTTTTTTGATTTCCAAAAAAAAAAACCTAAGATGTAACGGGTTTTGTCTCAAATACTCATTAAAAATTTTAATATTTATACCCTACACCACAATGTGGTCAGGGTATTATAAGTTTGTGCTGATGTTTGTAACACCAAAAAATATTGGACCTAGACCCACCTTATAGTATACCGATCGGCTCAGAATTTTTTTTTATTTCGATTTAACGATGTCCGTCTCTCCGTCCGTCCATCTGTCTGTCTGTCCATGCATTCTTGTGCGCACTCTACAGGTCGCAAATACAAAGATATTTTGATGAAACTTCGTAAATCGACTTATGTCGGCCCAAGGACGAAGCCTGTTGAATTTGGTTAAAATCGGTCCATGTTTAGACCTAGTGCCCATATAAGGGTCCTCTTAAAATTATATTGTTTATACGCTGCAGGTCGCAAATATTAAGATATTTTGATGAAATTTGGTACACCGACCTATGTCGGCTCAAGGACGAAGCCAGTTGATTTTGGTTAACACCGGTCCATGTTTAGACCTAGTGCTCATATAAGGGTCCCCCCAAAATTGGCGTGGTTACAAACTGCAGGTCGGAAATATTTAGATATTTTAAAGAAATTTGGTGCGCTGACTCACATTATGGAAAATTTTGACACAAGCCCCATTTTAACCCATTCGAATTTCGGATCCAAAGATTACTTGGCTTTTAACCAGACTGGTGTAGGGTATTGTATAGTCGGCATGCCCGACTTTAACCTTTTTACTCGTTGTTCTATATATTAGGCACAACTGAACGTATGATGAATATGAGGTTTATTAAATGCACGGTGATGCCAATTGACAATTTTAAAATCATTTGATTGATTAGATTTGGAGTCTCTGATATCGAATATTTACTTTTATTTAACCTTTTAAGCTTCTAACTTTTTGGCAATAATTTTTTGAATAATTTTCAGAATTACTTTTAAAAAATCTGTAAAAATATACTAACGAATACTTTGGAAGCAATGAGATAAATTACTTTTATTTAGGTTGTTGGGAATTGCTTCTAAAAACAGTAAAATTACAATAAAGGATACTTTTGAGGCAATGAAAGAAGTGATTTGAAAAGCACGACTTCTAATTATTTTTGCTGGGTCATTAAGCATTAAAATTGTCCACCCCCAGCTCATGACCTCAAATTTCTGTCATAGTGTAATTGGAATTTTACTCAGTATTTTGAGATAGACAATATTCAATGAATATTTTCTTCAAAACGAAATAACACGTTAAGGCTTTCTAAATCAATAGAAAACACTGGCTCTTTTTTTAAAAAAATTTAAAAGCAGATAGGTTTTAAAAATTGAAGTGCTTTATATTTAGCTTGAAGTAAAGTATATTTCAAATTCTAGCACTTGTTTATTTAACAAAAATATTTCAAACTTGAATTTTTGTTTCCCTTTTGCTGGAGCATGCTATTGAAAGAAAATGTAACAAAAGTTGAATTCAAGCCTTGAAACTGGAAAACAGGACTGGAATTGAACTTGATTTCAACTTGAATTCCAGTGAAAATGTTTATAGGGAAATATCATTAAATTATAACAGATATTATATTAAAAATGAATGCCAAATTTATCACTATTCAACCACGCCTACCACTTCTAAATTTTTTTTTTTTTTGAAAAAGGAGTAAGTTTGTTCAAATTATATTATGGCGAATATCACTTAGGAAAATAAAACTTCTAAGTTTGATATTTATACATATCGTCACCTAAAATGCAAAAGGGCGTAACAACAAAAAAATTTAAGCCGATTTTCTGATTGATTATGATGCACTAGACTAAATTACATTTCCCTACAAAATTTTAAACTTATATGTAGAAATAAGTCTATAGTCGTATTTTAAACAAGAGAAGAATATATAGAATATCTTTAATTCTACAACGGTTTTTTTTTGGTTTTCGTGTAAAAAAATAAAAAGTGTTGTTACGCCCTTTTGCATTTTAGGTGACGATATACTCTTTTAAGCTGGACAATTGTTACGTAAAGCCCTATATATGAAAAAAATGTGTAACCTTCTATCTTACGGATTTTAATAGCAGCAAAATATTCTTGTGTACATATTAACTCAAGCTCTTAGGCAAAATTTTTTTACGTTTTAATTATCATTTTTCTAATTTCACTTTGAAGTGCTCTTCAAAACACAACAACAAAAAATATTTTTTTATAGTTATTTCTTCTTTTTTTTTGTTGTTTGTTAACATGGTGTATGTATGGCATTGTTGTAAACGTCGTCAACGATGATTGTTGTCATTTAATTTTCTTTTTTAATTCAACAACAACGAAAACAAGTACAAGAATAAGGTACATGAAGATTAACAACAACAACTCATCGTTTCTATTATGATCATCAGCACCATTATCAAGTACAAACAACGACAACAGCAATAACTAACTGTACAAGCAGCATTAACAATACAAGAGCAACAGCATAAGTAACATTCTGCAGTTATTTACTTATTTTGTTGTTGTTGTGTATCTTTTCACTATTTTATTGTTGCTGCTGTTGTTGTATTCATGTTGTTAAAGTACTTTTTCATTGAAATGTTTTGGAGTGGCTTGGAGAGGTGAAAGAAAAAAAACTTTACGCCTTTAGCTATTTGTTCACGTCGAATGTTTACGAAATTTACAAACGTGAAAGTGATTTTTTTTTCTTTCATTTTTCTTATTCCTGTAAACAAGTTTATTTTTATATTTTGTTGCTGGTAATGTTTGTGTAATTTTTGTTGTTGTTGTAAGTATTAGTATTACGGAGGTTGTGTAAAGTATATATTTTTTTTAAAGTTCTTTTGATTCCACTTTCCGCTTTTGAGTAGTTAGCGTAATTGCTGTGTTGAGCCTTAAGGTAAATATATGTTTGAAAAAAATTAAACGCTGCAGGAATTTTAAACGTCAATGTTGTTATATAAACAAAGTCAAGAGCAAAACAATGCAAAATAATGATAATAATACAAAAGAAAAACTAATTTTAGATAAACAGTATTTGGAACAAAATATAAGAAATTTAGCGGATTACATACACTCGCACATACACAGTGAAGATTCAATGGTTATTTAAACACAAATTCAATAGTTTTTAATTCAATATACAGTAAAATTCAAAGAAATATAGTTTGTAATGTTTTCTAACGGTAACTGTAAGTTAAGTTAAAGTTAAACCTACAGTATGATACCCACCGTTAAAAATTAAGTAGATATAAAAATGCTATCAAGTCCTGAAAACTCTTGGCTTTATCTCTTTCAAACGTAAACAAAAATATTTAAAAATTTATACTTTTTAATTTGATAAAATATTAAAAACAACACATGCTACCAAATGAATTATATATGTATTTTTAGTAAAGCTAGGGCAGGTCACACAAGATAATTTCTCTATTTCGCACTCCGCCGAATTTCTTGTACGTTCTCCGCCTTCGTAGGAAGGCGGCCCCAAATGTTTAAATTTAATTTGTTGAAAAACAATAAAAAAAATTGAAGAAAACTCATATTTTACACATAATTTTTAAAAACTGATGTTGCCGTCGCTGGTTCTCGAATCCGCAATCTTGTGTGTAACAGCCAAACACTCGAAATTTTAAATTTTTCATAAGTTGCTCGTGACTGGGAATAAAACCCGAAAACCACTATAAGCTTTACCAAGTAGCATCATAAAAAATTAAGCTACAAAAAACACTAATGCGATTCTAGTAACTAATGGAATATAATATATAAAAAATATACACGCAAATAGCAAAACATGGTTGGGATGACCATATTCGCAGATCATCATACATGTTTTTTTTTTAATTTATGATAGCGACAAGCATGTTGTGAAATATCTTTTTTTATCAAAATATGATCCTAAATTTACCATATTTTAGTCCCACATATTATTATACTGTGCCTAATTAAGTAATTCACTGTAAATTTATATCTGAGTTTTCTTGGTTTTAGTTTCCTATAAATTTACAGTAAAGTTCTTAATTAGGCACTTACAACTGTGATCCCTAGTTATTTCTCCAAAATTTTCTTGAATCTGAGTTAAAAAGCTATGCATATTTTGTATTATTTAGAATATTAAACTTATTTATTCAATAAGCGTTTTTTAATCACCTGGATTTAGAATTTTTCATACAAAAAGTGGATTTATTAAATCCAAAAAAGCTGGATTTATTTTTCTGGGTTTACATATAACAATAAAAGCACAAGTATAACAATAAAATGACAAATATGTGAAACACTCTGTTAAATTAATGTCAGAAACTATATCTAGTCTGATTTGAATATTAATGCGTTTATAATTTTTAGGGAAAATTAAAATTAATAAAATGTATAATAATTTACAATATTATTTGCAACTGTCTATAGACGTTAAACAACAACGTATATAGAAATAATCTTGTATGATGGTTATTTGACAATTTACATTTGCCCAGACTTCTTGGGTAGACCGAATTCTTTCTTCCATACAAAATTCGACTACTAAAATCAATGCAACCCAATAAGCTGTTCTATTCAATTGCTTTTCACTTAAAAATCTTAAAAAAAAGTTTAAAGCTAACTGATCGATGTCGCTCGTAAAAAATTATATATACAGAGAGAGAATTTTGCTAGACGAGTTTTAATGAAATTTTTCAATAAACTAATGAAATTTTCTTTAAAAATTAAATAAGAAATTCCTTAAATTTGATAAAAAGTGTCATATATATTGCAACCACATCTTCTTTCTACGTGTATATATTTTTTTCAGGACACCAAGTGGCTGCTAACTAGTGTTATCAGTAAAAACCATTAGAGTTTAATCTCTAATCTAAATAATCAAAATAAATATAACACTATTCGACAGTCAAAATCGGGATGGGATGAAACCAACGGGAAATGTTATATCGGTCAAAATCAAGTTATACGTGTCCCGGCGTTTCGCTGGGTCACCCCTAGGAATCGAGATATATCTTTTTTTTTAACATAACTCGAGAACCACTAGTCCGATTTTGCTCAAACAATTTAAAAAAAATTAAAAATTACAATTCCTTTAATCTGTTCATATAACGTTTTTCTATACACTCAACAGTTTTGCCGGTAAAAATAAATGTTTGTTACCGCTACCATAAAAATCAATAACCTTTTGTTTATTACTTTTTTTTAATATTTTAGGCAAAAAATATTTTTTTCTCCATACATTTATTTTTACCGGCAAAACTGTTGAGTATATAGAAAAATGTTATATGAACAGTTTAAAGGAATTGTAATTTTTAATTTTTTTAAAATTGTTTGAGCAAAATCGGACTAGTGGTTCTCGAGTTATGTCAAAAAAAGACCACCAAAGGTCAAATCGATATATCTCGATTCCTAGTGGTGACCCAGCGAAACGCCGGGACACGTATAACTCCTTTTTTACCGATATAACTTTCCCCGGTAGCTTGAACCCTTCCCGATCACCGACCCCTACCATTTGTCTCACAGTGTAATTATTTGCGGATAAGTTTCCACAATTAAAAAAAAAAAAAAACATCTATTTAAATCTTATAAATTTTAAAATAGTTATTTAAAATGTTACTTGTTTATTTTCTTGTCTCTTAATTTAATATGCTATTGTTTAGAATTTCCAACACATTACCCCAGATAATACAATGTATGTTAAATTCTTTTTTAGCGATAGAAGCAACACAAAAAAAATTAAGCACCATCTAACTCTGGGGACAGCAGTAGCAGTCCTGACAACACCACCAGAAAAAAAAAACACTAAAGTATGTTAGCAAAGCAAATATAATAAAGTGAACATACATTAGTTGACAATTTTTGCTCATTAAATACGCCACACCATCAAACAAAAAGCACATACATACACTCATAAAAAAAAGTCCGTACAAATAGGTAAAAATTGTGCTGGCGCAAATATATGTACTATTTCCTGTTATTTTAGCAGAATTTTGAACGCGTTTAACAGACTTTTGTACTAACTTTTTTTTTATAAGTGTAGATAATTATAAATATAACAACACAAACATATACTACTACAATGAAAAATAAAACTGGTATGTGAAGATATGCAACATTTAGTTGTGGTCGAGTTTTATACATTCCTTTTTTATTATGTTTTGTTTAATATTTTAGATGAGATAAGAGATAAGGAAAAATTTAAGATGGTACACACTAACTAGATGATACTCTACCCCGGAAAAAGGTTTTATTTAAAAAGCAGTGCCGGCAAAATTTAATTTACAACAAATGCCAATAAACCAATATTTCAATAAAATCGATGAAATTTCATTGGAGTTCAGTTTTTTGTGTTAATTTTAGTAAAATTATTGGGCCCTCCTTACTATAAAAGAGTATTTATATTAGAGCTGTAAGAAACTGCAAGCAATTGACATTGAAATCAAGGTAATTTCAACCAAACTGATTTCAAAATGATTTCAGATTTCAAAATAATAATTTTTTTTTGAAATCATTGAATGTAATTAATTTAATTGCAATCAATTCAATTGCAAGCAAATTTTTGTTGAAATCATGGATTTCAATCATGTAATTGCAATGAAAGTCCAACGAAATTTGGAATCTAGTGTTTTCCACGAGAATAGAAACAGTAATGACACATCATTACTTTTTGGACTACCAGTAATGATACCGTCTTTCTGCATTATTTCAAAATATATAATAACGAGTTACTCATAACTAGTTGCTTTTGCAGTATTTCAAACCCAAAAGTAATGCTTTACAAATAATGGCTTATTTCTATCATTATATTAAACATAAATTAATGTTCGAAATTTTTTGTAAATTTTTTTGAAATCTATTCATAATTATGTTTTTATCTATTAAATATAACATGAGGTAGCTCAGATGGTAGAGCTGTCGACTGGAAATCGGGAACGAACGAACAAATTTTATTAATAAAATTTTACAATAAAAAAATATTCTTTTTTTATAAAACTTAATTTTTTGAAAATCTATTTTTATACTCATTACTTATGTCAACACTGGTGAATATTTGTATAACGACATAATTTTTGTTTTCTCATATACCGGTGTGTAAGCACAACCTATTATTTTGCACGACATCGCCATATAAATGTAATAAGAAAAGTAACTAGTTAGCATTATCATGTATGTAGTTTCATAACCACATATTTGGAAATGGTATTCTACACTGTTTTTTTTTGTAACAGAATTTTTAAATTCTTACGTCACTAGTTTGATAAACGATTCCATGGTTTTTGGCCTACTTTAATAAGTGTATGAGGAGCCAATCGCCCTCCAAGGACCTATCCCGTGACCGGCGAACCGAAGGAAATATGAACCATAGAAAATAAATAAATTTTCTAACTAGCTTCTAATCCATATATTTCACGCTTTTAAAAAACTTGACCGATACCGAAATGAAAAAAAAAATTCGCGGCATATTTTTAAAACTATTTTCCTATTATACTCTTTTACTTATTTTTATCTTTATTTTTTTCCGATTTGCTTATTTTAACTCTTATTTTAAATTTCTATAATTTTTTGATAAGAAATTTTAAGTTTTGTATTTTCAACGTGTTACACTGATAGAATTTTGTGCATAGTATTAATGAATTTGTTCATTAATCCAATGATTTTTTTCGTTGAAAAGTCCCCAAAAAACGCGTTCATTAAATCAATGAAACGTATTCATTAAATGAAAACTAATTGAAAAAAATATTTTTTTTGCGTTTTTTTATTTATTGTTTATTTTTACTTTATTAATTTTTATTTGTACATATACATATTTCTTTTTTGTTTTTATAACGTTTTTGACATCTCCCTGAACTTGGCTTGAACCCGCAATCACCAGAATGTAAACATTACCGCGTTACCGATTGATCTAAATAACCAAAACAAAATGATGTCATTACTTCGACCTTTATATTTAAATAATTTCATTTTGCAACCCTAGCGTTGATTACTGGAACATATATCTATTTTAGTAATTAGCAAATTCAAAACCCTTATAAAAATTATAGCATATCTTACGGGTTAGTTGAAAATATATAATGAAAAAATTCATTAAGTTAATGAATTTTTCATTAACTCAATGAAATTTTTTTCATTAAATCAGTGAATTCAGATTAATGAAATCGATTCATTAATAGTAAGAACGAAAATTCTATCAGTGTAGTTTTAACAATTGGTATTTCATTTAACTTTCCTTTTTAACTTGAGGGGAATTTTGTAAATTTTTATTTATATTATCAGAGCTTTTGGGGTAATTTACTAATTTTTAATTGATTTTTCTAATTTAATTATGGCCAACGCAAAAAACGAGTCAACTTCCATTAAAGGACCTACCCGTGTAAAAAAGATCAGATACGGCCAGATCTCAGTAGATCTTACCAGATCTAATTAGATCTCAAAATTGGGGACAAATCATATCTATTTAGATCTAAAAAGATCTGATCAGATCTAAACTTTTTTACACGGGTATCCCTTGACCGGTCAATTGAGGGCATATTCAAGGCACTTCCACTACATTTGTGTGTGTGTTAATGTTGTTTTCTTTTCTATTTTTTTCTTTTCCATTTTTTTTTTTTTTTTTTATTTGATTGTAGTGTTTGTTTTTTCTTTTTTACTTGAACAGAAACGAAAAATATATAACTTTACCATCAGCCAGCCATCATGCACAAGCAATATTAGCTCAGACGGTAGAGCGTTTGCCTTACAAGCAGAAGGTTGCGTTATCGAGCCCTACTTTGACGCCAAGTAGATTTTTTTTAATTCTTAATTTTTTATTAGTTTCCCAGCAAAAAAAATTGGAAGTAATGCTTTACAAACTACTTCTTTCATTATTAATTTTTTTTATTCTATTAATTTTTTTTAATGTTTATAAATAATTTGTTTAAATTCAATATTTTTTACCCCTCAATTCATAAATGCTTTGTAAAATTATAGCAGGTTTACAAAACGTCATTATACCCTACATCACTATGTGGTCAGGGTATTATTTTCCTACAAAATTTGTTCAATAAACCTCCTATAATTTTACAGAGCGTATGAATTTAGGGGTCAATTTTTAAAAATAAAAAAATGGCGAGAAATTCCTTTTTATGCACCTGTAAAAATAGTACTGCAAACAATATTGGATTGGAGTGCACCTTTAACACTTGTCTAAAAAGTACTTTTATTGAAGAGAATAAGGGACAATATCTTGCAGTAACAAAGTGTTGTTTTTATGCCAGTCAACTTTCATATCAAAGAATAGCTCAACGGTAGAGCGCTAGACTAGCAATCGTGAGGTCGCAAGTTCGATTCCCGGTGGCGGCAATAAAAAAATTTTGTAAAATAAAAAAGATATAATTTTTTTTATGAAGAATATTTTTTTAATTTTTAATTGGTCAGAAAGAGCATTCTTTGCACTCGTTCAAAAAGTACTGAAAAAATATTGAAGTGGGCGTACTCCTCTCCTATGACAACTCAATGATAAAATCATTAGTGTTTATGTTAAAAAAGAAGTACATCTAGAAATTCAATTGTATTGCTTTTTCTACTGCTTCGGTATCTCTTTTTTTGCAGGGTTAATTAAAAATCTATTTTTAGACACACCACCTTACGTGTCACAAGCTTTCTAAA
Organism: Leucophora obtusa; assembly: GCA_949987735.1. Lineage (NCBI taxonomy): Eukaryota > Metazoa > Arthropoda > Insecta > Diptera > Anthomyiidae > Leucophora > Leucophora obtusa. Next base: position 166,008,757 of record OX465298.1, on the reverse strand, counting down.
CTGTGGCAATTGGTCATTTCCAATGCCAAGTTAAAGTGACGTGTATCTTTCAAACAAAAAGGTCCCTTGGTCCCCTTCGGAGCTATCCTGCGTGTCACTTTGGACCGGTCCCATTCCCCGTAGGATAGGAATGATCAATTACAAGTTATTTTTTAACCTTTTTAAAAATAAATTGTAGGGTATAAACTGTAAATGATGACATGTTAAGCCTTCACATTTAATAATGTTTTTTGTTTTTCCGTATATAAAATTTTAGCAAACAAATGTGGAATAAAATAGAAACAGTGAAAAGGATAAAGGTTGTAATTTAAAATTTTTTTAAATAAAAGTGGTAAGCCCAGCAAAATTTTTTGGGAAGTTTTAAAATTTTCAGCAATATTGAGTTAAATTTGCTTCTAAAGGATTTTAAAGCAAAATGGCGACAGAAAACTTTTTCACATATACAAATTTTGATTTTTTAAAAACTACTGCTATGGCCTTGGTGCAAATTAATCTTAAAATCAGGTACCGTAATATTTATTTTTATTTTTTTTTATTTATTTTATTTATTTAGCATCCCGAGTAAAACGGGTTATACATTATTTTATATTATTTAATACAATTATGTCTCGTTATATATTGCATTGTATGGCACTATATATAATAAGACATAAATTTGGTCTTTCAAACAAATTTTATATGACCCAATATCTAAATATATCTTTTTACATATGTTGTCATATTTAATAAGATCTCGTCCATGGAATTGAAATTGTAAGACCAAAAATAGCCCAGTTTCATGTTTAATATTTTATCGAAATCAATGGATTTTATTGGAAAATATTCTTTTACAAAAACAAATTTTGATATAAAATTCAAGTGATTAAAAAAAAACATGAACACGAAAACTGGCAAAATACTTTTGTATAAAATTTGAGTGAAATTATCTGACGGTTACCCATACATTATCGACGTTGAAAATATTATGTTAAAAGAGTTAACACTTTATATGGGATTTCGTACCACATATATATAGCAACAAAACAAGTCTATTGATTTAAAAAAGAAACATTTATTTCCCCTATATAATTTATGTTATAGTCTTGCTTCAAATAAACTCTTAATATCTTACGGTGGGTCTCATACTGCAGGTTTAACTTTAACTTAACTATTAAACAAAAGAAAATGTCAAAAAAATGTACACAAAACAACAATTTTTTGGGTTAACTATTAACTAAAGTTTAAACCTGAAGTATGAGACCCACCGTTAGTAAATTCAAATTGAAATTCATTTTCATTTAAAACGTTATAAATTTACATCGAAACAACAAATTCTTTTATTTTTAAATTGAATATTGGGTCATATTAATAAAAGTTAGCCAATTCTTCGAAGTAATTATTTTGGTTTAGGTATGACGTACCACCAAATTTATCCATAGGCTTGAAGGATATCAAAATATCCTATGAAATTAAAACAAAAAAATTGTCTACCCGCAAGCAGACTAAAATTTTGTAATAAATAACTTAAACACCTAATAAAAATTCCCCCTATTAGTGAAATGTAGTTTTTTATTCATACAGACACTATTTACAAATTTAAAACATTTTTAAACGATTATTTTATGACATTATTCTCATTTTTTTTAAGTGAAAGCCCAAAAATAAAAGCTTTATTTGAACTTTTCTCACTTTCAAAATGAAAATCTCACCTTTAGTGAAAAATCCAGTAATGATTTATGGAAATTATTTGAAATTTCATTTTATTTAGAATTTTTTTATTTTATGGATTATTCTTAAAGTATACTATAGCTCGTATAAGTACTGATTAATGTGTAGATACTTTTTATGTATGCAGTTTTACATCAAGACTCGCAAACTTATTAGATTTGCTTAGTTCACACGATACACGAAACCTTACGTGAATTCCCCATTGTTTTTCAGTACAATATTTAATAAAAACAGAAATACGAAAATTTTTATCCAACTGGACCTAATTGCATCAAATTTTAAATATTAAGATATTATTTCATACAATAATGTCTGGTCAAAATTCGGATTAAATTGTATATAATTTAAAATAATTAAATCCAATTTGATCCACGTAGATACAATTGTATTCACCATTTTTCGGATTAAATTGTATGTGATTAGTTATTGTATTTCATCAAATTAGATATGTCACCATATCATCTTTTTTAATCGGGATACCAATGCAACAAGATTTAGTCTTTTAACAGCACTGGGGATATAATGTTAGAATACATATTAATATAAATATACAAGTATTAATATAAAAGTATTACAAAATTAAAATAACAATGAAAGTAATAATTTTAAATTTATTTTAATCTAATACGATTTATCACAAAATCAAAACGGGAGCAATAGGGTACAAAATTTTATACATATTTTGTTACAATAATATAAAAAAATTAATTCAATTTACATATCACAATAATTATATAAAAATATTTAAATTTAAAGTGAATGCCCAGGTAAAAAAGTTTTGATATAGTCATATATTATCATATACAATTTTGCATAATTATATATTGGAACATATATAACAAGATATACTTATATACAATTTACCGAAATTATATCCTAAATATATAACTATGTCTTGTTATATATTGCACAATATATAGTACAATATATTACAATATCCAATTATATATAGACCTGTATATATTTACATATGCCTCATATAATTATGTATAATTGTATCGAATTATATACCATTACATCTAGTTGGATATGATTATATTATATTTGATACATTTGGATGAGGACAAAATCCGGATAAAATTGTATCAAACGATATCTTATTCCATCAAATTAGATCTAATTGTGTCAAATTATAATATGACCATAATATGATCTAATTTGATACAATTATATGTTCTCAATTTTATATTTTTTTATATATAATATCATAACTCATATAATTTTTTTAGTAGGGTGTAAAAAATTGTTTAAAAAAAAGAAATGGTTCTTAGATATATTTTGTCACAATAATGTATTAAAATCCTAAAATTTCCTTTCAAGAAAAATGTTTAAATTTATTTGCATTGCCGGTCGTTTGAATACTAGTTCCAAAGACTAATAGTGTTAATAAAGAAATGTTTCTTATGAATTGTACAATAAAAGTCAGATGCAAAAATTTTATTTCATGAATTTTTTTTTGAGCAAAAATAAAAACTATTTTTTGATTTTTATTTTTTTTTAACAAAACTAAAAGTTAATTTATTTTAATGTGTTTTGTGTCAAAAAAAAAATCGTTTTCGAGAAAAATAAAGGTTATTTTTGGCTCTACCTTTTTTTTGCAAAAATTAAAGTTATTTTATGACTTTTATTTTGTCGAGCTAATATTAAAAAATAAAAGTTTTCATTTTTTACAAAAAATACACTAACATTAAAAATATTAAAATTTTTTGACGAATTCAATACATAAAAATATGTGAAATCCCTATAAAACTGATTTCCAAGGCAATTTTTAATTAGCTATGATTTTAAAAAAATAACTTTGGCTCAAAGAAATAATAATCAAAAGGTAACTTTAATATTTGCTCGAAAAAATAAAAGTCATAAAATAACTTTATAGTTTTCCCAAAAAAAAAAAAAATCTATTCCACAAGGATCAATACGATATAATTTTTTTAATTAAAAAAATTGTTATTTTTGTTCCCTGCTTAAAATTTTTTGCTGGTTTTGACAAACCCTAATATTATTTAAGAGTTTAAAAATACGGGGTTTTCTATTGTTTCTTTTTTTTTTTTGTTCTGGTATTTTATGTATATTATGCAGGCTTAATGCCAACTGCAGTAGTGATGCTGCTGTAATAGTGATAAAATTTTATAGATACACTACTATAACAATACAAATGAAAACCGCTTACATTTTATTACTTTTGTGTATGCAGTTTTAAAAGAGAAATGTGGTAGAAAAAATTTGCAAAAACTATATTATATCATTTAATATAAAGTATAAACTTTTTTTTACATTTTTGAATTATCAAGGGTTTTTATATCTCTATATTTTCTGCTGGCAAATTTGATAATGTTATAAAGCAAATAATATATTTCTATAGAAATTGTTTTCATCGTAGTTTTGAAAAGCAGCAGCTTCTGTTTGGTCACTTTATTTAATGAAATGCAAACTGCATTTTAGAAAAGGTCTTTAACCTCATTTTATAACCAAAAAAATCATAAAATATTCATTGAAATAATTTGATTTTTTTTCTCTATTCTCCTCATTCATTTTTATTTTTACATCATTTGGCCATTGGAGAAAACCACAAAATGTGTTTTTTTATAAACCTCTAAAGACTTCTTTATATGTATATAATTTTTCTCTCTTTTAAACAGAAATGACCTAATTTGGGTTTTCATACGATTCATTTGAAATTCTTTTCAAATGTAAATAAGACATTAAGCAATTTAGAAAAGAATTTTAAAATGGAATATTTTTCATATTCTTAAGGAATCATTAAAAAATCATAAATTATTTCAGCATGCTGCTGTAACTGTTTTGAGAATAAAAAAACAAAAAATAATAAAAAATATGAAGAAAGGATAAAAACAGCATAAATCATTGAAATGTTGAATAAATTTGAGTAGTAAAAATTCTTTTGAAAGTAGAGTAAGAAGAATTTTAAATTCAGTTTAGTTGGCAAATAAGGAAAAATAAAAATAATGAAAAAAAAATGAATATAGATATTCAATTAAGTAAATTTGTTCTAAATTTACTACATTTAAAAAGAAATTTAATTAATAAAACTTTTAAATTGAAAACTATAGGGTTGTTCAACAGGGACGCTACAAAAGTAGAAAGACAGGGACAGCAAACGACGCCATATTTCTTGCCGCTCTTTTGACATTTCTCTTCAGTATGGTTTGCCATTTCATGATGGAAAGATATACGAGCCAACAACGAGTCGAAATTATTAAAATTTACTACCGAAATTCGGAGTCAGTGGCCTCAACGTTAAGAGCGCTACGTCCAATTTATGGTCGTCATAATCGTCCTAGCAGATCAACAATTGAGCGTGGGGCTACGTCAAATCTATGGTCTATGCCAACAAGCCACCGACGATTGATGAACTTCGTACGAATATGGAACGTGAAATTGCAGCAGTATCGGCCGATTTATGCTTGAAAACCGTCGAAAATTGGGTTCAGCGTTTGGACTTCTGCAAGCGTGCCCATGGTGGCCATGCAAAAGAGGTCGATTTCCATACATAATGGCATCGAACGTACTTTCACAGGAATAAAGAATTTCATTGATATCCAAAACCGTTTTTGTTTTATTTAAACCTTTTTACTTTTGTAGCGCTCTTATTGAAAAACCCTTTACTTATGTCTCTTAATGCTATAGTTTTTGTTGAACATATTTTTTGCATGGTTTTAAGAAATTAGTATCTATTTATTAAAAATATTGTTCACAATCATGTATTACTATAAATTCTTAAAACAATAAATATTAAAGTAACAACAAAAATCCATAACCTGCATGTTGTTGTGGACAATCAACTTTATAATTGCATTTCAAAATAAAAAAAAATATGAATGTTATTATCAACAAAACCATATTAGGGAATGCTTCAGAAATAAAAAAATAAAAATAACAGAATATCCACATCACGTGAGTGAAACATTTTACAGCAATTATCGCAAAAAGAAATAAAAATATGTAATTTTATTTTAACATGGCCATATCATACTATGAATATAAGGAAGCATGTTTTGAGAATTTTATAGAGAAAACTAGTTTCAAAAATTGTATTTCTCATAAGTTTCTGTTTAATATTAAGCATTTTTTGATTTGGGGTATCCGTTGTGTAGGTATCCGTTCAATTTTCTTGGCAAAACACTTCCCATGGTAGTATCGATAGAAGAGTATTGCACAACCCAAGTTCCGACGATGCTTTAACGAATCAATAGTGATGAGTGATGAATCAAAGGTCAGTGATAAGCGCCGATGCACAGTGAAAAACAAAAATTTTTTTATAATTTTTTACATGTAATCAAAATTTCACTACACTAGTAAATCGTTATTGTGCAATAATGTTAATTTTTTGTGGGTTACAATATATAAAAACCAAAACAGAAATCAATACAATTAAAATTTTGTAATCAAAATCAATATTTTCATAACCATTTCTCTACATAATGGAAATTAAAATCTATGGTTTTGAATATGTTAAAATGTATAATGTACTCACGATGTACTCAAGATATTTCTGCTTACCTGAAAAAAGAAAAAAGAATAATATATTGCAGTGATATCGAAAACAGAGTCATACTTATTTCTTAATTTTTAAGCTAAATTTTTTTTTTACTCAGAAATGCTTAAATATCATTGTTTCCCTATACCAAGTTTAGAGAAATATAAAATTTTTTGAAGAAGTTCTTTTCAATCCCTATTTGCTGGGTGAAGTTCCACAATCAGAAACTTTTTTCTTTTTAATCCAAAGGTAAAAGGCTAGACTTTCATATTTTAAAAGAAAAATTAGGGTTTTTCCTATGAATGTAACCTCGGAAAATCGAGTTTTTCGGAAATTACAATTATTTGTAATTCTAATTGAAAATTTTCAATTACAATTACATGTAATTCTGTTACTGCATGAGTAGTTAATTACAAAATTTAATTGATAACCCCCAGGTGTGTTTCGTATGTACACTAGGGTGTTCCATGAAAAATATTTTTTTTAATTTTTGAAACTGTTTTGCTTATAGCCCAAAAAGTTTTTGAAATTTCTTCACACTTTTTGAAGGGGATCAGGGCCGATGAAACGAAAAATTATGTTATGAAATATAAAATTTTTTAATTACTTTTTCTCTTCTGATTCATTTTCATAAAACCGGCTAAATTACTAAAACAAATTAATCGTGTTTCAAATTATTAGTTTTTTGGGTCACTTTGATGAATTTGAAAGAAAAAATTCAGATTTCTTCGAATTCAAACCTCGGTAACTTCAGAAATAGGCATGAAATGTAATATTTTTGTTAGTATGGTCGTAGCCAGTTCCACGGATCTTATAACTATAATAACTGACAGAGAATCACTACTATAACTAGTTCCAAAATGAATTCCAAGGGAAACGGTTCCAATCTATTTCAAACAAAATTAATCACTGTTATGGTAGAAGGGTTTGCAAAGGGAATGTAGCTATTTTAAAACCGGTCCTTTAGAACAGAAAATTTTCCTGGTTGTTAAATTTTGGAGTCTATTTTTTATTTATATAATATAATAATATATAGCCAGCAAAAAAAGAGATGCCGAAGCAGTTGAAAAAGCACTACTACAATTGATGATCTAGATGTACTTCTTTTTTAACATAAACACTAATGATTTTAACATTCAGTTGTCATAGGAGAGGAGTACTCCCACTTCAACATTTTTGCAGTACTTTTTGGACGAGTGCAAAGGAAGCTCTTTTTCACCAATTAAAAGTTAAAAAATTCTTTACAAAAAAATTATTTTTTTTTTTAATTTGCAAAAGTTTTTTTATTGCCGCCACCGGGGATCGAACTTGCGACCTCACGATTGCTAGTCTAGCGCTCTACCGCTGAGCTATTCTTTGATATGAAAGTTGACTGGCATAAAAACACCACTTTGTTAATGAGAGATATTGTTCCTTATTCTCTTCAATAAAAGTACTTATTAAACAAGTGTAAAAGGTGCACTCCAATTCAATATTGGTTTCAGTACTATTTTTACAGGTACATAAAAATCAATTTCTGACCACTTTTTTTATATAGACATATTTTTAAAAAATTAAAAAATATTGAATTTATTTATATTAAGGGTTTTCACAAGGGGTGTACTATTTGTTGTATCGTTGTATCGTCCTAAAAAAAAACAGAGTTGTTAAAAATTAAATTGAAAAAATACAACATTTGAGAATAGCACGATACAACATTTTTACGTATGTTTAGTGCCCTATGTTTGAGTGTGCTAACAGATAGAAAACTGAATAGAAAATCGTTGTTAAACACAAATAAAAATTTTAACAACTCTGTTTTTTGTTAGGACGATACAACGATACAACAGATAGCACACCCCTTATGAACAACCTAATTAATTATTTATAAATATTAAAAAAAAATTAATAGAATAAAAAACATTAAAAAAAAAATCGGGAATCGAACCCGGGACCCTCTGTTTGGAAATGCCAAATGATACCAAAATCACTTTTTACGATCAATTTTAGAGCAATTGCTCTTTAGAAGGAATACTTAAGTGATTTTTTGGATGTGGTTCAAAAGTAATTCTAAAAAAGCTGTAAAGATGTAATAACGGATACTTGGGAAGCAATGAAAGAAGTGATTTTTTGAAGTTGTTCAGAAGTAATTCTAAAAAAGCTGTAAAACTATAATAACGGATACTTAGGAAGCAATGAAAGAAGTGATTTTTTGAAGTTGTTCAGAATAACTTCTAAAAAAGCACTAAAAATATACTAACGGATACTTGTGAAGCATTGAAAGAAGTAGTTTGTAAAGCACTACTTGCAATTTTTTTTTTCAGGGTAATATCTAAATGAAATTTTAAAGAAATTAAACTAAAACGAGACATGTCAATTTTTAAAAACACTTTTAAGTATAAATTTTTGGATTAACGTGTTTCGTATAGTTTTGATTAAAAAAAAAAATAAATATTATAGAAAAATATTATGTCCCGAAAACCTCTCGACAAGTTTACTTTGATTGTTCAGTGTGTTAAATAATGTAAAAAATAAATTTTGTAAGAGGAGATATTTATCTCTGGTTTATATCATTTTCTGCTCCTATAGAGGTTCCACTGTGTTTTCTTTTTTTAGTTTTTATAATGATCATTGTAATTGTCATCATTACCTACTATTAGCAAATAGTAATATAATGGACAACTTACATACATAAATACATCTATAACAACGACGATTACTACTACCGATACAAAAAAAAACATTATAAACAAACATAATGAAATTGCAATTTCCGTGAGCTAAATTTGAACAAATTACAACAAATTGCATGACGAATGAATTTTAATTGTGGCTTAATATGTATGTATATAACAATAATAATACAAAACCCGTCCAAATAAAATATGTATGAGAATAATGGAATGATATAAATAGGAAAAAAATTTAAAAAAGGTTGAAGTAAAAACTTGACCAAGTTTTAATTAATATTTTTTTCCTCTACAAACATGAGAGGAAATTGAAATGCCATAAACGTAATTACTTTATAATATAGAAAAAAAAAATATCGTGCGTTATATGAAGGAATTTTTCAATGAAATTATATTTGTTAATCATCATTAAGAATACTATGGGCAAGATGTATAGGAAAATTTGAGACAAAATTTAAAAACATTCAAAACATTTTTTTTTTTCAATGTAATTAAAGTTTAAAGTGGTTATGCATAATAATTTGAAAATCTATTAATAACTTTATAAAATTAATTTTGTATGAAAAACTTGTTTTATAAGCCATTTATAAATTTAAAAGTTATTATGCATATGACCCTAAAGAATTTTATGTCACAGATAGTAATATATGACCTCAAATAAATACATAAATATTTTTTGGGTATGTTTTGATGCTTCTTATGGATGAATAAAATCAACAGTTTAAGTAAGTTTTAATATAAAAGTTTAAATAAATAATTACATAAAATTCTGCATAACTTAAGAGCCTAGTGTAGATGTTCGTGTATGCCTTTCTTATCAGAAAAAAAAAACATACAAAACAAATGTGTTGTCAACATGCAAAATATGAGTTTGCACATTTTTTTTTGTTCCTAACCTCACATACTTATATTACTTGTTCTTGAATATTATCACAAGAAATTTTCTATACCGAAAACATGTTGGAATCACCTTTATAAGAGTATGAGTTGTACTATTTCATATGCATACAGTTTAAGTCTACATGTCGAGCTATAAATGTTATGAACATTATCAAACAATTAATTTTAAGTATAGGTTCAGTAGGGATTTAGGTAAATTGTTTTGTATTTCACAAGTTATTATGGACATTATATGTTTTAAGGCCTTTTCTTTGTTTCAATATATTTTATATTATGGCATTGTGTATGACAACAAATATGCATGTATGTGTTTTGAAATATGACAATTATTATGAAATCTGTAAAGGTGCTTATAACAACTCATTGGCCTTATAATCATGATGACGATAATAAGTATTAAGGCATTTTCTTGTTAAACAATTGTTTATGACTATTGAAATTTAAGTCTTATAAAAAAAATAATTGTCATTTTGATGGATATTGAAATAAAAATTATTAACCATACAATTTTAATATGAAGTGTAATTTGCGTGATAAACCATAGCGTATGATTAATATTAAATTCTAGAAATATGATATTTATAACCAGGTTAAATTTAAAATGGAGGAAAATAGCTGAAGCTGGCTCACAGGATGATATGAAAAAATATCGGAATGTAAAATATTTTTTTTTTTTTAATATTTCTGACAAAAACAATAATGACAGAGTTTAAATTAAAATTGCAATTAAACAATATTTGCAAAAATTAGGTGCAAAAGGATAGGTTTTACTACATTTCATAATAGTTTTTATAAAGATCTAGGAAGATTCCAAAAAGGATTTTTTTTTCAAGAATTCGTAAAAATTAAATTTCTATTAAACAACTTGAAAAATTGGCAAAAGGTTTATTGGCAAATTTTAACAAATTTTTTTGTTTATCCAACAAATGAAAGTAATTATTTACGACACAAACTTTACTTTTCCTTTACTGATAGAAATAGTCTCTAAGAAAATAATTAGTTAAGGGGGGTAAGTACTGTAGCAACAGCATTTTAAAGGGCATATTTGAACGGTTGTCAAAAATTCAATTAACATTATTTTTAATATTTTATGTTTTTATTTGGAAATCATTTTATTGTAGTATTTTTAAAAAATATCAGTTTTATATTTCCCCGGCCAAAATCGCCAGAGTTGCCACTTGATTATTGGCCTTTTTTATATGCAGCCTTCATTAATTACACCATGCGACAGTCAAAATCGGGATGGGATGAAACCAACGGGAAATGTTATATCGGTCAAAAACAAGTTATACGTGTCCCGGCGTTTCGCTGAGTCACCCATAGGAATCGAGATATATCTTTTTTTTGACATAACTCGAGAACCACTAGTCCGATTTTGCTCAAACAATTTAAAAAAAATTAAAAATTACAATTCTTTTAATCTGTTCATATAACGTTTTTCTATATACTCAACAGTTTTGCCGGTAAAAATAAATGTTTGTTACCGCTACCATAAAAATCAATAACCTTTTGTTTATTACTTTTTTTTAATATTTTAGGCAAAAAATATTTTTTCCTTCATACATTTATTGAGTTGAGTATATAGAAAAACGTTATGTGAACAGATTAAAGGAATTGTAATTTTTAATTTTTTTGAAATTGTTTGAGCAAAATCGGACTAGTGGTTCTCGAGTTATGTCAAAAAAAAGACCACCAAAGGTCAAATCGATATATCTCGATTCCTAGGGGTGACCCAGCGAAACGCCGGGACACGTATAACTTCCTTTTTACCGATATAACTTTCCCCGGTAGTTTGAACCCTTCCCGATCACTGACCCTTACCATTTGTCTCACAGTGTTATCGGAAAATAAAAATGTAAAGTGATTCTTAATCCTAGATAAATTCTCTAGTCCTTGTCGATGGCCCGATTTTTATTTTTAAAAATTTTCCCAAAAAATTTTGTGTTCGAATTCAATGCCTAGAATATTACTTTGTGACTAAAATATATTTTACAAAAAACATGTGGAAATTTTATTTCTTCGAATTTTTTATTAATAATAATAATCTGAGCATATACTGAAGAGTAGGCTCTATCCAAATAAAATATAAAAAAAATCGAAAACAACATTTTTCCTAGAGTTGATACCCCTTAACAATTAGCTTGCAGAGAAACTGCTAAAAATAGCCATATATTAGTAAGATAGGAACGGCGAATATAAAACTGTTAAATATACAGAAATTTTGTTATAATTGTGCTAAATTTTTGTAGATAGAAAATAACAACTTAAATTGCTAAAACCACAAAAAAATTTTGCTAAGTACTTAGTAGGCTAAAATATCATAAATAAAATTTACAAATTAACAATTAAAAATTACTTTGATCAGTAACCACTGTCGAGTCTAACTAACCAGTGTCGAGTCCTTGGGTGAGACGATATTGCGGCAGTCTGGTGTCTGTTAAATTTTTTTAATAAAAATGGTTTCTTCTTCTTCTTTCTATAAATCAGCTCTACAAAAAAAATTCTGTAGTAATTAATTCTAATATTAGTTACGATTGTCCCATGCGACGGTTACAAAACACTTAACTAAAAAATTATTATTTTAATTCATAATAAGGAAGTTGGCCTTGAACTAGAATTAATAAATTTTTAATTTATCAATTAAAAAGGTCGAAAAAACCATTTTTATTGTTAAATAGAAATTAAAAACCAACATTTTGACAACACTCATAATACGGAGAAAAAAGTTTTTGCCTCTTGTATTAACAAATAAGTAAGATAAAAATAAAAATTTTAATTTATTTATACCAATGGTATGAAATAAAAAAAAAAAAAAAACTCTCAGAATATTTCTATTGTTGGTTATGATTGCGGAAGACTTCGAAAACATATTTTATTGTTTCCTTCATTCACATTTTGTTGATGTAGCAGACAATATTTAATATGAGATTTTGATGCTTTAATTTGCATTGCAGTAATGCCACCACTTTCTAAATAAAACTGATGAAGGGAACCTGAAAAATCCCCGAAGCGAACGTATTTTCATTCCTGAAAGTGTAGATGTTTTTGAAAGCAAAAATTCTGTGAAATATTTGTCAGGAGAGTATTCTGATGAAGAAAAATAGCAGTTTTTGGAAAAAATTACTTATTATGTTAATTCGTAGTAATGAAATTGGCCTCGATTTATAATTACTAAATTTCTAATTTATCAACTAAAAAGGTCGAAAAAACAATTTTTATTTTTAAATAAAAATTAAAAACCAACATTTTGAATTTTTTTTTAATAATCGATTAATTGCGCAATTTTATTTGATAAAACGGCTAAGAAAAAACCCCGAATAATTAGTTGGGTAAATCGATTAAAATAAAAAGTAGATTGTATGCTCTAGTATTTAACATTTACTTATGTTTTTGATGATGTTATTTCATCATATCTATGATACATCCAGAAACCAGATTCATTCTGGCAACCGAATTTGTTGTCAAACGAATGGTTCGGTGTATGCAGCCAGATTTTTTAGTTATGACTACCATTTTTATTATCGAGGCAGATAAAATTCTGATATCATAGTAATTTAATTTATAACCCAAATAATTTTCTGTTGCCATAACTGAAAAGTTCAGTTACCATAACTAGAACATTCCCACTTATATACGAATATTTTTGGACATAATACCCAAAATTTTTAATAAACTAATAAAGTTTTATTTACAATGTGAATAAAGAACTAGTAACAAAAATTAAAATCCGGCATACCTACCATATACTTAATATCTATCCTACACCACAGTATGTTTGTGGACATATTTCAGGAAGCGGGTCAAATTTCTCAAAACGATGTTCAAAGGACGGTTTAAAAAATATAGTGCAATATTTAGTTAAATCTAAAACAACAATAAAATCTGAATAAAATATTGTTAAAGAAAATAAGCACAAAATCATTACACGTATCTGTTTCCTGGGTATAGAGACAGTAACATGGAGCCTAATAAACTGTCTGAGATTTCAAACTTTGTATTACACTGTGATGTACTTTGTCCACAATTTCATTCATAAAAAAAATGTAGAAAAAGTCAATATGCGATGAATTTTCCACTGTTCAAAACTATAAAGTCAATTTGTAAACAAATACCATAAAAATAATATACAAAAAAGTTATTGACCATAATTTTGCCTCGACATAAAAATATACTATATTGCGGCAATAACAAACATACATTCATAACAATAAAAAAGAGGCATACAATTTTATAAATCAACATCATCATCACAGTTATGGTCTTTAATAAATGGGCCCAAACATACAGCCAACTTGGCATATATGTAGGAGAAATTTAACATTTTCATTCTATTGATATTTGCCAAATAGTCATCAGACAAATATGTTTGTGTGTACTTACAGACATGTGTTTACAAACAAAAATCGGAATTTTGTTTACAAAGAGTCGTTGCAAATATGATGTATAATTTATATAAAACTATTTTATATACACTCAGGTCTATTTTTATGTGAACATATGTGGGAATTGAAAGTTACGCGATTTTAAAATTTATTTCTTTTGCATGTTTTAACCCCTCAATTTAGGGTTTTTGTTTCCATTTGGGATTTAAAAAGACAGTTAATTTGTAGGCTGAAATTTAGAAATGTTGTATATGGGAAAGAAATATATCGGCGCAAGTTAATATTTACCATAGGTATTAAAAACTGAGTTTCTTAGCTATTTAAAACTTTTATGTTCCTTTTATTTTAAAATTTAAAAATAAAAATAACACTGTGAGACAAATGGTGATCGGGAAGGATTCAAACTACCGGGGAAAGTTATATCGGTAAAAAAGAAGTTATACGTGTCCCGGCGTTTCGCTGGGTCACCTCTAGGAATCGAGATATATCGATTTGACCTTTGGTGGTCTTTTTTTTGACATAACTCGAGAACCAGTAGTCCGATTTTGCTCAAACATTTTTAAATTACAATTTCTTTAATCTGTTCATATAACGTTTTTCTATATACTCAACAGTTTTGCCGGTAAAAATAAATGTATGAAGAAAAAAATATTTTGTGCCTAAAATATTAAAAAAAAGTAATAAACAAAAGGTTATTGATTTTTATGGTAGCGGTAACAAACATTTATTTTTACCGGCAAAACTGTTGAGTATATAGAAAAACGTTATATGAACAGATTAAAGAAATTGTAATTGTTTGAGCAAAATCGGACTAGTGGTTCTCGAGTTATGTCAAAAAAAAGATATATCTCGATTCCTAGGGATGACCCAGCGAAACGCCGGGACACGTATAACTTGTTTTTGACCGATATAACATTTCCCGTTGGTTTCATCCCATCCCGATTTTGACTGTCGCATAGTGTAATTTGTTAGATCTCTAGTTTTGCAATGAAACATGATTTATTCTTTTTCAAGGACAAGAACACCTCTAATACATAACTGGAGGTGTTCTAAAAACAAACCACATAAAAACATGCGATTTTTAACCACAACTGCACTTAATTTTGTATGAAATTGAACAATTTTAGGCAAATTTTTTTCTCAGAACACCTCGAAATAAGTTAGTTAGTTTTCTTTAGCAGAATATTCTTTAAATAAAATTACAAAAAGTATTCGCTTTTTAATCCTGAAAGTGGTACAATATTTTCAAAGCGAAAACTCTGTGAAGTATTTGATAGGAAAACATTTTGATGAAGAAAAATAACTTGGTTTTTGAAAAAGTACTTCTTATTTTATTTCATAATAAGGAAATAACTTTCCTCGAAGAAAGAAAACTTTTTCCTATCTTAGATTTTTAATTAATTTTATGATAGTTAAAATAGTTTTATTTTGTTCGGTTTAACCCTTAAATGCATGGTGTAGCCATTTGGCAACATATCGGTTTTTTAATATAAAAACCCACTTGATGCACAAAACTGCATTTTTGGGCATTGGGGCCCCTTCTGTACAAAGCGCTCTTGTAGTTTAGTTGTAGGAAAAATCTTGGTTTTGCTTGGTATGTTTGTGAAAAATCTAAAACACATGTTTTTTTACAAAAAGTGTAATATTCAAAAATGCTTGTTCAAACATTTAAAGTAGTATTCTCGCAATAAAATTAATTTCGGCGACAATAAATGTGTAATTCATAGTTTATACATTTTTTTTTTTCCAAATACGTTAAAATAATCAAAATTTAGCTATTTGGCAAAAAACCATATTTTTAAATAAATATCAACTTTTTTTTGAAAATTTTTTTTTTGTATTTTTCTTGAAATGTTTACGCCTTTATAAATCATATATAAAAAATGGTTAAAATCGAAGAGACCATGCATTTAAGGGTTAAGTTCAATTATCAAAATTTCCAAAAAGTAATTTTACAAGAAATAGAAAAAACTTTCGCAGGACCAATGGTTGACAATTAAGGTATTTTTAAGTACCAAAGTATCTACTATACTCAGAATATTTTTCTGGTGTTCCCACTAGGTTATATTGTAATGTAAAGATTATAGTTGTTTAAAATACTGGCTTAAAAAAGGAAGAGAGTGTCCAAAATAAGTTAATAAAAATAGTAACCTTACACAACGTTGTAAAATTTGAAGCTGACTCCTATATTTGCAGTTTGTTACTTTAAATAAATAAAATTTATATGCAAATACTTTGGCACACTTTATTATTTAAAAAATTACCTTTTTCAATTTTACGTGGTCCTGTTTTACCAATTTAACATAAATTTTTTTTTTAATAGACACGTGTTTTTAAGAAATTTCCAAAATATCCAAAAAACGTTCCTTTTTCATACAATTTACTTATACATAAAGTATTACAAACCTGGATTTATGTAATATTAATGGGCTGTTGACCAGTTTTACTGGTTTTATTATTATTACTTATACATGCATGCATGATCATGCATATATGACCATCGTTCTTTATTGTACTTAATAACAAAATATACAACATTTGCTCTTTATAGTGTATTTATGCTGTTATTGTTTGTTTGTTAAATGAAAATGTTTTCTGTTTGCCAATCTGTTCATTTATTGTATGTGTGTGCAAGGACACACAAATAATATAACTTAATTACCTATTGTAGAAAATCACTAACAGATATATGGTTATGTAACTATATATCTGGTAATAGTAACTACCCAGTCAGAAATCGCCAGTGGTACAAAAATCAAGCACTTGCATACCACTGGGTAACCACGGTATTAAAAATAAATGACTGGCAGAACACTCATTTGGGACGCTTTGCCAGCGTTTGCAAAAAGCGTTTTACCAGTATTTTTTTACAAAAATTTCGGTGGTTTATAAAAAAACCACTGGCAAAGAATTGGCTTAGAGTGATATGCCAAGGTTTGCAACCAGTGGTTATCCAGTGCTACCTAGCCAATGCTACCAGGCGTACAAAAATCAATTCACTGAAAACCAATGATTTTATAAAAATGCTGACGCTTCGTTAAAAAATGTTTGTAGTCGGAAGGTTCCGAGTTCAAATCCGGTTGCAAGCAAAACATTTTTTTTGGATTTTTTTTAATTTAAAATTTTTTTTGTTTTATAAAATCAATTTTTTTGTTTGTGGGAAAGCTCCTTCAAGACCAACTTTTTTTTTTGCCCTCCCAACACTGGCGGCCCTATGCTCCTTGCAGAAGTAAAAGTAACAAATATATATATAACACTGGCATACTAGTTACTAAAAATTGTTTGCCAGGACTAGCATTTTGGCACAGCCAGTAGTTGTCCAGCTATTATCACTCATTTATGTGTTTAGCCATTAAATATTATATGTCTCGTTAGCTCAGTGGGTAGAGCAATCGTCTGCCAATCTGACGGCCTGGGTTCAAATCAAGGCAGGACCAAAAAAAATACATATGAACTTTTTTTTAATTTTATTTTGGAAAATATATTTCCAGACCACCTATTTATTGGTTTTGCCAGCGTTTTGCCAACGTTTAAAAATTTTGTTCCTCCAGTGCTTTTCCGGCGCTTTTTGAACAGCCGGTCCTTTTGTCTAATGATGTTATCATTTTGGGAATGGGAAAGCACTTTTTGCCAGTACTTATACCACCTTTGGTATAAGTACTGCTTTGAAAGGTGCTTTGCCACCGCTTTCCCGTTTGTATTTTTCTGACTGGGTAGTTACTTTCTTATTACATTTCTTATTACTTTTGTGTGGCGATGTCGCCAAAAATAATGAGTTATTCTTACACAGCAGCATATTAAAAACCAATAAATATGTCATTACTTACATGCATACCAGTATTGACAAAAGTAATAAGTCTAAAACAGATTTTAAAAAAATAAGTTTAATAAAAAAAATAATATTTTTCTATTTTAATTTTTTGTAATAAAATTTGCTCATACTCGGAATTGAACCTGTAAACCCAAGTAAAAATGTTTTGATATAGTCTTATATTATCATATGAAATGTTGTATACGTACATATTGGAACATATGTATATACGAAGACACAATTATATAAAATTATATGAAATTATGTCTTAAGGCATATCTACACGGGATAGGAGTTTCGTAGATTTTGCGCTCAATTTGTCATCTCTAATATAGTTGGCACTAATTTTTATCGTAAAAGTATCATCTCTAGTTGTCAAGTATTTGTTTTTATTAAAATTGTTCTATTTCAAAGAATAATTTTTTCTCCAAATACTAAAAAGTGCATTTAATCAACTGAAATGTTCAATAATATAACAAAACATTTTCAAAATTGTTACTAATTAAAAAAATTGTATATGACAGCAATTGTCAATGGTTTAGAGATTATAATTCGTAGACTTATACAGAGCTGCATTTTCATAAAATCTCGCGAATTTTCTATCCCGTGTAGATGTGCCTTTGGATATATAACTATATATTGTTTTATATAGCAATATATACATATAATCCAACATTCTACAATATCCATTTACATATTGACCTATATATGCCACATATAATTGTGTGTAATTGTATCGAATTATATACCATTATACCATTATATGATTATATTTGAAACATTTGGATGAGGACAAAATCCGGATAAAAGTATATCGAACCATATCTTATTCAATCAAATTAGATCTAATTTTATCCAAGTAAGTCTAGTATAATCTAATTCGATATAATTTGATACAATTAGATGTTCTTATATTTCGTATATAATTATAAATAATATCAAGAGCCAAATATTTTTTTATAGGGACTTCAGACTGGCAAGACGCGACATGTTATATTTGAAACATAATTCAGCAAACCCGAAAAAATTCGCAATAGGTTAGATTTTTCGTACCAGATCCCTTTTTCCAATTGGGCTTAAAAACTGGTATGGGATTTTATCGATTTTACCTACATTTTTCCATTTTCATGTCATTACTTAAAATCTGACTGTCTGATATATTTTCTTTTGGTTCATAATTAATATGTATAAGCGTGTGTGTGTTGACATTCGTTTGTAGATGTAATTATGAGATGTCGTGGAATATAAATTTTTTATATTTACTTTAATCTGTAGTTGTTGTAAGTATGTATTACATGTACTTACATATATTTTTGTGCTTGCTTATAGTGCTAATAATAAGTTATTAACTTAAAGTAAGTATTGAGTTTCAACATGCATTTATATAGAGTTTGAAAATTAAAAGAGTTCCATTTAATATTGTTACAGTTCGTGAAAATATTCAAACCAATGGTTGCAATATTATAACTGCTACAAAACTACGTTCCATGCTGCCATAATTAGTTGTCAAAACCAAATTATTGTTTTTTTAATCATACTTTACTTATTGTATGATCGTTTATAACCATTTTATAGTTAAAATTTTTACTTTTTTCTATTATTCGTAATTACAATCATATCTTTATCATGTTAATTATAATCAAAATATGTTCCTCGTAACAATAATATGATCTCAACTGATCATAAAATATTTTTGAGACCATAATATATTTACCAGGAATATAATATGATCATCAGGATTTTATTACGATCATGAGGAATATATTATTATCATTTTAGCTGTATTGTGAATATGTATTCTTAACAATAATTTTCTACGTGCTGATATCACATCCCCATAAACAAATTCACTGGAATTCAAGTTGAAAACAAGTTCAATTCCAGCCCTGTTTTCCAGTTTCAAGGCTTGAATACAACTTTAATTACATTTTATTTCAACAGCATACTCCAGCAAAAGGGAAACAAAAATTCAAGTTTGAAATATTTTTGTTAAATATACAAATGCTAGAATTTGAAATCTATTTTACTTCAAGCAAAATTTAAAGCAGTTGAATTTTTAAAACCTATGTGCTTATTGGGATGTTTCCATATTTTTCTTTTTGTTTTTTTATATATATATTAGGATCTCCCGTAAAATAACGATTTGTGCCAGTCCTCCAGTTTTTTTGAAAATGGTTCCAAATGGAAGAAATAATTTTTTTTCTGGAAAACGTTAACCCGTACCAAATATTGGACGAAAATGGTCCATTTTGGGAAAAAGTATATTATTATTAAAAATTACCCAAATTCGAAATTTAGAAAAAAATTATTTTTTATTTCATTTATTCATTTAATATAGTCAAAATGATTCAGGTATGGAATTTTGACTTCATCGGATAGCATTTCTTATTCCACGATAAAAGAGATTATTTAAAATTTTAAACAGTGTGATTTATTTCCGGAATCATATCGTTGATCCGAGTATTTTTTTTTCAAATAGTTGTATTTTTGCTTTCATAAAACTCATCTTTTAACCGATTTTTAAGGCAATTCAAAGATTACTCATTATTAGGGAAACCAAGAAAAGCCCTAAAAGCAATGTTTTAAGCTATTAAAAAAGCTCATTATTTCTTCATTAAGATCATCATAAAAATTGAATTTTTTATTTTTTTCCTTGGAACTTCAGGAATCATACAAAGTTGTGACATTCTTAAATTTATTTTAATGGGGAAATACATTAAAGGATTAAACGTGCTAAATCCCAAAACTTTAACAAATTGTGAAATGGCATGACCCTATCCAGATCTCATTCTTGTACTATTAGAATTCAGGTTGGAAAATTAAAAAGTTTTTTTTAACAAAAGAGATTTTTTAATTTAAAATAAATTTTAAAAAACAAATTTTAAATAAAAAAATTTATATCGACTTAGAAAAATGTTTAAAATTACTGATTTTATAAAAAAAAAACCAAAAATATGCTCTATTTTCACATAAAAAAGCTAAAATAAGCTTATTTTTCAAAGAAGATAGCAAAAATAAGCCAATATTTAAAAAATAAGCAAACACAAGCAAAATTAGATAAAATAAGCATAAAAAAAGCTGTAACAAATATAGCTTAAAATTCTTATGTTTCTAAGATCAGAACTTGTATTTAATATAAATTATTCTACCTTTTTAAATAAAAAACATGCTCTGGCTTCTTTTTGGTTGGCCTACTCACTATATTGTGCAGCTCTATAATAGTACAGGAATCACTTTCTACGGCTAATACTATTGAATGTTAATTTAATTAATAAAAAATTATAATTAATGAAACAATTATTTTTCAAAATTAAAGAAATTCTTTTTTAACTGGAAAAAATCTATTTTAGCTGGTAACTAGACAAGACCCAAAATAACTGGACAATCCATGCCATTCCAGGCCATCTGGCAACCCTAATCAGGTAGGAAATTTATGCAACAAACGCTACGTCACGTAAATAAGAAAATAATTTAAAAATAAATTAATAATATTCCCAATCATACTAAAAAAAGTTTTATTAAAAAAGTCCGGCACAATTCGCAGACTTTTGCGTTTTTGCAAAAAAAAAAAAAAAAAATAACTTCTACTTTCGTCACGTCAGGTCACCCTCTCTAATTGCTTATATTTAATGAGCATGCAGCTCGATTGTTTTCTTATCAGCTACTAAATATAGGGCTACTTACGCACTATGCAAAAATATAAAGATGTTAAAAAATTTGGTTTTTCCATGTTTTTCATCTGACTAAAACATACGACTGTCACAAACGTGACCATGGAATTGCCATATTTAGGTGACTACTGAAATTTAAAATTTTTTTCGTGTCTGTTTCATGTATGGTTGCCCCATTAGAACGACTTTTTATATTTGGAGCTACTAGATGTGTTTTAGATAGTAAATTTGGTTAAAATTTTGTGAGAAATATTAAACAATATCAGCGTTTACGGCATATTGGATCCACCAGTTTTAAAATTTGCAATTTTTATTTTTCTTTGGAGTAGTCGACTATAAAATATACTCCTCAACTGGTCAATTGCAATCAAAATTAAGACTACGCGATATTAATGCACCCCCATCATAAAATTTCGGCTAGATTGGATTCAATTTTAAATTTTCTGCCGCCATATTGGATCAGATATATTGTAATATTTTAAGCATATTCTTAAAATTCACGACATACCTTTAAATATAGTTAATACTTTTAAATTGTAAAAGCATTTTTTTATATACTTTGATGATTTTTATTATTCGCCGTTTTAAAATTTTAAATATTATTTGCCGTTCTGGCAAATACTATTTAAAATCTGGCGCCCATCCATATAACCACTTCAATAAAAATGTTTTACCTGGTCGGCAAGTAAAATTGTTTGACTCTGTATGGAGTCTACCATTTTGACACTTTTATTAAAATCTTTGCACCGATCGATCCAGCAACAAAATCTTTGGCATAACTAGTAGTTAACTTATAAACCGTCGATATGAAACCCAGCGTTATTTTTTAATGAAAGACTTTGCTGGGATCTCTTAGACCAGTGAAGATAGAAATATAAAATTTGGCTCGTAGCTTCATATAATAAGCAGAACAAATCCAAATGACGGATTTTTGGCTATTCTACTATTTGGGATGAAAGAAAGGGCTAGTAATTAATAAGAAAATAATGATTATCATAATCATTATACCCTACACCACTATGTGGTCATTATACCCTACACCACTATGTGGTCAGGGTATTATAAGTTTGTGCTGATGTTTGTAACACAAAAAAATATAGTATACCGATCGGCTAAGAATTTTTTTTATTTCGATTTAACGATGTCCGTCTGTCTGTCCGTCCGTCCGTCTGTCTGTCTGTCTGTCTGTCTGTCTGTCTGTCCATGCATTCTTTTGCGCACTCTACAGGTCGCAAATATTAAGATATTTTGGCCTAAGGACGAAGACTATTGATTTTGGTTAAAATCGGTCCATGTTTAGACCTAGTGCCCATATAAGGGTCCCCCCAAAATTATATTTTTTATACGCAGCAGGTCGCAAATATTAAGATATTTTGATGAAATTTGGTACACCGACCTATATCAGCCCAAGGACGAAGCCTATTGATTGTGGTGAACATCGGTCCCTGTTTAGACCTAGTGCCCATATAAGGGTCCCCTCAAAATTATATTGTTTATACGCTGCAGGTCGCAAATGATATTTTGATGAAATTTGGTACACCGACCTATATCAGCCCAAAGAGGAAGCCTATTGATTTTGGTTAACACCGGTCCATGTTTATACCTAGTGCCCATATGAGGGTCCCCCCAAAATTGGGTTGGTTACAATCTGCAGGTCACAAATATGAAATTTGGTTGGCTGACTCACATTATAGAAAATTTTGACACAAGTCCCATTTTAACCCTTTCGAATTTCGGATCCAAACATTAGTTGGCTTTTAACCAGACTAGTGTAGGATATTGTATAGTCGGCATGCCCGACTTTAACCTTTTTACTCGTTTTATATATAATGGAAATTATAAAAAAATTAAATTCTGATTCTGAATTTTTTTAAATCTGAGTGCAATATATCAAATTGAAAAATTGTTCAAAAGTTGTGTTTTTGGCGAATTTTCAGCAAATTCGGCTTAGTCTCGAGTACGACTCTCGTAATAAAGCCGATTATATTTTTTTTATAATTCGGCGGCCCTTAACCCTAGAACACTAACGTTAGTCGATTCCACTAACCTTACTTACATTTTTATACACAGCTTTTTTCCAGTTTTACTGATCGGTCTCAATTCTCTGGTATTCTCAGTCATCCGTGTTCTCTTTTTGTGAACGGCCACACTGTAGCAGTAAGTATTGTTATTTTTTAGTTATTTAGCAAAATGTTAGTCAAATCAACTAATGGTTAATGTTAATGTTTGGTCTCAAGAGTATTTGTAATAAATATGAATTTTAAAAGAAATATATACACTGAGAGAATAATCCTTCATGATATTAATGATATAATTTCAGAGAATTTTTTTCGTAGAACCAATGAAGAATTTTATTATGTATATAATATTTAATTAATATTATATGCGAGTCACTAAGGTTAGGCAATTTTTTCCATAAATTGTAATTTAAAATTAGTTAACCCAAAAAAATGTGTCTTAAATAATGGCAACAATAAAAGGCCCCAAAAATCTATTTTTATTTATTCTAAAGCTTGTCAATTGTTCCTTTTTTCCATTTCTTTACCACTCAAACTTAAATAAAAGACAAAAAAGCAAAACAGGAAAACAACAAACATTTTCGATATTAATTTTTTATTACATGTCACAAGTGTTGTATAGTTTATCCACTTCAAAATATGTACAATTGAATAATATGCCGTCATTTGGTTGTTTGAAATGTACAAGTTTAAACCAACAATAGTAGTATGGTAGTAGCATTAGTGTGAATGTAGTGATGTTTGCTTTTTTGTATCATTGTTATAGAAATCTTGAATATATGCCATCACATACATTGTTGTAAACAAAACCTAAAACTCATACAATAAATGTTATAAAATATGCATTAGTGTTAGTGAATTGTATACCTATGATTTCTAGTATTTGTGCTATATTTTTTTTTCTACATAGAGAATCAGGAGAAAATGTATCACTACCGCTTTAGTGTTATAGTTCACTACACTGAGTTGGGGTATCATAAATAAATCCTTAGCTCAAATGTCATAAAATGTTCAGAATGTGAAGAGACACATGTATAAAACATTTTAGTTTATTTTTTTTTTGCAATTTTTTTACTACAACTTTTTTTTTTAGAATAACAAGTGCTGTATATACCAGCTGTTATTTTGTAATGGTTTGTGTGTTTCATATACAAATGTACATAAATGGTCTGTTTTTAATGTCCATATATGTGAGTTTATGTAGATGAGCATACACAAACAATTTTTATGGCCATTTAACTATGAAATTGCATCAATTTACATTTTTGTGATTTTTAAATATATTTTATATAGGCTTTATTATATTGATTTTGTTTTTATAAATTCTTTTTAATTTAATACAAATTGAATTTTTTCTTTAATAGTAATTTATTATAATAAACTGAATAATGTACAACCCAATAAACACAGCTGGAACTTAAAAATAAATTCTGTTAAATTTTAGCCACATATTCAAATTAAGGCTTAAACTATACATACCTAGTTAAAATGGTTTTTATATAATCATTTATGATTTTATACAATTATATATTATCAAGTATTGTTAAATGTATATTTTTATATAATTATATCAAAAGATATTTAATTATATAAAATCATATTAACCAGACCCACCATTTCCCGGATCAACATAATTATGTCTAAAATATACCAATTATACTTGCTGTTACCTATGACAATACTCAACGATATATAAATCTATAAAATCATAAATGGTTATATAAAAAATATTTTTACTCGGATAGAATAAATGTTTAAACTTTTGTTTAAATAGGTTTACATTGCAAAGAGTATTTGTAATCCCATATTTCTAGAACTAGCCTTAAGTTTTAATATCAAATTTAGATTTTAATGGATTTTTTATTAAACTTCCCAGGAAAATTTCCTGTTCCAAAGAATCGGTTGTAGAATAGCTACTTTTCATTCACAACCCCTTCTACTGCCGATTCTAACACCGATTCTTTTTGTTTGAAATTGTCCCAAAAGCAACCTCTCTATAGCTCCAAAGTGGAACCGGTTGCTTTAGAATCAGTTCTGGAACCGATTCTACGTCACCCACAACTTCCATATAGGATCTAAGGAACTGGTTCCGAAACTAGTTCCATGGAATCGATTGCAGTGGAACCAGTTGTAGATTGGGTGTGGTTGGGTACCGATTGTAAAAATTGTCTGGGTACTTTTCATTCACAACCCCTTCTACTGTCGATTCTAACACCGATTTTTTTGTTTGAAATTGTCCCAAAAGCAACCCCTTCTATAGCTCCAAAGTGGAACCGCTTGCTCTAGAATCAGTTCTGGAATTAGTTCTGGAACTTATTCTACGTCAACCACACCTTCCATATAGGATTCCAGTTCCATGGAATCGGTTGCAGTGGAACCAGTTGTAGAATGGGTGTGGTTGGCTACCGATTGTAAAAAATTTTCCTGGGTAATTTTCATTTACAACCCCTTCTAATGTCGATTCTAACACCGATTCTTTTTGTTTGAAATTGTCGCAAATGCAACCTCTTCTATAGCTCCAAAGTGGAACCGGTTGCTCTAGAATCAGTTCTGGAACTAGTTCTGGAACCGATTCTACGTCACCCACAACTTCCATATAGGATCCCAGGAACTGGTTCCAGTTCCATGGAATCGGTTGCAGTGGAACCAGTTGTAGAATAGGTGTGGTTGGCTACCGATTGTAAAAAAAATTTCCTGGGTTATATTACATATTTAAAATCTCAATTTAAAGGCTGTATTCTTGCCTTTCTATATTATTTATCAATCTTTCACAAATCAGCCAATCACAATAGCCGTTTTTTCTAATCACTTGGACTTAATAAATCCAAAAAGTAGTTCTAAAAGTGCTCAACAGATGGGGTTAGATTCTCCCAATTTTAAAAAAATTTTCTGTCCGACACTTCTTTCATATTAATTTTTAATACCGAATTCGATGGTGAAGTATTTTACTCTAACTTTTAAATTTTAATCATATTTTATATAAAACAGCGATAGACAGTCTGCCTTTTCAGTTTTATCACTTCAATTTATATTTTTTCCCAATTGAAAAATTCCATTGCAATATTTAATATTCACTAATTGGATTTAATTAAATTACTTACAGTAGAGTGAAAAATTGCCATTTCTATTTCAGCTATTTCTCCATGTCCAAGATGAAAAATATGTATTTGGAGAGGTGTAGTTTTTTTTCTAAACATATTTCATAAAAAAAATTTAATAAAAACCTTTTGTTTGTTAGTTTTTCAATTTTTTTGTTTTCTCTTTTAATTTTCATTCGTATTTTTTTCTGACATTAAATAATAGGCCGTTTCATATATTTGTGCCTTTATTGTGGATTTCTTAAATCCGGCTTTTTTTTGGTGATTATAAACACGCTAAATATTTCATTTTTAAATACCTTGTTTGGTATTTTACTGTAGATTTTAGTTGATCTAAAGATTGTTAAAATGAGTGTTATTTTTTTCGGTTTGGCTATTCGGATTGGTTGACTTTTAAAAGGCAGATCAATAATATTGAACGTGTATTATTGCCTTAACAAATAAAATTAAAATTCAAAATTATTTGCGTTTATTGGGATTTTAGAATTTTAAATAAGGATTAAATCTTAAGTAAAAGAAATAATTCCATACTTTTAAAATGTACCGAAATTATAACAAAATTCCTGTTTTGCAAATAGCCGTGCTGTAGGGGCCTTATAAAATTTGATTTCCTCATTCCGAATCTAATTTTATAGCACATAGAATTTTCGCGAAATTCGCATGCAATTTGCAATGATTCGCACGATATCCACCCCTGACCGTCCATATCTGGTATTTCCCAGTGTTAGGAAAATGAAATGTCGTTTTAGAACGAGAGTTTACCAGCCTTGCCACAATGGAAATTCAAAATCACCCGCAAGCGTAGACAAACTTAAGCAAAAATTATGAAATTTAAAACATTCATACACTCATAGAAATAAATCTGCAATAATAGCAGAAAAAGTAACTAAAAATTAGTTAAAAATGATGCTGCAGAAAAAACTGCTAAAATTAGCAGATTTTTTTACTAAATACTAGTAAAATGAGAACAGCAAAATTAAAACTGTTAACTTTACAGAATTTTAGTTATATGTAGGCTACTGTAGTTATATGTAGGCTACTGTAGGTACTGTAAAATCTGCAGAAAATTTTGCTAAATATTTGTAGACTAAAAATAGCAAAAATAAACTTTTAAATCTACAAAGTTTTTGCTATTTTTAAGCTAAATTTAGCTGAATGCAATAGCAGTTTATTCTGCTAAAATCAGCAGAAATATTTGCTAAAAAATTGTAAACAGCTGTTTTCAAAAGGCTCGATTTTTATTTGCATTTAAAAAAAAATCGAAAAAAAACTTCGAAATTTTTAATTTTTTTGCTGATTTCATCAGGTCACAAGCGGTCAATTTCACAACGTCATGTAAAAGTGATCACTCTATTTCATATAAAGGGGCCAATTCGTTCGGTGACAGTTTGTTAAAATTTCCCGTAGGGAGGTTTCACAGTGTTTGGATATTTTGCTTTAATTTTTAGCTACGAAAGCAAATCAAATAATTTTTTCTATCTTCGTCTGTTTATTAACTTGTCCTACACTCAAAAAAAAAAGTCAGTAAAGTCAGCAAAAAATGTTGCTGTGTCAAGCAAATTTTTAGTCAGGAGTGTGCCTGCAAAAAACTTGGTAATTTCAGCAAAAGGTTTGCTGAAAATCAGCGAGCTGATTTTTACCAAAAAAACAGTAATCTTCAGAAAAAGTTTTGCTAACACTTAGTCGACTGCAAATGAAAAAATTCCTTGTTAAAATCACTAAACTTTTTGCTGAATATAAGTAGACTGAAAAAAACTCAAAAAACTTGTAGCGAAATTTTACTTTAGTTAATTTATTTGCTGAAAATTTTTGGCATTTCCGTTTCCAGACAAGCTGCGACATCTACATCTTGTCTATCTGGTTGTCGTCCACGCTATGAATGCAATTATCAGCACAATTTTTGTAGCAAAATAAATTAGTAAAACATTAGTTCAAAATTAGTTTAGTGCTAAAAAAATATAACAAACATTTTTGCTGAAAACGGAATTTCAGTAAAAAGAAATGCTGAAAACTAGTACACTTGATATACAAGACGTTTTACTAATTTTTCTACTACACTATTTTAATTAAGGAAGAATGTTATGGCATTTTTCTACTTTATGGTGATTGTTAATTATTGACTATTTTATTGAGATTTTATTAACATTAACTTGAAAAATCATAAAATTTTTGCTAGCTTTGTATGTAATTAGGTAAATTTAAAATTTATCTGTTCAAAAATTGGGTATCAAGTAATATTTCCTTATTGTTCAGGTAGTAAGCCCCATTTGGGTGCTGGCCATATTTATCATGCTGAAAATTTTCTTAAATTCAAAAGTATTCAAAATATTTAATGTCGGCCAATAGCACAGCCAATTTATCATTGAAAGATGTTTTGATGCTTTTTTTAATAAATAATGTTTTTGATGACTACTGAATTTGTGAATTTGAACCAATTCTGACTTTGGTAGCGGTTTCGATAACATTGGTTTTATAGACAAGTTAAATATTTTATTTATTTATTTCTGCTTTTTGTTTTTGCATTATTTTATGAATCTTTAATTTGTTTATATTTCCAACTTAAATTGGTTGTTTTTATTTTGATTTCCTTCGTTTAACATAATAAATTATTCATTTCCTTTTTCTGTTAAATTATCATTTGCATGTTTTTAAGTAAGGGAAATGTTCTAATTCAAATTTTGGGGCATAAACGTGCGTAAAGGGAGGTTAATAATTTTAGCTTCATATCAAAAAGTACTAACCTAAAATATGGAATAAAATTTTCTTTAAAATGAAATTTGTTTTTAAATAAACATTTAATTGAATCAATCAATCAATCAATCAATCAATATTTTAAATGATTTTTAAATATTTCAATAAATATTTTTTATTTAATTAATTCAGAACCATGACAGTTCTTTGGAATAATTAAGCATTGAAATGTTTACGAGTTTCTCTAAGAAAATACGATTTAAAATAAAAATGAATTGGAATACAAAAAGTGCACTATTGTAAAGTTTAAAACACATTTTTCTTAATAATTTTTCATCTCTAATTAATATAATTTTTCTTAATCAAAATATCTTTGATGAATATGTTAAAATGCATAGTAGTGCTGGTAAATTCGGTTACTTTTCAATACTCGATACTACTCGATATTTTTGATTTGGGTACTCGATACTACTCAAACTTTTTAACGGTTTTTAAATTTGAAATTTTTTATTAAAATTCTTTGAAAATGTTTACGTTAGTTCAATATTTAAATTTACAATCATATTTTTAACCTTTTTCACCAACTACTCATTGCGTTTTTCATAGTTTTCTAACATATACCCAGCAAAAAAAAGAGATACCGAAGCAGTAGAAAAAGCACTACAATTGATGATCTAGATGTACTTCTTTTTTAACATAAACACTAATGATTTTAACACTGAGTAGTCCTAGGGGAGGAGTACTCCCACTTAAACATTTTTTCAGAACTTTTTGAACGAGTGCAAACGTTTTTTTATTGCCGCCACCGCGGATCGAACTTGCGACCTCACGCTTGCTAGTCTAGCGCTCTACCGCTGAGCTATTCTTTGATATGAAAGTTGACTGGCATAAAAACTCCACTTTGTTAATCCTTATTCTCTTCAATAAAAGTACTTATTAAACAAGGGTAAGAGGTGCACTCCAATTCAATATTGATTTCAGTACTATTTTTACAGGTACATAAAAATCAATTTCGCACCATTTTTTTTAAATATATGCATATTTTTAAAAATTTAAAAATTAATTGGTTGGGAATGCCAAATGATACCAAAATCACTTTTTACGATCACTTTTAGGGCAAATATTCTTTAGAAGCAATACTTAAATGATTTTTTGGATGTGGTTCAGAAGTAATTCTAAAAAAGCTGAAAAAATTTAATAACGAATACTTGGGAAGCAATGAAAAAAGTGATTTTTTGAAGTTGTTTAGAAGTAATTCTAAAAACGCTGTAAAATTGTAATAACGGATACTTGGGAAGCAATAAAAGAAGTGATTTTTTGAAGTTGTTCAGAATAACTTCTAAAAAAGCAATCAATTACACTAACGGATACTTGTGAAGCATTGAAAAAAGTAGTTTGTAAAGCACTACTTGCAATTTTTTTTGCTGGGTACTTTTAAATATTTAACTTCTGATTTTTTTCTTTTAGCAGAGTTGTATTTTTGTGATAAATATTTTAGCGGAGTCACATTTGTGTGGTAGATATTTTAGCAGAGTCACATTTTTATATAGTTTTACTATCCAAAATGCATCTCTGAAAATATCGAGTAGTAGTTTTGAGTATCGAGTACACAAAAAAAAGACAAATACTCGATACCCACTACTCATATTTTTACCAGCACTAATGCACAGGTTTTTTAAATTCGAGTAGTTCATTAGTTTACAATGGAGAATCACACACAGGAAACACTGAAACTAAACAACAGATATAGCATCATTAAAAGAGCAACAGATGTAAAGTTTTACATTTTGATTTCCTATAATGTACTTATTAAACCCATATTGTGCAATCCTCAAATTTTTTAACTTGGTTTAATTAATTTCTTTAAAGAAAAAAATGGAAATTGGATTTCTTAAAACAATTTTCCATTTTTGATAACACATAGGTGTTCGGGTTATCCTCGAGGGATAAGAAATCATATCTGAGTATATTCGAGTCAAGTGAATTAAAAAATAATAAAGCCCCATGCAAAAAAAGTATTTTGTAACTTATCGTATTATACATGATTTTATCCGAATAATGAGAACATCTTACTGAATCATATTTTGGTTTAATAACATCTAAATTGATACAATTAGATAACTATTTGATACGATTAGATATAATATGATTGATTAAGGTATAGATTTATTCAATTTAATCCGAATTTTGTCCCCACTCAAATTTATCAAATTATATATAATGTAATACAAATATATCCAATTAGATACACTCGTATTTAAAAATATGTAATTATATGAGGCATATGTAGTGACATATAGATAGATATATAATTCGATATTATTATATATTGCACTATGTGTAGTGTAATGTGAAGAAAGATATATTTATATATTTAATATACAACGTTATACAATGTTAAACAATGTAATATAATTTTGTATGAATACATATTTTGCAATATATTACCACAAACAATTTTATAAAGTCATATAAATCTATATCAAAACTTTTTTACTTGGGGCGTTAGAAAATTAAAAAAAAAATTTTTTTTCTTTGATTAATTAATTAATGGAACAGTAATAAAATGGATAATCGGTAATAACTTGAACACTTTCTAATTTTTTTTTTGTCATATAAATATTAACCAAATTTTAAATCGAATTCCCGCGCGACGTTTCTTTATATAATCATTACCAAATTGCATATCAGTAATTTTTATATGCAAATGAATAAAACTAGCCTAATCGGAAATCTTAAAATTCACTTTCATTTATTTTGTACTGATGGCTAATTACTGGTTTTACTTCAATATCTTGTTAAGGATCTTCAAATCAAGAAAAAAAAAATTCCTATCATCAGAAAATCGCATTTGAAAATCGAAATCTTTAAACTCCTACTTTTGTACACCTACAATATCTTGTTCTGGTTAATAATTGAAGCTAAGTGAAAAATTTTTTATTTCAAGTTATATTGGTTTAGAAAATACAACAATAATCAAACTTTAGTTTACCAATATCGAGACTATATTTCCCTGATAATCAGTTTAAGTACACTAAAAATATTATTACAGTAACTGACTGTATTTTATTTAAAAAGTTATCCATAAATTTATTTTTAAATGACTATACAGTTAAAAAACAATGAGATATATTTTTAAATTGTTGTTGTCGTTTATTTAAAAAATAAATTACATATAAATACGGATTTTCTGTTAGAGTTAATATTTTCATTAAAAATATTTTGTTAAAAAAGAATTCCTTTTCGATTTCTAGGCCAGTTAGAAAAGGAAATAAACTAAATATAATTTATTCTTAAGGATTTTGTAGTTAATTATTTTAAATTAAAAAAAAACGAAATAAATGAAAAATCAACAATTATTTTAACTTTTGCATTAAAAAATACAAATATATGTAAATAACTAAATATATGTAAATGAAAAATCATTATTTTTTAAAGGATTTTTTAGTTTATTTATTAACATTTTAAAATAAATGAAAAGTTCTTTTGACTTAAATGAAAAGTCAGTAGACCAGTTTTCAAGTGATATTTCTTTATTTTAAATTACGTGATTTTTCATTATTTTAAATGAGTGTATATCACTAGTTTGTTTTTGTATTTTTGTACAATCAAATTTTATATATATTTTAGAGATGTATAGTGAAATGGATAAGAATTTTTTAGTTTTTCGTGAAGTTTGATACTTAAACGGCAAGAATTTCTTACCTGTTCACAATCTAAAACTTTTGATAGTAGTCAACACTGACGATGGGTCTCATACTGTAGGTTTAACTTTAACTTAACTATTAAACAAAAGAAAATGTAAAAAAATTATATAAAAAAAACAAATTTTTAGTTTTACAATGAGTAACGCGCTTAAACGCTGTATGAGACCCACCCTAAAAGAAGACAATTTCACCTTTAATCAAATATTCCATACAGAGTATTCAAATTTTTTATTTACAAACCCTCCTACCTTTTTAATATCTTACACCTCTGTTTTACCAAAAATTAATGTTGATTTTTTTGTTATATGTATACATTTTGCAGTTTATAAACATTTTCATAAGCATTTGCTAGCATTTATGCAAAACAAATAAAAGTATTCCCTAAACTAGTAGTCTCAGTCATGTGTTGTAATTCTCTTTTTTCTTTTTGTTCTATGGCAAAATTAAATGTTGCAATTTATAACTTTTTTGTGGTCTATTTATACACACAAATCAGGTATTTTTTTTTTTGGTATACGAAGAATACCTGTGCATGAGTATTAGGGTATTCAATCAATTAACTGTTACACCATTAATCGGAGAATTTTGCTTATATAATTGTTTGACTAATTCAAAACGTGAAATTTCGAATAATGAATAACTTGAATGATTTAATATTTAATTTAATCGATTAATCAAAATTAGTATATTTTTCTTTTTATACGAATATGGAGTTTGACAGCTTTTTTCGTAAAACTCCGAACAATATGTTAAGCTTGATAAGTTAAAATATTTCATCATATGTATTTTATTGACGCTGAATATAATAAAGCTGGCTAGGAGAGCACACTTCATACATACTACCCAGCAAAAACGTGGAAGCAGTAAAAACGACTACTGCTTCCTTAGTGCTACTTTTACCGCTTCTAAAAATGCATAGCTTCGTAAACACCACTAATGAAAGGCCTAAGTTGATTAATTGTTTACATCGCTTTTAACTGTGCTTTTCAAAAAGGCATGAAATGAGCAATACATTTTGATTGCTTAAATATTTTTGCGGTTCTTTTATCATAATTTTTTAAAATGCGGAAAAAAGTTATTTTAAATTAAATAAGAGGTTTTACTAAAAAAAAAGAGGCATTTTCTCTTCACGGAAAAATATTCAGGAATATTGTTCTTTTGAGAAGGTATGATTTTAAATAGTTGAAAAGCTTTATAATATGCACTTCTGAGAAGGTATGAATTATCTACATTTTAAAAGAAAAACAGGAGCACTAATTAAAACGGTGAATTCATGCCTTTTTGAATAGCGAAACAAGTGCTTTCACGCGAGCTATCTCGAACAAAAATCAGGCATGATTTCATCAATAATGCAATCGCTTCACTGCTCAACTTTCTCTGACAAAACTGCTTCCAAGCAAGCAGTAATTTCTGCTGGGTATCTTCAAGGCAAGGATATTGTCGAAAACCATAAGATTGGATTTAATGCAGGGCAACTAAAGAAACAAATAATAATTTTTTTTGTTTAACTTCATATTAAAAACTATTTAAAAATACATTTAAAAAAGTAAACTAAAGAAATTTATAAATAAATAAGTTGTTTATACTTTACTGAAAAATTATTCTAATCATGGTTTTCTCTGACAAAGAAAAAAATGCAGCCAAATGAGTAGACCGAGGGCTCATCGAACGAGTTACATAGAAATAAAAACTAAGGCTAAATAAATTCTAAAATAAATACAAATCGACAAAAGCAGTTTAAAATTTCTTTTAATTTTTTTTAAAGCTTTTTTAAATTTCATAGTAATTTGGAAACTTGAATTTAGTTTAGATTTTATTTAGCCAGTTCGCACCCACCCTAAGTAATACTTGACGAAAACTAAATAACAATCAAATTTCGAAATATCTATTCTTATTTGTTCACTCCGATTTGAATAAAATTACGATTTAAATTTATATATTATTTATAGTTATGAATTCTTATTTGACTAATCGATTAAGAAAAAACCCGAATAATTATTTTTGCGATTAACAGATTAAATTAAAAAGTCGAATAATTGAGTACCCTAATATGTATGTATTTGCTATCTAACTTGGCGGAACTTTAAGTGTAACCAGTCAGAAATCGTCAGTGGTACAAAAAATCAAGCACTGGCATACGACTGGGTAACCACGGTGTTAAAAATAAATGACTGGCAGAAAACTCATTTGGGACGCTTTGCCAGCGTTTGCAAAAAGCGTTTTGCCAGTATTTGTTTTACAAAAATTTCGGCGGTTTATAAAAAAACCACTAGCAAAGAATTGGCTTAGAGTGATATTCCAAGGTTTGCAACCAGTGGTTATCCAGTGCTACCTAGCCAATGCTACCAGGGGTACAAAAATCAATTTACTGGTAGACCAATGATTTTATAAAAATGCTGACGCTTCGTTAAAAACAGTTTGTAGTCAGAAGGTTCCGAGTTCAAATCCGGTTGCAAGCAAAAAATTTTTTTTGATTTTTTTTAATTTAAAACTTTTTTTGTTTTATAAAATCACTTTTTCTGTTTGTGGGAAAGCTTCTTCAAGACCAACTCTTTTTTGCCCTCCCAACGCTGGCATACTAGTTACAAAAAATTGTTTATCTGTACTAGCATTTTGGCGCAGCCAGTAGTTGTCCAGCTATTATCACTCATTTATGTGTTTAGCCATCAAATATTATATGTCTCTTTAGCTCAGTGGGTAGAGCAACCTTCTGCCAATCTGACGGCCTGGGTTCAAATCACGGCAGGACCAAAAAAATTCATATGAACTTTTTTAAAATTTTATTTTGGAAAATATATTTCCAGACCACCTATTTATTGGTTTTGCCAGCGTTTTGCCATCGTTCAAAAATTTTGTTCCTCCAGTGCTTTTCCGGCGCTTTTTAAACAGCCGGTCCTTTTGTCTAATGATGTTATCATTTTGGGAATTGGAAAGCACTTTTTACCAGTACTTGTACCACCCGTTAAAGTGCTTTGCCACCGCTTTCCCGTTTGTATTTTTCTGACTGGGTACTTGCATGTTTAAAATATTTATTATTTATATTAGAGTAATCCAAAAAAAAAACACTGAAGTTGGAATTCACGACCTTCACAACATTGCCCCTATTCCTTAATATCCAAGTGCTCTCTGTGGTAAGTTTCAGGTTAAGCCGTTTTTATTTATAGAAAAGGATATGAAATCAAAACTTAAAAAAACTAAGTAAGATTTAAGTATTTCGCGGTTCCTTTTTAAAAATTATACATATATTTTAGTTAAAATTTCCAAATATTCTAAAAATATGTTAACAAAAATCAAACTTGCTCATGCCTAATATGAGCAAATTTTTAAAATCTAATCTTTATTTTATGGAAGATTATGAATTTGCAATCAAAATTAAGAAAATTTTGGTTTATTCGAAGTTTTTAAAAATTCAAAAACTCAAGTTTTTTTAGGTATTTTCCCTACTGCCTGTAAATGGCGTCATTGAATAATGCAATTAGTTATACTGTTACGATTTTCTTACCAAGGACTTTCATTATGTGTGACACTGATTTTAATTTTAAGAAGGATAACATATATCCTTGTAAATAAACTTAAAACATGACTTTTTTAATATTTCGCTATTATCTAGCTTGCTGTAATTTTATTGTTAATAATATGCTATAGCCATTCCACAGACACACTCAAAAAAATGAGTAAAGTCAGCAAATATGTTGGTGATTAGAAATTTTTAGTAAGGAGCGTGCTTCCAAAAAAGTTGATAATTTCAGCAAAAGGGGTTTGCTGAAAATTATTAAACTGACTTTTACCAAAAAAAAGTAGTAATACCAGTATAAGTTTTACTAGCACTTTGTCGATTGCAATTGATAAAAATCCTTATTAGAACCAAAAAATTTTTCACTGATTATTAGCAGACTGAAAAAAATCAAAAAATTTGTTGAGAAATCATACCTTATTTAATTTATTTATTTACCCCTCAATTCATAAACGAAATTTTCATACAAAATTTGTTGAGTAAACCTCCTATAATTTTACAAAGCGTTTATGAATTTAGGAGTTAAAATTTAAATATGTAACAAGTTGCGACATCTACATCTTGTCTGTCTGGTTGGCAATGCGTGTATCAACGTAATTTTTGTAGAAACATAAATTAGTAAAATATTAGTTCAATATTAGTTTTGTGCTGAAAGAATATAACTACAACTTTTGGTGAAAACGGAACTTCAGGGAAAAAAGTTTGCTGAAAACTAATATACTTGATATACAAGAAGTTTTACTGATAACTTATTGTTTTTTAATATATGTATATACCAATGCAAGAAAAAAATTTTCATAGCTGTAAATATAAGAAAACTTCCTATATCAAATTTATCAGTTTTTGTATGTAATTTTCAAATTTGGCGAAATCCGCGGATTCCGCGACTCCGATTTATTCGTAATGGTGTTTCTACATTGTAATATTTTGTAATACGATTTTGGGGCACACAAGTATTATAAAATTTCATATGTATCCTCAAAATTTTATAGAAAATTACATTATTTGTTCGCATTATCACATGTTAAATATTATGAAAAAAGTTATCGATAAAACAAAAAGCCTTAACATAAAAGTACCATCCCTTATACCATAAAATTCATGATTTTTTAAACATTTCAAAATGATAAACCATCCTTATGGCAATATATGATTTGTATTCACATTGTAATATTATACTCTTCTGCATAATTTTTCGACAGATCTTACTACTAAATATTACAGTGTAAAAAAGCCCTAATATACACCTAAAACTATATTAGATTTGATATATCGCGTTCATAATAATTATATTTAATTTTATTCATTCTTTTTTCTATTATTTTTAATTAAATAAAAATAAAAGACCAAGTAAAAATTTGGAACCTCAGTTGCGATCTGCGACCTCTAATCTTTTTGGCAGATTATATCTACTAGATTTTCATAACGGCATTTAATTTTGTGGATCGCGAGAATTCCAACTTTTTTTTTGTGGATGACCTTAATATACATGTTGGTTTAGAGTTTTTTACATTTACGTCTATATTGCCGTTAAAATAGGCATCGTAAAAAATAAACTGGGATTGTTTACATTCTACACCAGAACCGCATTATACAGATTTTTTGTTCCTAGTTATTTTAGTCGATTTCTTAAATTGTATATGGTTTTTACGTATGAGCAATAGCAATTAGTAGATCAAATTGTTCATCATACGCACCCGGTTACTATTAAGAACCTAACTTAATAGGGTATCACATAACTAGGGTGACCATTTTGTTCTGACTTCAAATCAGTACAAATTTTAAAAAAATACTATCATAAAAAAAAAAATTATTATGCAGCCAACTAATTTGTAGTTTGGTTGAGGCAACAAATTTTTCGGTTAACCATCATACCATCCTAAAAAAGCTTACACATTTCTCCCTATACAGATCCCAAGACAAAAAATTTTTTCCCATGAAAAAATCAAGTTTTTTAGGAACAAGAAACGGACCCATTATTTAGAAATTTCAATGATCTGTAACCATTTCTTTTCTAATTTTTTTTTTGTAACAGATTGATGAAATATAGCCATGCTAAGAATGTCACGAGCAAATTGCATTTTCTAAATTAATTTTCTGTAGATACAAACTAACCAATCAAGTGGCTACAAATTTAGCTATCAGAAAAAATCTTTTATCTCTTTGCTATTTTCTACATGATTTCTGATATAGAAAAACTTCACACTTTTGCTACGTTTTACTACAAAAACACGTAACATTTTTAAAAATGAAAATCTTAATGTTTTGTGTACTTTTTCTATTGAAAATCCCACAGATTCTAAAATTTTTCCATGCAAATACCCACATATATTTCTTTAGATTTTAAAGATTTTTGTACGGAAAAATCTTCAGCTTTTGATATCGTTTCCAACATTTAGAAAACAGAATCATTCTGTTAACGGTATAATTAAGATATTTTTATCGCAGTCAAATAACTGTTGTATCAACTGATTTTCTATTATCGCAATGGAACCATTTGATAAATTCGGTTGTCACCACGAATCTTCTCTGTGTATGAAACTACATATTAGATTTACAAATTTACATGTGAAAAAATCATTTTGAGTGCTTTCTGGTAGAGAAAACCTCTCACATTCACAAAAATGTATCCTATAAAAAAAACCTACATTGTACTTGCATTTTGGCTTTTTTTTTACTAAAAAATGCAATAATTTTTTAAATGCTAAAAATCAGTACAATCAGTACAAATTTTAAAAAATCAGTACAAATCAGTAGACGTTTCATCAGTACACGTGACCAAAAATCAGTACATCCCAGTGTAGAAACGGTAATGACATATCATTATTTTTTGGACTACCAGTAATGACACCCACTTACCTTCTGTATTATTTTAAAACATATAATAATGAGTTACTGATAATGACTTATTTTTATCATTATTTCAAATAGAAAATAATTTTTTAGACTTTTTTGAACATTTTTTGAAATCTATTTTTAGACTCAATATTTTTTACACACTGGTAAGGATATATGTAACCACATATTTTTTGATTTTTTGTATGTTGGCGAGTAAGCTTACTTGTGTGCAGCAAGTCAATTATGTTTTTATCTATTAAATATTACATGTCGATATAGCTCAGATGGTAGAGCTGTTGACTGGCAATCTGTAGACTCAGGTTCGATTCCCGCACCAGCAAATTTTATTAAAAAAAAAAATACAATAAAAAATATTTTTTTTTATATAATTTATTTTTTAGAAAATCTATTTTTAGACTCATTATTTTTGTCAGTACAGGTAAGCACATAAGTAACGATATATTTTTTGATTTTTCGTATGCTGGTGTGTAACGACAACTCATTATTTTTCGCGACATCGCCAGATAAAGGTAATAAGAAATGTAATAACAAAAGTAACTAGTTACCATTACCAAGTATGTAGTTACATAACCACATATCTGGTAATGATTTTCTATACTGGGATGTACTGATCCAATCAGTACGAATGGTCACCCTACACATAACCAAATAATATGAAAGCAAAATCCGTTGTATTTAAAAAAAAAAAAAAAAAAATCTTGGTAAAAAAGCGAAAGTAAAAAACTTGGAAAAAGTGAATTAAAAAAAAATTTCAAAATTATGGGAAAAAAAATATTTCTTTATATGCTAACAAAATGCATTTTTGGTTAAAAATAAACAAATTAAAACTCAAAAATCTTAAGAAAAATCTATTTTAAAGCTAGAAAACGGAAGGATAAACTTAGATTTTCTATATTAATTCCTTTTTCCCAATATGTAGATCAAATGCTTCTTCTTGTTGCATTACTCTTGTTTGACATTAGTTAGAATGAAACGAAAAGAAAATATTATAGTGTTGTTGCTATTTTCTTATGGATTTTGCAAACGTCAAAAGCTAAGCCCATTGCTGAATGCAGCCATGTTATCGTACTATGTATTGTGCTGTGGTCGGTATATTAAGAATTCTTGTACGGAAATACTGTTTGTTAAATTTATTTCTATCGATTGCTCGTTTTTTGAGGAACTGGTTTATTTATTTTCCCTGTTTTGTGTGTATCGATTAGCAAAATTTTTTTTCCTTAAAGTTTGTTTATATTTTCTTGTCATATTCTACACTATTTGGTTTAGCTTCGTCTTCTATTTGCTATTTTACCTGTGGTTCTGTGAATTTTATATGAGTTTTGGTGGTTTTTTGTTTAGCTTTATTATAAATAAACAATATAAAAATTGATTTCTTTAGTAACCCAATTCTATATCATATGTTTGTTTTTCTTTGTAAGTAATATTAGTCTGTATTTAACATTCATTGTTTCTAAGGTTAAAATAAGTTTTTCTGTTATAATTACTTTGCTCATTTGTTTGTTATTTGCGAGTTGTGTAGTAGTTAAGTAAAACTATGAATTAATTATACCCCTAATTAGTTATAAATAATTTGAAAAGTAGGATTGTTATGATATATTTGTTATAAATATAATTGTTTAGGTAATAGTAATGGATCATGTAAAGTATACATAACTTGACCAACCCGCTTTTGTCGGCAATATCCCTCATTTTGAAGGCTGATCATTTTGAAGACTGATACTGTTTTTAAACGAAAATCCAGCTTTTTATATTTAAATCATCTAAGCCCATTTTGTCTACACTGATAGAATTTTGTACTTAGTATTAATGAATTTGTTCATTAATACAATGAATTTTTTCATTGAAAATTCCCCAAAGAACGGTTTCATTGGATTAATGAAACATGTTTCATTAAGTCAATTTTAATGAATGGATTCATTGATCTAATGAAAGTTTCATAGAATATATGAATATTTTTTCATTAATTTTAAGACAAACATCATGAAAGTTTCATGTGTTTAACGAATTAAATTTATTACTTTTATAAAATAATTTCATTAATATTTTTCATTTTAGCATAGACTTAGGCCCGATTACAATTTAGCAGGCAGTTAAATTTAAATTTTATATGGAAGACAACAACAAATTTGTCAGCTAAAGTCCCAGTTATTAGCTAACTGGACATTCAGTAATGAAATTATTTCAATACGACATGAAGTTATTATTAGTACAATGATTTGTTCATATTTTTAATGAGGCGTTTTATAGATATTATAAGAATAATTCATTAAAATAATGAAAATTTGTAAAATACATTACAACGTTTTTGAAACCTTACATTTGTTTTTAATTATTGCATTCGTTTGTTTTAATTAATATTATGAATTTTAGGCATAGAAATTTATTAAAGTTTGCAACTTTAATGAAATATTGTCGAAAAATTAAATACTTATCCAAACTATGCAGGTTTGGCAGGCATTACCACTAAAATACCGTTATCGATTCAAAACCCTTTCAACTGACTACTGTTACCCCCAAAAATACCGTTACCTAAATAACCGAAATATCGTTATACTTAAAATACCGTTACCGAAATAACTGAAATACCTCTATCCTTAAAATACCGATACCGAAACAACTGAAATATCGCTAACCATAAAATACCGTTAACGAAATAATCAAACTACCGTTATCCTTAAAATACCGATACCGAAATAAATGAAATAGCGTTACCCTTAAAATAACGTTACCGAAATTATCTGAAATAGTGTTACCTTTACCGATAACCGCATCGTTTCCGTTACTATCCATGAGACTATGTAATAAAAAGAAATAATTTTATTGCAAAATAAACTCCCGAGATGAGGGTCTCTTTGTTTAGCCCAAAAATAACACATATGTGACCTTCTCCGAGAAAAGGGACCTAGTGTGTCAAAAAACCTAGTGTGTCAGAAACTTGGGAAAATCGATATTTTCTCATTTTTATCGATTTTCCCAAGATATTTTCTCATTTTTATAGATTTTCCCAAGTTTTTGACACACTAGGTTTTTTGACACACTAAGTCCCTTTTCTTGGAAAAGGTCACATATAGGGAAAACCAAAAAGAGTTAAAATTGTACCTGAAATCAATTTTCTAAGTTAAATTTTTTTTATGAAATTTTCATTAATTTAATGAATTTTTTTTATGAAATTATGAAAAAAAAAATCGAATGAAAAAATTCATAACTACAATGAATTTTCATTCAGTTAATGAATTTTTTCATTAAATCAATGAATCAATTTTAATGAAATCGATTCATTAATGCTATGAACGAAAATTCTATCAGTGTAGATATTTTAATAAACAATAAATTTTCAACAAAAAAAACTGGGGGGTTATTATGTAAGCGGATTCGAAAAATATTGTTCGAATTCGGAAATTTTAAAACTCTTGTAAAAAGATATCCGTTCTTGAAAGTTCAACTTTTTTTTTACTTTTCACTTTTACTAGACATTGCCTACACGTTTCCAACATTTTCCATTACTAAAAACAATTTTCTGTTACTGAATTTTTAATGTGAAAATTCTGTTCGAAAGCGATTTCTTTTCGAATCGAATTACATATTAACCCCGCTGGTAAAGGGAAACTGGAAAATCCCCGAACGATTGTCTTTTCACTCCTGAAAGTGTAGAGGTTTTTGAAACCAAAAGCTCTGTGAAGTATTTGTCAGCAGAATATCCATATAAAGAAAAAAAGCAGTTTTTGGAAAAAAGTACTTATTGTGTTAATTCATAATAAGGTAATTGGCCT
Organism: Leucophora obtusa; assembly: GCA_949987735.1. Lineage (NCBI taxonomy): Eukaryota > Metazoa > Arthropoda > Insecta > Diptera > Anthomyiidae > Leucophora > Leucophora obtusa. The sequence goes on along the minus strand of OX465298.1, from coordinate 165,965,462 downwards.
CGAACTACAATTAATAAATTTCTAATTTTTCAATTAAAAATGTCTATAAAATAATTTTTATTTTTAAATAAAAATTAAAATCTAACGTTTTTACAAAAATAAATTTATTTGCAAACGTTCAATGCCGATCTTGTTTCGATAAAATAAAACTCTACTTTGAATAGAAATTTTTGTATTTTATAGAAAACATTTTTGAATAAATTTTTTTAGTAGCATTTTGTGAGCTATATTTAACAAAAATGTTCAAAAATTTCAATATTTTACTATTGAAATTTAACGTAAACTAGTTCTAAAACCAATCAATAAAACAATATTATATTAAATAGGAACCCAACCAGCAAACAAGCCCAAAAATCGATCCAAAAAAGCTCAAAAATATTATTAAAAGTTCAAATTTTTGTATAAAGTAGTTCATCGAAAAGAGCATTCTTCTTTGATTAAAAAATTATTAAAAAAAAAAGATTTAAAAAAATTCGAAAGGCTCAAAAATTAATATCTTTTTTGAGTCTTTTTTGAATTGTTCACAAAATATTCAAATTTGTTTACATTTCTGCATCATTTTTGAACCATCTTTTGGACTTAATAATTTGGCTTAATTTTTTGTGTCTTTTGTGATTTATTTTAAAAGGCTCATATTTTCGCCCAAAATATGAGCACTATTTGAAAAAAATTTAAAATTTCAAAATAATGTGTTTTATTTGAGTAAGTTTTCATTCACAGAATAAGAACCCTCAAAAAGTATACAAATTTTGTTAGCTGGGAAGAATTAAATTAGCTTAAAAATTTTTTTTTATAATTTAAATAGGTTTCTACTTTCTAATATAAATCCGAAGAAGTTTGTTTTAATTGGAATCTTATTTACTTTAATTCAGTTCATAATTAATTTTAAACTGTTCATAATATAAAAATATGTCAATTCAGTAAAGTGTTAACGAATAGAATTTATTTCATTTCTAGTTTTGCGGAAAGAAATATTTTTTAAAAATCCAATAGTATTTCGACAGAAAAAAATTCTTAGAATTGCGGGGTAATATTCTAAAAAAACTCTATTACTTAAGTAAATTGCTGCTAATTTGTAGTCTTACCAATATTAACACAATTACCTATTAGCTACTAACTGTTACCTTAACTGATACATTTGTTTTTGTTTAGCACATTAATTTTAAATTCAACCTTAGTTTAAATTTTAATGGTACACTGTGTTATCCGGCCTTAGACTATCTTAACTCTTCTAAAATTCTAAATTTGCTTTTAGGTGTTATTGAAGAAAATTGTAAATTTTTTGGTCCTGAATTGTCTTTCAACTATGTAAACTTAAAAAGTATGCATATTTGCTTAAATTCAGATTTTTACTAATCCAATTCGTTATCCCGCTTTTTGCACTAAAATCTCATTGTTCACCTTCTGCTTTTTGGTCAAAATCAATTGGTCACGTTAACTATACATGAACAATATAGTATTTAAAGTAGTTTTTTATAAACTAAGTATTGGAATGAATCTTATTATTATTGTTATAATTAAAAATAAAGGAAAAGTATAAATTGTATAAAGGCAAACATACACGTTCAATATAATTGATCAATGTTTCTAAAATCAGCCAATCAGAACAAAGCATTTAAAAATAAAATGTTCTTATTGGTTGATTTTTGAAAAATTTATCAATAATATTAAACGTGTATGCCCTACTTAAAACTATTATTTTATTGACAGGTAATAGCTAAGGAAATTAAAATATAATTACATATAACAAAACTTATTGGATGTTAATCGACCGGCCTACTCATAATTGCAATTATATTTATATCATCACTTCGGCACATTAAGTAGATAGTTTATGGACTTTTTTCAAATTTCGCTTCGTTGTCCACTCTAGGAGATGTGGCCCCAAATAAGCTGAGAGTGCATTCCGGAAAATAATGCTTACACTCAAAGAAATGATCCCTAAAATAGTAGAAAAGCTACTAAAATAAATTCAAAATGATGATGCAGAAAAACTCTTAAATTAGCAGATTTTTTTTTGTTGCTAAAAACTAGTAAAATGGCAACAGCAAAAATAAAACTGTTAATTTTACAGAATTTTAGTTATATTTAAGCGAACTTTTAGTAAATTTAAAATGGCAAATTATACTGTAAAATATGCAGGAAATTTTGCTAAATACTAGTCGACTAAAAATAGCAAAATGAATTGTTATATCTATAAAATTTTTGCTGTTTTTAATCTAAATTTAGTTCAATGCAAATAGCAGTCTATCATGTTAAATTAACAGAAATATTTGCTAAAAATTGTAAACTGCTGTTTTTAAAAGGCCGAATTTTCATTTACATTTAAAAAAAATCTAAAAAAAACTTTGAAAATTTTAAATATTTCCTAACTTTTTAGGCTACTTATTATTTAGCAAAATTTTTCCTGATTTAATAGGTCAATTTTTTATTTTCTATTAAAAAAAATTTAACTCAAATATAACTAAAATTCCGTGTATTGAACAACTTTATTTTTGCTGTTCCTATCTTACTATAATATATTGCAAAAGTAATCTGCAGTTTTCTTTGTAGCATCATTTTTAACTAATTTTTAGTATTTACAACTAAATTTTTTAAAGACTTTTTTATATTAGTGTACCAATATTTCACAATAAACGCCTTAAAATTTGCCAAAAAGTCCAGCATTTTTAAGTTAAATAAACACCCAATACTTTCAGAAAATTTTTAAACTAAGGTAATTTTATTTTTAATTTGTTTTTAATCAATGCAAATCCAGCTTGCATTTGTTTAACCAATATTTCCAAACACTACTCAATCCACACACGCAAACAATAAATATATTTGGGATGATAATGTTCGAAGATTATCACATATTTTTGTGTATGATTGCGACGATCATATAATTTAGCAGTTGTGACAATTACACTCTTACCTTTTTTTTCATAATATGTTCCTTAAATTATCACATTATGATTCCAGAATGATCTGGATATAACCATATTATAGTGATATCCAGGAAAATCTTTCATTACCAAATAAGTGGTTACATAATGAAACTAAAATTTTTTACTACTTATAATTCGGCGTCAGTACTAGTTATTTTTGTTAGACGAAGCCGCGTTTTATCAGCAGTCTACCTTACTCGCGACTACTTATTTATTTATAAAGATAATGTGAATTTGGTAACTACTTATTTTTTTACCACTAGCAAGTATATAAGTAAGTCGTATTATTTAACCACTTGTAACCACTTATTTTTTAACTGCATATAAGCAGCCTAGTAACTACTTATTTTGGTAACTACTTATTTTATATACTTTTGTAATGCAGCGGTTAAGCGGGTGCACAAATTTTGTGGGTTTTTTTATGCAGCAAATATGGACAACTACTTAAAAAAACGACCTTGTCGAACAAAAATAATAAGTTTTGACACCGAATTATAAGCAGTAGACCCTAATTCTACTGCTTATTATTTAGATATTAGTAATGAGCACCCATTACTGAGATTTTGCTGGGTACATATCATGATCTATAAGGCCTAAAGTACTTTCTCGGATTGCTATTGAATTGTTAAGTTAACGAAAGAGAAAAACTTGTAGGTAAGGTAATGGATAAGGAAAATATTTTAAAATAACACAATGCTAAAGAAATAGTATTTTGGGGCAAATCTAATAAAACTGTAGATTAAAAATGTTTAAATAGCGTATAGAAATTGAATTTTAGTGCGTACTGTCATGGTTAATCTGTGAATTAGATACAATGACCCTCGTTTAACCGAGCAAAACTTGTTCAAACTTATATTTCGTCTGCCAGCTTTTCTAGGAGATTCGTACATTTAAAATAATGCGTCAGTAGAAAAATCTGTCAAACCGGTTTCAAATCGATTTGACTAATTTTTAACAAATTTTTAGTTCAAGTACTGATTTAGCTAAAGAATTTAGTTATCTTCATTTAACATTATACTAAAAATCCTCAGTGCTTTAACTAATTTTGAGTGCTAATTTTTAAAACTATTTTTAAATAATTTTTAAGAACCCATTCGTTAAATTTTACACAATTTATTGTTAAAATATAGTATTTTCAGGTTTTTGTTATTGCCTGGTAGATGGCGCCAACAATGTATCCGAAGTTTTAAAGATGGCGCTATTTCTTTCCCTCCCGATTTAAATGTCCCGTAGCTAGAAAACCAAGAGAGATATAGCAAAATTGATGAAAATTTTGACTACCCCTAACCAGCGAAAGAGGTTAGGGATAGTCAAAAATGGACCGTGGTGGGGCCTTGGACCCTCGGAAATTTAAATAAAAATTTCCACTTCATGAAATGGCCCATATCTCGAAAAATAAGCGAGATAGAGCAAAATGGACAAAATTTTTGCTCCACAAGAGTGATCTTACATACCCTCAGATGATATAGACTGGGACCGGGAAGGGTCCCGAGACCCCAAATTTGAACAAAATTTACGACTCCGTATAATTACAAATAAAACTGTAGTTTTACTAATTTCTAACTTAAAATTATATTTTAACCGACGGGTTGTTAAAAAAAACTATCATATAGAGATAGAGTTTGCTGTTCGGTTTTAAATGAAACCGAAACCGCGGTTTTTGAGGCCTCAAAACCGAAACCGAAAACCGACAAAAATAAGTCGGTTTTTAGCAAATACTTAAAGCAATTAAAATAATTAATTAAATTACATATTATTGAGCCTAGAATTTCGAAAAGGGTTCAGCTCCTATTTTACAAAATTCTGAATTTAATTTTAATGAACAATTTCTCCACTAAATATTACTTTAAAGATTTTTTGTTTTTACTACTACAGATAATATAAGCTGAGGATTATAATTTTAGAAAAAAATTACGCCAAAAGTCATGTAGTTTAAGAGATATTGAGTTTCACGTATACAGTCCGCGAAATTTATTGTATACAATTTTAACTTTATATTGTTTTAAACAAATTGCTAAATTCCAAATATAAACTCTTTAAATACAGTTTAATCTGCCGAAAAAAATAAAAAAATTTTAATTTACAACGGTTTCCGCGTTTAATTCCCCGGCAATGGTGTTATTGCCTTTATTCGAGTGAGAAATTCAATCAAATTTTAATAAATATCTTGAATGTATTAAGATATAAGCTGTGTTTTTGCGGCAAACTATCAACGTTGGCTTATGTCATTCCCATACAAATTTGACATTAGTAACGTTTAGAGGTTAACACTAAACGTTGGCTGATGTCAAAATTATATGGGAATGACGTAAGCCAACGTTGATAGTTTTCCGCACAAACACAGCTATTTAATTGTTATACATACACATTAAATTATTTTAAAACAATTGTATTAATATCACAAGAAAACCGAAAAATAACCGACACCGCGGTTTTTATAATTTTGAAAAACCGAAACCGCGGTTTTCAAATTTTTCGGTTTTAAGCAAACTCTATATAGAGACAATCTGACAATAAAATATAAACAATAATACATTTCAGTGGAAAACCACTGATGGAGCATGTTCATAAAAAAAGGCAGAAACTAGATCTAGTCTGATTTGCAAATTAATGTGTTTATAACTTTTGAAAAAATGTTTATTCTTCTTCTTATCCTCAGACCTACTAAATTAGAATTAATAAAAATGCATATTAATTACAATATCAATTAATTACAATATTGCAGTTGGTCTATATGTAGCGTTTGAAAATACAACACTTTACTAAAAAAAATAAATATGCCCTGTTGGCAGTCCGTCTCCAATATACACAAATTGCCTGCACTTAAACGTAAAAACCATACGTCAGTGTGGCAACATTTGCAAAAAACGTGACATGGAGGAGATAAGAACATAAACAAAATGTCTAAGGTAGAATATTTGTGTGTGTCTGTTTGATCACTTTTGAGAGTAAAAACAAAACAAACATAGATCTAGTGTGATTTGCAAATTACTGTGTTTATAACTTTTGAAAAAGTATTTATTCTTCTTCTTAAACTCAAACCTAACAAATTTTTCTGTTTAGCCAACAGACTTATTATTTCGAGTGTAGAAATAAAACATAAGGTCAGGCGGTTGCAGCGGGATCATGGTATTATACTTCCTACTCTACTACCCCCAGAAAATTGGATTACGAGTAAATACAATAAAAGTGTTTAGAAAAAACATTATGCATTATTTAGAATCACCAACACCTTGATTCTGCCTGGACCAGCATATGTATCTTTCTGGGTCTAAAAAACCAGTACACTTGGATCCGTTTTTTTCTTAAAAAACGGGTACACATTATTATAAAAAAAAAACTAAATAAAAATGAGCGAATTTTATTTTTAACCTTTTAGGGCCATCAAAATTTGTTCACATTTCCAAATAGTCTGTATACACGCAAAGAAAAAACATGGTTGAGATGACCATATTTGAAGAGCATCATGTATTTTTGGGTGTATGATTACGACAATCATATTATGAAATACCTTTTTCTATCATAATATGATTCCTTAATTACTACATTATAATAACAAACTGATCCCAATATTATCATATTATAGTCCTGTATATCATACTAGTTGTTTCCCAGCATTCTCTTGAAGGTGAGTGAAAAAGCTGTGCACGATTTGTTTTATACAAAATATTACATTTATTTATTCAATGACTAATTTACAAATTTAAATAATTTAAACTAATTTTAGTTAACACTTATATATAACTAAAAATAAATGATGGAAACATCTGATAACAGCGAGTAGAAAAATATTGTTAAAAATACAATTTTACAATGCATCCGAAATGACCATAACATTTTCTCAGTGATCATATTATATTCCTAATGATCATAGTATTTTCCTCATGATTACATTATGATAATGAAGAAAATTTTGTGATCATTTGGTATCATATTATGATCATCAGGAACATAATATGATCAGTACGAAAATATTATGATCACATCGTCGTGCACTTACATTTTTTTTTAATTTTGCACTTTTTTCAATTTTGCTTTCGTATAAAATTAAAATCTATCACACTTCTTACTATAGACGCTCTGAAACAATCTTTTTGCTACGTGAGTACAAAAAATTAAAAAAATTAATTACTTTTTTCACTTAATTTATAGCACTAAAATTTTATATTATTGCATAATAAACAATAATTTTATTTGAGGATTGCTTGACAATCTATATCTCTGTAGACTTTTTGCGTAGAGCGAGTTCTTTATTCCAAAAACAATGTCGCTATTAAAATGAATACCTATAAAATATTTTTAATAATTTTTTTTAATACATATATATTATATTATTTATTTTAGTGCTTTTTACAAGTTCTGTTCACAAAATCTTAAACAACACTGACGCTAACTAATAGATGACGCTCTTAAAAAAATATACTGATCATCTCATGGTTGTCGAAACTATACCAATGATTGTGAATATGATCTCTCTCAACTCAGTTAATAATATGATTGCAATTCGAAGAGAGGAATATGATTGTCCAGATAATATGTGATTGTAGACGGGAGAAATAATATGATAGCCGAAAAAAAGAGAGATTTTAACTATAAAATGATTATAGACGACCATATCATTTGTAAAGTATGACTAATACATTAATAATTTGATTGCAACAACCATTTATATCAGTAGTGACCATAGTTTGGTAGCTGTGATCATATTGCAACCATATCTTTTATCTGCGTGTAAAAAGGAAAATATTTATATTTCCCAGTCGCTCACATTTGCAGTTGTTCACATTTTCAAGAGCTCACTGTATTTCAAAAAGTGGATTTAAATTAAAAATTTGTTGTTGATCTTCATGATATAAATTCGAAAATATTTGAAATATTTGAGTACTTAAAAATATTAAATGGAAAATTTTTAAATTGTATCAAACAAATCCCATAAAATTATATTCTATAACTAAAAATTTATCAAATTTAAACAAATTTTCGATTTATTGTTTATTCAACATAAGAAATATAGCTTGAGGCATAATTATTTATATTTTTTGCATATCTTGCAGCACTTTTTTTTCAAACATCTCCCCCCTAATCTTAAGTTACAGAAAAAAATAATTGGATATTTTAGTTATATTTCGCTATCTTCAATCGTACATACCTTGTAGAGTTTGCTGTTCGGTTTTATTCGAAACCGAAACCGCGGTTTTTAAAGCCTCAAAACCGAAACCGAAAACCGACAAAAATAAGTCGGTTTTTAACAATGACTTTAACCAATTAAAATAATTAACTAGATTGCATCCCAGTGTGCAATTGGAATCCGAAAAGACTCATAAAAGAGCCCTAAAACCTTCTGAAATTATACCTATATGAGGGAGTATTTCTTCACCGATGTAGCCTCTTTCCGAGAGCAATTTTACGACTCATAAAAGACCCTGAATTATGAGCATTATTGGAAAATTTAGAATTTTCTGAGCTATTTTGAGTCATTTAAGATTAATTTTTGAGTTATTTTTGAGTAATGGAAAAATTAAAAAATAAATATCGAATACACTCATAAATACGAGTCTATTATGTTTCATTTATGACTCGAAAATTGCAGCACTCTGAAAATGATTATATTTTAGAATCTCTAATTTCTGAGCGCTCAGGAAAATGTTGGTTGAATCTTGAATTTCGAAAAGGGCTCAGCTCCTATTTTACAAAATTTTGTATTTAATTGTAATGAACATTTTCCCCATTAAATATTAGTTTAAAGAATATTTTATTTTTTGTTATAACGGATAACATAAGTTAAGTCAAGTCTCCAAAAAGGCAGATAGTTTAAGAGATATTGAGTTTCATATATTCAGTTCAGATTTTCACAGCGTATTTAAAAAAAAAATACTATTTCGTAGTTCACGAAATTCGTTCTAAACAATTTGCTAAAATTTAAACTCTTGAAAATACAGCTTTAGTTGGCGACAAAAGAATAAAAAAAATTATATTTATAACGGTTTTCCGTGTTTTTTTTTTCTTCTCTCGTAAAGGTCTAGAAACGGAGTAATTTTTAATCGAATTTCAATAAATATCTTGAACGTATTAAAATATTTAATTCTTTTGTATATTTAATGATTTTAAAACAATTGCATTAATATCACAAGAAAACCGAAAAATAACCGAAACCGCGGTTTTTATAATTTTAGAAAACCGAAACCGCGGTTTTCAAATTTTTCGGTTTTTAGCAAACTCTAATACCTTGTGTATAATTCCATTTTAGTAAAAATATGATGAATATAAAACGTATATCCATATTGTTGTAGTTGTTGTTTTTGTGTGGTTTTAGAAGTTGCTATTGTTATAAAAATCTTATGTTATAACGGATGAAGATGATTTTAACCTCCAGGTAAAAACACACAAACAAAAAAAAAAAAAAAAAAAACTTAGAAAAAGCGTTGTAAAAACATTTACTAAAGATACTTCAATTCCTTGTTTTCAGCAGAAAGTTTAGAATATTTTTTTTGTTACAATGTTTCTACTTATATTTTTATAACGTATATATTTTATAATGGTTATTTTAGATATATATATTTTTTAAGATTTTTTTTCTTTTTTGTAGAATTAAATTTATACAGATTGTGGGTAGAATCTTCTACTTTTATATGTAGTAAAGAATAAATATTTTTTTATTTTATATTTTTTTTATAATTTGTAGGGATATTATTTCTTGGTTAGATTTAGGTTATATGTTGTGTATTTAAAGGTGGGTATTTTGTTTAATATGTTGTTAAGAACATATTTATTCAAGGACTTTATCTTAATATGTTCAATTTAAAGAGTCTTTTGAAGTTTTATATTTTTCAAATCATTTTGCATTATGTTTTGTGTATTGTAATTTTTCTGTATTTTATAGTCTCAATCACATAAACATTTCCTTAAATTTAAGCACAAGCAACACTTCCGTTTTGGTTAAATGGCAATAAATATCAAGTGATGTTTATGTTTAAGATTGGAAATTTATATGTACTTGTTATAAACATTTATGTGTAACAATAAACATTTTTATTACTTAACGAAATTGTAAGATATTTAGAAATATATTTGACAACAAATAAGAAGAAATCCTTAAAGAATGTTTTCAAGTTTTATTTTGTGTAGTCTTTAAGTATACTTTAATTTTATTAACAGTAACAATCTTCGAAGTATACTTGGTATTTCGAAAATTTAATAAAATTTGATAACATTATTATTTCACTCCTTAAAGTATGCTTTAGATTTGATTAACACTTTGTTTTGTGTTAATTTTTCTTTTAAAATCATGTATGCTCCTTATCATATCATATTTTATGTACATTTCATTATGTTTTTATAAACCGTTATCATAGATTTAGCTTATCCAAAAATAAAAATACAACAAATTGTTTAGTTTTACACGTTTACATAGCCGTATATTGGATGTTTTTTTTTTTGTCACACATACATTCCACCCTCGTTACTTTAATTTAACTTTTCAAAATACTTCACATTACTTTCTAGGTACCGGGAATTCCAAAATGTTCGTTTTACGCGTCGTTCGTTTATTTCGTTGTTTGTAAATATGTTTAATGCTTCCTTTTTTCCTGTATTTATTGTAAAGCTTAAAACTTCAATATTTCACTTGGGTTTTGTATACATATGTTTTTTGTATGTGTGATTTTTTTCTACCCTTATTCAAATGTACACGTTTAAATTCACTATGCGCTCGTTGTACCGTTAACGTCTATAACCAAAGCTCAACTGAATTTTAGTATCCTGCCAGGAAACTGTCCAACATACAGGAAGTCTAAAGTTATTTTTTATATTTTAGAGTTTCAACACATACACAAAGTGGTGAATACAAGAATGTGTTGTATATAAAGGAGAGAACATAAAATGAGCACAAATTTCGGTATGTGTTAAAATATTCGGAGTTATGTATTGTTATGAGCACAAATTTGTTTTCAAAATTATTCGGTATGAGAGCGTAAGAAATAAATACCATTACTTTTTTTTTTACACAAACTTATTAAACGAATCATATGTTTTGCCAAATCCCAGTAGAGGAATTTGAAAACTAATAAATGAATGATTTAAATTAACAAGGGTAACAGATTTAAAATGTTACAGATTAAAATTGTTTTAAGGGCTGAAAAAGCTGCTGGATTTCTTTAAAAAAACAACAGATATAAACACAACTTTACTGATTTTGAAGGGCCTGAAAATCTAGTAGGATCGAAATGAAATTTTATCGAATTATTAAGAATGAAGGATCATTGATGGATTCCTCTCATTGTGATGAAACAGAATTCTTTAAAATGGGTAAAACCCAGCAAATTTACCTTGAAATTAAAATCGATAAAATGTTAAAAAATTTAAATATTTTTTAAAAATTGAAAAATTTTGTACAAATTTTTAAAATTTATAACAATAAATGAATTTTGTAAAAATCGATCAGTTAAGTGAAAACCGATAAATTATACTAATATAAAAATCGATATATTTTTCTAAAAATCGATATATTTTTATAAAAATCGATTCTTTTAAAAAATAGATTAATTTTGCAAAACTTGGTGAGTTCTCAGTCAATATATTTATAGTATTAATTAATTTCCCTGGTAAAAAAGAGTATATGTATATAATATATATTTTTTAGTATTAAAATATATGGAAACATAATACATACACTCATACAAATAAGTCTGTAAAAATAGCAGAAAAAGTTACTAAAAATTAGTTAAAAATGATGCTGCAGAAAAAACTGCTAATATTAGCAGAATCAGTTTGCTAAATATTAATAAAATGAAAACAGCAAAAAAAAACTGTTAAATTTACAGAATTTTAGTAATATTTGAGCTAAATTTTTGTTAATTGCAAATAACAATTTAACTTGCTAAGATCAGCAAAAAATTGCTAAATAATAGTAAAATGAAAAGAGCAAAAAAAACTGTTAAATCTACAAAATTTTTGCTAAATTTTCTGAAATCAACAAAACTTTTGCAGATTACTAGTGGACTGGAAAAAGGTAAAAAGGAGCAAATGAAATGAAAATTAATAAAAATAAAAAATAAATGTGTATTTAAAAACCAGTTTATTGAATGTTTCAATTAATTGAAATTTTTTTCAATTGGCATTGTTCAATGCCTAAATGCCCTTTTATAATTGATGAAAGAAGTATTTGTTTTCATGTTTTAATAAAAGAATAAATTAAGAAAAAAAAAATTAAAAATTCGCGTATTTCTTATATTTTTTTTTATATTACAATGCTTTTTCTTCAATTATGTATACATTTCATTACCATTGTTTTCAACAATGCAAATTGAAAAAAATTTCATTGGCATTAATGGTGATGAAACTTTTTGGCATTGACATTGAGATAAAGTAATGCCAATTATATTTCAATGCCAATGAAAATTTTCCAAGAATGTAATTTTGTAAAAGTGGTAATAGTTACAAACAACAAACACAACAAACAACAACAAAAAATGAAATCGGCTACTTTTGATACATAGCGAAAGCATACGAAAAAATCCCTGAACTGTCATAATAAAACCCTGAACTGTCAAACTCTTCCTAATGCATCTACCTTGTATGGTTGTATCATGATGTTAACCATAACAAAATGTATCTCAGAGACCCTTCTTTTGATTTTCATTGTTTGCTGATCGGATATGTACTTCTGAATTTATTTGAATTTCCATTTTCACCTCTAAAGCTCGACCCACAGGAAAGGGGGTGTGGCCGATTAAAAATGTTGCATTCTTTAAATAAGCTTAAAAAGTACAATATTGGGGGAAAAAATTAGGGTGATCCCCGTAAACTCCACTTCCTCCCCAGAGATACTTTTAATGACAATTTTCATATTAAAATGGTTCGTCCAAAATAAACCTTGATCTTTGAAGATTAATGTGTTACGATAAATAGAAACTTTTCTCATAAATTTTAATAATTTAGATATTTTATGAGTACACTGAAAATATTATTACAGTAACTGACTGTAGTTTATTTAAAAAGTTATCCGTACATTTATTTTTAAATTATTATTCAGTTAAAATACAAAGAAATATATTTTTTTAACTGTTTTTGTCGTTTATTTAAAAAATAAATTACATATAAATACGGATTTTCTGTTACAGTTAATATTTTCATTTAAAATGTTTTGTGAAAAAAAAGAATTCCTTTTAGATTTCTAGGTCAGTTAAAAAAACGAAATAAAGTAAATATCATTTATTCTTACGGATTTTGCAGTTAATTTTTTTAAATTTAAAAAAAGCAAATAAATGAAAAATCATTACTTTTTAAGGATTTTGTGGTTTATTTATTAACACTTAAAAATAAATAAAAAGTTCTTTTGATTTAAATGAAAAGTGAGTAGACCGGTTTTCAAGTGATTTTTCATTTATTTTAAATTACATTTTCAGTTAAATTAAACTACAAACTATTTTGAGTGTAGGACAAATTTTCAACCATTTCAATTTAGCTTTATTTAAAAACTTTTTGCATTATTTTTGTCGAGTTTGAAATATGCAGTAATTTTTATGAGTCATTTAACATTCTGTTTATAAGCGCTCCAAAATTGGTTTACAAAAAATTTGTAAATTTAGCAAATCTTCTGTTAAAAATTAGTAACTAAAATTCAGCAAAATGATGTAAAGTTAGCAAATTTATTGTTAAAAATTAGTATTGGAGGTTACAAAAAAATTAACTAAAAATTAAATTTTAACTAAAAATTAGTTAAAAATTTGTTAAGTTGAAGTACTAACAGTTTTACTAACTTTTCTACAAACTTTTTTCTATGAGTGTAGTATATGCGTAATTTTGTGAATTTTTTTTCGAAATTTGCTCGTATGTTATACAGTGGTGGAAAATATAATAGGGACATTCAACTTTTTTCTAAATTTTTTCTCGTTGGTTTTATTTTTAAAGTTCAAAATATTGGATAAATTCTCCCAGAAATACGAGAAGATGGTTCAGAAAATTGTTCAGAATTTTAACATGATATCTGTTTTTTTATTATGTCACTTGTTTTAAGTGGGCGTGGCTTTAAATGAAAAATAAGCGATGTTGACCTTCTATCAAATTACATAATAAAATTTAGCGAGCACTGATCGGATCTATACAAACTGTATATTTTCGGAAATCATATAACATATTCTTAAATCTTGCGATATTTTTATCCGCAAAGGTTCTCCAGATTTACTATGACAGTGCCTTAGACATGGACAAATTTTTCTTTGTTTTTAGCGATTTTAAAATAAAGTTACCAACACTGAAATTTTAAAGCGAATAGGATTATGCTCTACCTACCTCGATATAACAAATAAGTCAAGTTTTTTACTACGTCAAGTATAAAGTATTTCGTATTAAAATTTCAGTGTTGTTAACTTTATTTTAAAATCGCTAAAAATAAAGAAAAATGTGTTGATGTCTAAGACACTGTCATGGTAAGTCTGGGGACCCTTTGTGGATAAAAATAACGCAAGATTTAGGAAAATTTTATAGGATTTCAAAAAATATACAGCTTGTATAGATCCGATCACTGCTCGCTAAATTTTGCTATCTAATTTGATAGAAGGTCGATATCACTTATTTTTTATTAAAAGCCACGCCCATTTAAAACAAGTGACAAAATAAAAATACAGGCGTCACGCTAAAATTCAGCACAATTTTCTAAACCATCTTCTCGCAATTCGGGGCGAATTTTGCCACTATTTTGATCTTTAAAAATATAATCCCTATTATATCTTCCACCACTGTATATTAAAATTTGATTTATCGTAAATTGTTTATATTATATAAATATATCCATGCTAGATGTTTAAAAACATCTAGCATGGATATATGAGGTGTTGCATAAAATAATATATAAATTTATTTTAAAATGTTGGTTTTTAAATTTTATTTAAAAAATGAAAATTGTTCTGTCAACCTTTTTAATTGATTAATTAGAAATTTATTGATAAACTTCGAGGCCAATTTCCTCATTATGAATTAACATAATAAGCAATTTTTTCAAAAGCTGCTATTTTTCTTCATCAGGATACTCTCCTGACAAATACTTCACAGAGAGTTTTTGCTTTCAAAAGTCTCTACAATTCAGGAATGAAAAGGCGATCGTTTCGGAGATTTTCCAGGTCTCCTTCATCAGTTTTCTTTTTAAAGCATCAAAGACTTATATTAAATGTAGTCTGCTACATTAACAAAATGGGAATGGAGCAAACAATAAAATATGTTTCCGAAGTATTCTGCAAAGCAAAGCCAACAATAGAAATATTATGAAGGTTTTCTGTTTTTGTGTTTCATACCATCGGTATAAGTAAATACAAATTTTATTTTTACCCTTCTTCTTTCTTAATACAAGAAGAGCCTTCATATCCAATTTAATAAAAATCTGAAAAATGTTATTCTCTAAATTTTCTAGTGTGTCTTTTTTTGTGAAAAGTGACAACATTCACTCTATATGGATCAAGTTACTCAAAATAATAATTTTTATCAAGTGGAAAAATTTATTATTTATTCATTCAAAGTGATATTCTGCCGAAAATTATGAAAGGTGTTATTCTGTAAATTTCCTAGTGGGGCGTTTTTGGTCGAAAGTATAAATATTAAACCCATATGGATCACGTTACATAAAATAATTATTTTTATCCAGTTGAGATTTTTTTATCAATTTAATGGCTTTACAATCTCCTAGTCATAATTAATATTAAGTTTCATGGGTCTTTTCTGACCCCAGACCACTAAGGGTTAAGGATCTTTTAAACAAATGTAAAGATAATTATAGCCTAACCAAATTTAAGTGATGCTTTTCCGAAAACTGTGTAAATTTGATGAAAACATTCAAATTTTGTTTAATTTTTGACAAAATGAGCAATAGTAAAATGTCCTGGAAAGCAGTCGCTCCAAACACAAACTCGAATTATCATTTTTTCAATTTATTTTTTTTTTCTTTAATATCATCTATTATGTAGTACAAATTGGTATTTTAAAAAATCTTTAAAATTAATTTAAAAAGACACGTTTTTCATTTTTATCAAATTCGTGGTTCATTTTGGAATCCAGGCTAAAGTGGGTTAGATATATCCGATGAAGTCAAAATTCCTTATCTGAATCATTTTGACTATATTAAATGAATAAATGAAATAAAAAATAATTTTTTTTCTAAATTTCGAATTTTGGGAATTTTTAATAGTAATACACTTTTTTCCAAAATGGGTAATTTTCGTCCAACTTTCGGCACGGGTTAACGTTTTCCAAAATAAAAAAAATCGATTTCTTCCATTTGGGACCATTTTCAATAAAACCGGAGGGTGTAATGCCAAATATATTTTTAAGGGGCACTCTAATATTTATAGAAAGTTTTTGGATAAAAAATATGTTTTATTATCGTCAGCTAAAATGCAAATGCAACGAGCAACGTCTTCGTACTAAAGTTCTTTCTGCTTCACGGGGTAGTAAGAGCTTTTGGTCATTCGTTAAAAGAGTAAAGGATAATGCTAGTTCAACTATCCCAACTCCTATAAAGGATGACCAAATATTCACTGAACCGATTGATAAAGCTAACCTTTTAGCTGAGATGTTTGCAGGTAATTCATTCCAGCCGGAAAGCGAACAACCACTGCCCGAGCTTGAAAGAGTGTCGAGTACTGTGCCTAAAATATTCTTTCGAGCTCGAGCAGTTAAAAGGGTTCTTGCTGACCTCAAAGTAAATAAGTCATCGGGGCCAGATGGTATACAAGCACTGGTGCTGAAACAGTGTTCTTCGACGCTAGCTCGTCCATTGGCAAGCCTTTTTAGTGCTTCGTATTATGCGGGAGTTTTCCCCTCGTGCTGGAAGGTTGCCAATGTCCAGCCAATCCCTCAAAAGGGTGCGGCTAACAACCCTGAAAATTACCGCCCGATCGCAATATGCTCTGCGCTCTCAAAGGCGATGGCGAGTATGGTTAATTACCATCTTGTGAATTATTTAGAGTCCAACTCACTTCTTAATGACCGAGAGTATGGTTTCGGCAGACGTCGTTCTACGGGAGACCTGTTAGCGTTCCTCTGGGAGCGTTGGAGTCGGTCCATCCACCGTTTTGGTGAGAGCAAAGTGGTTGCTCTGGATATTTCAAAGGCCTTTGATCGTGTATGGCACGGGGCGCTTATTTCAAAGCTTATTGCTTTTGGTGTGGGTAAAGACTTCGCTCGTTTTATTTCGAGCTTTCTCAGAGATCGCACTATTCGTGTTGTTATAGATGGGGTCTCATCGGACGAGTTTCAGCTGAATTCAGGCGTACCTCAGGGTTCTGTTCTTTCTCCTTCCCTATTTCTTATCTTTCTCAATGATCTTCTTGGTCAAACTTTCAACCCTATCTACTCTTTCGCAGATGACAGCAACATTTGTCATTCATTTTCCTTCGATCGTATGCCAAGCCCTGAGGAGATTGGGGGCAAAAGGCAGATTATGAATGACACACTGAATCGTGACCTTTATACAATCTCTGAGTGGGGTCGTGCGAATAAGGTCAACTTTAATGCACGCAAGACCCAATGTTGTATGTTGACCCATAGGGCTGTGAGGTCAACACTGTCATCTGTACATATGGGTGATATTGATATTGAGGAATCGGATACTCTTGATGTTCTGGGCATGAAAATTCAGTGTGATGTCCGTTGGAATAAACATGTTTTTCAGGTGTCGAAAGAAGCATTCAAGTGTCTAGGTTTTTTACGTCGGTGCAAGAAGTACTTCACTCCATCCGATTTACTCATTATTTATACCACATATATCCGACCGAAGATGGAATACAACTCCCATATACGGGCAGGAGCTTCGAAGTCTATTTTGGAGCTTCTGGACCGTGTGCAAACGAGGGCGTCGGCGCTTACCAATGACAATAGGGTATCCAGCTCTATTGACTCATTGGAGCATCGTCGGAATGTGGGTTGTGTGATCCTGTTCTATCGATATTACCATGGGAAGTGCTCAGCTGAGATAAGTGAACTTGTCCCTAAAGCCCAGGTTTTTATTCATAATACTCGCTTATCAAGTAGAGCCCATCCGTTTGTCGTCGATTGTCCAGCGGATCGCACGACGCATTACAGAGAGAATTCATTTATCAGTCGCACCAGCCGTATGTGGAATAAACTCCCCGCAGAGGTCTTCCCTGTTACTTACAATATAGAGAAATTTAAATCAAATATTCACAAACACTACTCCCTCTTTCCTCCTCCTCATAACCTATTTTCCTAATACCAACACAATGAGTGTTGGTCCATAAAAAAAAAAGAACGCAACAAACGAAGTTTCGAAACCTGAATTTTCTGATGATTATGATTCAATTGGACAAACTATATTCTTGAAACAAAATTCCACGATAAAAATTACGGTCTAATGAAAAAACCACATTATTCAAAACACAACATTTAGCTCCTTTCCTCCACAAAATTTTAGCAAATTTATTAAATTGCAAGATCTTTTAACTTCTCCTTGGAAAATTGTTTACCTACATTTTTGTACACCCAGGGAATTATCTATATGATACCACTGAATTTTTTCATTAAATCAATGAAGTTTCACTGGAACTCGGCCACTACTGAAACTCGTCATTTAACGAATGCAGTTTTTCATAAAACTTATAAAAAATTTCGTTATTTTGTTGGGTTTTTGAGATCAAATATGAAAAATTCCAAATATAATTTACAATTTGTTTCACAACTAATAGTGTCGTTCATGTACGAACTAGTTCATTTTAATGATGCAGTTAATTGAACGATATGACATGGTTCACCATTATTCGCTCATTATGTTCAATCGTTCATTACGTTCTTTTTTATTCATCAAAATTTGTATCTCCTTATCTTTTTATTTGGAATTCACATTCAAGTTTTAACATAAGGGAAAAGATTTTTCATCTGTGATATTTAATTTTATTTATTTTTACAATTATATTTTTAGAGTAATTAATGTTGCGTATCATGCCGCGTTTATTATTTTATAAAAATTTAATATGAGAATTGACAAGATATTATTTGTTAAATAAAAGTTATCCCTGAAGATGCCGGAAAATTCGTCAGCGAAACGTCGGGCAAAAGAATATGAATAAATGGTTTTTTACTTCATACTACACTGTGACCTTGAAAGCCAATTTAAGATAACTTACATATCTGAATAATAAATATGTATAAAAATGTCTACATAATTTTTAGACAAAATTTTTCAATTGTTACTCGAACCACAATTATATGTCATTTTAATGATAAAATACACTTTACTGAAAGGTTCGACCAGTTTTTTAATCATTTCTATAAACCAAGTTTCACTTCCTTATAGCATCTCTTGTTATTATTGTAAAATTTGCTATAATTCTATTCATTTGTTGCTTAAAAAAGACCGGTAGAAATGTTGAGTATGCGCACGAAAGTATTTCACCACAGTATACTCCACCGGTAAAGGAATTCCTGAACTCTTCAAATAACAAATTTCCAAAGTCAACAGTTATTTTTGTGTTTAGAGTTACTTTAGACAAATCAAAAATAAAGGAATAAAGTTAAACTCTCCACCATACTCAAATGTTTATACTCTCAATTATCGTAATAACTTTATACACAGTAAACAATACAAACACATACAAATACAAACATAGGCCAAATACTTGCAGTTTTGAAGGTGTGTGTGTGTATCTTCAGTAACATTGTTTTAAAATAACGTAGAAATGCATTTTCAGCATAACCATTTTATTTATTTTTTGTTTTGTTTTCCTACATTGTGTATAGAATAAAAGACAAACTTAAACTTGGACTTGCCACCATGAAAGAAGAAGAGATATATACAAGTAGTTTTCAATAGTTTTGTTGTGTTTTTTAGTTCACTGTTGTTTTAGTTCTAAACGAGTTGTAGTTTAATAAAATGTGAAGGAGTGAAGATGTAAGGTGGAGGAAGTAGGAAACGGCCTACGGTTATTTAGTAAACATTTATTTGTAGGAAAATATGGGTTGTCTCTAAAGTTCAATGTTTGAGGTTAATGTTCTATAAGCTTCAGATTTATTTTAGTTCCAGAATAGTGTATGATTTCAAAGAATGTAGCCAACACAGAAATAATGAATTGTTATAAAGATATTAAGAATTTTATACTTATTTATTTGTTAAAAGTTGTATATCGTAAGTGAAGATTCACAAGATATAAGCTAATGTTGTGATGACCACAATATCTACAGAAAGGTTTGCTTTTTCTTTCATTAATTTTCCTAAGTTTTCTAATTTCACACTATGAGCAAAAAAAATGTGCTAAAACTCGAATCTAAACTCTTAATATAAAAAATCTGTTTTTGACTTTAAGAAACTGAGTGTTAGTAAAAACATAGTTGGCCAGTAGTTCCTTTTAATAATAATGGCAGCTGGCTGCCACGGCTATATCAAAACTGATACTAAATTTTTTTCAGATAACGTTTGTAAACTACACTAAGATAAAAAATTTAGTAAAAATATTTGCAAACAGTTTCCAACATGCTTCTTTTATACTAATTTTTAGTAAAATTTTTTTTTGGTAAAAATTTTTGCTATTCTCTTATTAAAAATTAGGGATTTTTTTACTAGTTTTCGCTACTGATTTCAGCAAAACATTTTACTAATTTTTAAAACCGAGTGCTAAATTTAGCAGAAAACGAGTAAAAAGGTTAAAGTCGGGCATGCCGACTATACAATACCCTACACCAGTCTGGTTAAAAGCCAACTAATGTTTGGATCCGAAATTCGAATGGGTTAAAATAAGGCTTGTGTCAAAATTTTCTATAATGTGAGTCAGCGCACCAAATTTCATTAAAATATCTTAATATTTGCGACCTGCAGTTTGTAACCAAGCCAATTTTGGGGGGACCCTTATATGGGCACTAGGTCTAAACATGGACCGATGTTCACCAAAATCAATAGGCTGCGTTATTGAGCCAACATAGGTCTGTGTACCAAATTTCATCAAAATATATTAATATTTGCGACCTGCAGCGTATAAACAGTATAATTTTGGTAGGACCCTTATATGGGCACTAGGTCTAAACATGGACCGATGTTCACCAAAATCGATAGGCTGCGTTATTGGGCCAACGTAGGTTTGTGTACCAAATTTCGTCAAAATATCTTAATATTTACGACCTGCTGCGTATAAAAAATTTAATTTTGGTAGGACCCTTATATGGGCACTAGGTCTAAACATGGACCGATGCTCACCAAAATCAAACTTGTTCGTCCTTGGGCCAACATAGGTCTGCATACCACATTTCATCAAAATATCTTAATATTTGCGACCTGTAGAGTGCGCACAAAATTGCATGGACAGACAGACAGACGGACGGACGGACAGACGGACATCGTTAACTCGAAATAAAATTCTGAGCCGATCGGTATACTATAAGGTGGGTCTACGACCAATATTTTTTGGTGTTACAAACATCAGCACAAACTTATAATACCCTGACCACATAGTGGTGTAGGGTATAAATATACTACTTAATTTAACAAACATTTTTATTCTTTGTAATTTACTTGTAAAAATTGTATCTTCTTTCTTTAATTTTAAAAATAATTTAAAACAGAAAAAGTATTAAATTATGATCTAAAATTCAACTAAAGAACATTCATTTACCAAAATAAAAGATCAACTATACATACCCCTCATTCATTTCACAAAATTTTATTTACAAGAATTCGTTGATTTTTTACAATTCTTGTTTAGTTTATATTTGTTACTCTTAATATATTCCTAGTTTGGAAATAACACTCACAAAATTTTATTGTATCTCCAATGCATAAAAAACTAATAACTAGAGAACCGGTTGCAATTTTGACTCTAAATTTCAAGTACGATAAATTAATTATTCGCTTGTTACAATCAAAAGAAATAAAAGTTTTTTTTATAATTTTTTTTTAAGATTTTACAGTTTGTTTATTTTTTAGTAAACTTTTTTGCTTTCAGCAGATTGACTTTAAATTACAGTTTACAGCAATTTACTGAAATTTAGTAGCTGCAACTAATTATTTATACTAATTCGTTCTAAGTGAGTGACTAAACTGATTCAAAGTTGTACCCGAATTATCTACACTTTTGAATGCCTTCAGTCACAAGAGTCAATGTGGTATAATTTTAAGAGAAGTGAAATCGTTATTTAATTACAATTTTGCTAGAATTCAAGTCGAAATCAATTCCAGCCGTATTTTATATTTTATTCAAGGGAATATTCCAGTCAAATTGATACTTGAATTCCTGTCGAACATAACAGTATAAAAATACTTCAGTTGAAGCCTTGATTTCCACTTCAATGAAAGTTAAAGTCACACTCTAAAAACATTTATATTTGAACTCTATCTTCAAGGTTATATCAAGCCAATTGATATTTCACAGTGTCATTGCTAAAAATCTAAGAACCAAACAAAATTATGAAAAAGCTACAATAAAGCCTACCAAACCGAACCTACCGCATTAAGATAAAATGGCTTTAGACTCTTGAGCTGCTGAAATCAAAAATGTCCAACAAGTGGTGTCTGGCCAAACCAAGAAGGGTAAAAAGTAGTTTCTATGAAATTTCAAAAATACATTGGGTCCAGTTAAAATCAGATAAAAAAATATATATATAATATATATGGGTCATTCCATCTCAAATCGACCAATGGTTGGACTCGACCCCTTTCGATTTGGATGAATTTTGGTCAGAAGTTCCCTTTCATCATATAACGAAGTTTTGCCAAAGAAAAAAATTACAAATTTTTTTTAGAAAGTTATGCAATATTTAAAATTTCAAAAAATTTCATAATTTTTCTAATTTTTTGCTTTGTTACAAGGTTATTTTTTGAATATCTCGAAAACTATAATTGCTACAAAAATGGTTCTTAGCTCGTTTTAAAGAGGAAAAAATATATTTAAAAAAAATGGAAAATAAAAAAACTAAAAATTTTTCAATTTTAAAATTTAAAAATCCAAAAACTTGAGTTTTTTGAAAACCTATTTTTTTTGCTCATTTTTTTTTAGATAAAACCTCTAACTGATCTCAAAAGATCCTGAAATTTTCAAGAGTATTTTTAAAAAAAAAAAGATATGAATTTTTGAAATTTTTTATTCTCTTTTTATACCCTGCACCACTATGTGCTTATGTTTGTAACACCAAAAAATATTGGTCGTAGACCCACCTTATAGTATACCGATCGGCTCAGAATTTTTTTTTATTTCGATTTAACGATGTCCGTCTGTCCGTCCGTCCGTCCGTCCGTCCGTCTGTCTGTCTGTCTGTCCATGCATTCGTGTGCGCACTCTACAGGTCGCACATATTAAGATATTTTGATGAAAATTGGTTCCCCGACTTACGCCGGCCCAAGGACGATGCCTATTGATTTTGGTAAACATAGGTCCATGTTTAGACCTAGTGCCCATATAAGGGTCCTACCAAAATTATATTGTTTATACGCTGCAGGTCGCAAATATTAAGATATTTTGATGAAATATGGTACATTGACTTATGTCGGCCCAACGACGAAGCCTATTGATTTTGGTGAACATCGGTCCCTGTTTAGACCTAGTGCCCATATAAGGGTTCTACTAAAATTATATGGTTTATACGCTGCAGGTCGCAAATATTAAGATATTTTGATGAAATTTGGTACACAGACCTACGTTGGCCCAGGGACAAGGCCTATTGATTTTGGTGAATATCGGTCCATATTTAGACCTAGTGCCCATATAAGGGTCCTACAAAAATTATATTGTTTATACGCTGCAGGTCGCAAATATTTATATTTATATATATTATATTATAGAAAATTTTGACACAAGTCCCATTTTAACCCATTCGAATTGCGGATCTAAACATTAGTTGGCTTTTAACCAGACTGGTGTAGGGTATTGTATAGTCGGCATGCCCGACTTTAACCTTTTTACTCGTTTAAGTTGAATTTTAATACAATAAAATTAAACAAATGTCCAATGTGGAATTTTGAGCAATAAACAACAAATTGAAAGCTTTAGAAGCCCATTGCTAGATCTGTCGAAACAACAGAGTAGTATATTGGAAGATGACAAAGCAAATTGTGGTAAATTCTTTGTTCTTGTTTTTGTTTTCTCTTTGATATTTTGAATGTTTAATAACGCTCCTAGACGAGAACAAGAAATTCTCATTGAGTTTGTAATTTAACTTAACAAATATTTCCAGAAGTTCTAAAAACATCGTCCCCTGACGAGTTCCTTAGGCAAGAATGAAATCCAGATAGGGACATGTCTCCAACAGATTATTTTTCACAATTTGTAAAATACGTTTGGGATTTTAGCATATTTAATTCCTTTAATGCAATTAATGTATGTCCCGATAAAAATAAAAAGAAAAAAAAAGAAATATATTTTTCAACTGTTTTTGTCGTTTATTTAAAAAACAACCCAGCAAAACCTTGATAATGGGTTGGACCTTTTTCACGCATTGCCTGGCAATGGGTACCCCTTTACCCTTGGTTTTACTAAGAAACTTAGAGTAATACATTACTAATATTGAGATACATCAATACTTATATGGGAGGTATGAAATAATGAGTTACCGATATAGAGATATATCACTACTTACTTGGAGGCTTTAAAATAATATATTACTGATATTGTGTTGTATAATAAGGGTAAAAATAATAATTTCTTGGTATTGCATTATATAACTACTTATTATGCGAAAGCACGATTTAATAAAAATTTATAATCTAATTGCATTGCTCAGATCGGTGTACTTTTAAACAAAGTCATTACTGGTAACGCCTGATTTTATTCTCTATATGTAACCAATGAAATATGTATTAATGTGTAACGACTTATTTCACTCCATACAAGTATGTAGTTATTTTAGCTAACTAGTGAATTTAATATTACAAGTAACGAATTATTTCAGTACTTCCTTCGTAATCACTTATTTTAGCCTATACCGGTACGATTTAGGCAACCATTTACCCCCAATGACACCCCCATGTTAAAATAATGTGTTATGCGACCAAAGTGTAAGTAGTTACAATTTTTGGTTTCTTATTCCATTTCCCTTTACCTGGTAATAGAAGGTTTTGCTGGGAAACTACATATAAATACGAATTTTCTATTACAGTTAATATTTTGATTTAGAATGTTTTCCCGACTAAAAAAGATATTATATAATCATATATCACCATATATAAACCCATATATACGTCCATATCTAATTTGATCCGAATATTGGAATATATAATTATATCAAGCGAGATAAGCATGTTATCTAACCTGATACAATTTGATCCGAAAAATGGGTCTATCTAACTTCATCAAATTATATATTAATACATATAATTTGATGAAGATTTTCAAATAAAATTTTAGTAAATATTGTTGAGATCACTTATTTTCATTCATATTAAATACTAACGCTTAATGTTTAGAAAAATTTTTGTTAATAAACTTGGAAATAGCTGACAAAATAAAACATTACAAAAATTTGTCGGAACAACTGTCTTATAAAATAAAAAAAATAACTTTCAAAATAAATTTTTTTTCACGGAAAAAATAACTGAACTTAAACCATATTTATTTCAACATATGTTTTTCTAATTTTTATTTTTAAATTTAAAAATTGCAAATAAACTTTATAAAATTTTGTATAATTAGGTATCATGTCAGATATAATTATATATAAAATTAATACAATTTTCTATTAACTTTGTTATATATTTTTATGAAGTATATATAATTATGTATGAAGTATATTTGCAGATCTCTTAATATATGGCTGGAGACCAAATCGTATATGATTATATATAACGTTATATCAAACATATTTATAAAACCGAAGTGTTAATATAAATGTATATGGTTATATAAAGCCACGCATATAAACATTTAAAGTTATATCAAATCATATAAGATTTTATAAAAACTTTTTTAGTCGGGTTGTTAAGATTTCTGGGTCAGTTAAAAAAGGAAATAAACTAAATATTATTTATTCTTACGGATTTAGTAGTTAATTTTTTGAAAGTTAAAAAAGCCAAATAAATGAAAAATCATTATTTTTTAAGGATTTTGTAGTTAATTTATTAACATTTAAAAATAAAAGAAAAGTTCTTTTGATTTAAATGAAAAGTTAGTAGACCGGTTTTCAAGTGATTTTTTATTTATTTTAAATTTCATTTTCAGTACAAACTATTTTGAGTGTATATATTATATATAATCTCCAGAGTTATATGCCAATTATTACCCCGAAGATTAATTCGAGACTTTTCTCCAAAGTCAATCTATGGTCTGGAAGAAAAACAAAATTATTTACAAATTATCACCTAGAATATTAAGAAGATATCTTCCTACTATTAGCCAAAAGAAAAAAAAATTGATTTCTTATTTTTTACATTTTATGTTATTTATATTTAACCTTTCATTATATCTTTCAAAGAGCGTTAACACAAACAATCGTGGCTTACCTCGACGTACAATATCGCCCGATCAATAATTGTTCTCTTTATTGAATTCTGCGGAATGGGCCTTCGCTTCCTGCTTTCAAGCCCTGAAATGGAAAATATAGTATACTGTTTGTGATAAATTACTTAAAAATTAAGTTAAATATATATTAGCTACGGTTCAGCAATATAGCCGAAAACTCATTTTCATATGTTCTTGGAAGATATTTTGCAAATGGTTATACATTCAAAATGGATTGTAGTTTAAATTAACTGAAAATGTAATTTAAAATAAATGAAAAATCACTTGAAAACCGGTCTACTGACTTTTCATTGAAATCAAAAGAACTTTTCATTTATTTTTAAATGTTAATAAATAAACTACAAAATCCTTAAAAAATAATGATTTTTCATTTATTTGGTTTTTTTTTTTAAATTTGAAAAAAATTAACTACAAAATCCGTAAGAATAAATGATATTTAGTTTATTTCGTTTTTTAACTGACCTAGAAATCGAAAAGGAATTCCTTTTTTTACAAAACATTTTAAATGAAAATATTAACTGTAACAGAAAATCCGTATTTATTTGTAGTTTATTTTTTAAATAAACGACAAAATCAGTTAAACATATATTTCTTTGTATTTTAACTGTATAATCATTTAAAAATAAATGTACGGATAACTTTTTAAATAAACTACAGTCAGTTACTGCAATAATATTTTCAGTGTAGGAATATTACAATAAAAATTAAAAAAACAAATAAAAGTTATCTCAAAAGAAAAGATTTTCGTCATTCTTTCTTAAAAGTAATGTATTTAAAAACAAATTAACTTCATTCTGACTTGCATAGATGTCCCCTTTGCTAAGATCCTTTTATAAGTTTCTTTACACTTCCCCCCGACCCCCATCCCCCACACCACTTCTTTACGCTCCCCCTCCCTCGCATACCCCATTGTGTATTGTTTTATAATGAACAATATTCCATTTTGTGGTTTTTGAAGAATATGTGTGTCTTTGCAAGTATTAGAGATTCCATGTGTGCATACGAAGGACGTTGAGTGAATGATAAATTATTGTTAAAAAAAAAGAAAAACTATTCAGTAGTAGCGGTGGGTTACTAACTAACCATATATTTACACAAAGGGATTTCAAATTATAAAATGTGTGTAGGCGTAAAAGTGTCATACGTTTCTCATCTTTACATTTTGCTATGATATATGGGTCAATTTTAGTGACCTCTTGCGATAATTGTAACATGAAATCCATTAAAGCTAAAGAGATAAGGGGTACAGTTTTTATACAGAAATTAAAAAGTTAAGCTTAGTAATGAACAACAACAAATTTTGGATGCATGTAGT
This sequence comes from Leucophora obtusa, assembly GCA_949987735.1. Taxonomy (NCBI): domain Eukaryota; kingdom Metazoa; phylum Arthropoda; class Insecta; order Diptera; family Anthomyiidae; genus Leucophora; species Leucophora obtusa. The sequence continues at coordinate 165,937,785 of OX465298.1, read as the reverse complement.
CTGATAAAATTTTCATTTAGTAGGTTTGAGGTTAAGAAGAATAATAAACCGTTTTCTATAAAAATTATAAACACATTAATTTGCAAATCAGACAAGATATAGTTTCTGCATTTTTTTATGGACATGCTTCATCAGTGGTTTTCTATTAAATTGTATTATTGTTTATATTTTATTGTCAGATTGTCTCTATATGAAAATTTTTTAACAACCCGTCGACAGTACGATCGAACCTGTGCCTATTTCTACATTACAAACGTCACTACACAAAAGTACGACAGCTTCGCTAACTTACCCAAGTAAAGTCTTGAATGCAATGTAGCTAATGCATAGTTTTTCATTCCTAATTAGCTTTCTGTTATTGTTTTTTTAGTTTCAGAAGTGATCAAACAGATCTACATTTAGATTTTTGTTTATCTTCTAATCTCCTCCGCATCCCCTTTTTTCGCAAATGTTGCCACACTGACGTATGGCTTTTACGTTCAAGAGCAAGAAATTTGTGTATATTGGAGACGAACTGCCAATATGGCAATTTTATAATGTTCTTTAGTACAGTGTTGTTTTTTCAAACGCGTCATATAGGCCACATGCAATTAATATTGTAATTAATATGCATTTTTATCAATTTTAGTTTAGTAGGTTTAAGGTTAAGAAGAAGAATAAACCTTTGGAATTTTTCCTGCGGCGAAATATAACTATATAAGTTCCGAAATTCCATTTTTCATCAAACACTTTTATTTTTATATCATCCAAAAATTGGATATACCTAACATTAAAAATATTTTTTGCCTGCGGTGCAATAAGCCAATATCAGTTCCGAAATTGCATTTTTCGGTAAAGAATTTCAATTTTATACCATCCAAACAATTTGTGTACACTTAACTTTAAACTTTTTTTTAAAAAATAATACTATTATATCATACAAAAAGTTGAGGTACACTTTTTTATGTATTTTATACCTAAATCGGAGAGAAATCAATAAAAACTTGTGTTCTTTTGTCATTTACACTTCTAGCTGTATGAAATGTTCGAAATTTCCAAAATTAACTACAAAAAAATTATCATTTACTTTAATTTTTTGATTTTTGAAGGTATAAAATTTAACCAAATGGCTCTAATTCGATTCACGCTCAACGGATTAGAAGAAATCGTGAGGAAATTTCCTTTGATTTGAGTACCGTTTTCATTCGTATTAATTTTCGCTTTTTCCAACCCTCCTATTACTTACACTTAAAATAGTTTGTAGTTTAAATTAACTGAAAATGTAATTTAAAATAAATGAAAAATCACTTGAAAACCGGTCTACTGACTTTTCACTTAAATCAAAAGAACTTTTCATTTATTTTTAAATGTTAATAAATAAACTACAAAATCCTTAAAAAAATAATGATTTTTCATTTATTACATTTTTTAAATTTCAAAAAATTAACTACAAAATCCGTAAGAATAAATGATATTTAGTTTATTTGGTTTTTTTAACTGACCTAGAAATCGAAAAGTAATTATTTTTTTAACAAAACATTTTAAATGAAAATATTAACTGTAACAGAAAATCCGTATTTGTATGTAGTTTATTTTTTAAATAAACGACAAAAACAGTTAAAAAATATATTTCTTTGTATTTTAACTGAATAATCATTTAAAAATAAATGTACGGATAACTTTTTAAATAAACTACAGTCAGTTACTGTAATAATATTTTCAGTGTAGTTGAAAAATGGCTTTAATTTGGAATACGTGTTATGGATCCAAAAAAAAAAAATATAATTTTTGAAATCGTGAGAAAATTTCTTATAATTTGAGTACCCACGCTTACATGTTATTATGATCCCCCGTTTTTTGCCCCCACGGGCCTCATGGGTCCCAGCCCCTCCCAAAATTAATTTGGGTTTTTTTTTTTTTTTTTATTCCAGAGAGGGTCATATTTTTTTTTACGAAACCCCACAAAGTGCAGTTTTGCCTTCGTTTATATACAATAGCTATTTGTACCAGGTCTTGCCCGGGATTCAAAGTCTTCTGCCTTAAAAACTAAAAAATTAATCACTTTTAGAGCAACTACTCTTTAGGAGCAATATTAAAGTGATTTTTTGGATGCGGTTCAGAAGTAATCCTAAAAAAAGCTATAAAAATGTAATAACGGATACTTTGGAAGCAATGAAGGAAATGATTTTTTGAAGTTGTTCAGAATAACTTCTGGAAAAACAGTAAAAATACACTAACGGATACTTGTGAAACATTGAAAGAAGTAGTTTATAAAGCATTACTTGCAATTTTTTTTGGTGGATAAGTCTGCTAAATCCACATTGCTAAAATGCGCAAAGTTTCCAGAAATTCTAAAAACGTCGTCCCCTGACGATTTCCTTAGGCAAAAATGAAATCCGGATAGGGATATGCCTACAACGGATTATTTTTTACAATTTGTTAAATACGTTTGGGATTTTAGCATATTTAATTCCTTTAGTGCAATTAATGTATATCCCGATAAAATAAAATTTAAAATTAAACTCGTTAAGTTTTCTGAAATTCTCAATGAATGAAATCGGTAAAGCCATTCAAGTTATGGCGTGACCAAGGGAGCGCCCTATGCTCCAATGGGAGTTAGAGGAATATATATATAAGGGAAACAGGAATCCATTTTTATATATATTCAAGAAATTAGGACTATTTTCTGAGTAAAATTTTTGAACATTCCGAAATTCCAAAATTTTATTATTCAACTTGATTCGGAAAATGTTTATTAAAAGTCTAATATATCAATTTATATGTTTTTGAATATAATTGATAAGGATTTTGGATTTATCTTATTGAAATTTTTTATACAATCAAATATAAGTATCCCAGCAAAAAAGAAATGCCGAAGCAGTAGAAAAGCCCTACAATTGATGATCTAGATGTATTTCTTTTTTAAAATAAACACTAATAATCTTAATATTGAGTTGTCATTGGAGAGGAGTACTCCCACTTTAACATTTTTTCAGTGCTTTTTGAACGAGTGCAAAGGAAGCTCTTTTTCACCAATCAAAAGTAAAAAAAAATTTATTCAAAAATAATTTTTTTTTTTTATTTTACAAAAGTTTTTTCATTGACGCCACCGGGTATCGAACCTGCGACCTCATGATTGCTAGTATAGCTCTCTACCGCTGAGCTATTCACTGGTTCATTCACTTTGTTATTGCTAGATATTGTGCTTTATACTCCTCAATAAAAGTACTTTTTAATCAAGTTCAAAAGGTGCACTGCAATTCAGTATTGTTTCAGTGCTATTTTAATAAGCGCATAAAAAGCAATTTTTTACCATTTTTGTTTTATAAGTTTTTTAAAATTGAAAAATTATACAAATATTAAATTTATGAAATTAAAAATATTGCAACAAAAAAATAAAAAAAAAATAAAAACATATTGGTAGAACCGATCATCTGTTTACAAATAATAATTGATACCAAAATCACTTCTTAAGATCACTTTTAGAGCAATTATGCTTTAAAAGCAATACTTAAGTGATTTTTTGGAAGTAGTTCAGAAATAATTCTAAAAACTAAATATTCCCCCATTCATCTAAAAAAGCTGTAAATATAAACTAACGGATACTTTGGAAGCAATAAAAGAGAAGATTTTTTGAGGTGATTCAGAAATACTTCTAAAAAAGCTGTAAAAATACACAAACGGATGCTTGTGAAGCAATGAAAGAAGTAGTTTGTAAAGCACTACTTCCAATTTTATTTGGTGGGATGCAAATACATTCAGATATAATCATATGTATTCAAATGATTAGCAACATCTTACAATATATAACGAATAACATTGTTTTATATGAGAACCGAGTTTGTAATAAGAAAATAGCAAAAATTGTTACTAAAACTCAACATAAAAATAGTAGGGGCGAATGAAAGCTGCTTACAAAATTATTTAAGTACTAACTTTTTTATCTGAGTGTATTATTTTTCATGAATATGATGAATTTCGTCCCGACTATTTCTGAATTCCCATTTAATTTTTATATACTCGTATTTTTGTGACAAAAAACAGGCGTTAATTATTGTTCTATTAGTCTGGTTTTCCTATTATTGAAGTTTAAGTAATTGTCCGTGATACCATATAAATTTAAATTTCTGCTTATTGTTATGCATTTTAGCCTAAAATTTTCATTAAGGAAATCCGTGAAATTTATGGAACAGTACACAAACAATAACAACGAAAAAAAAGCAATTCAAAATTCTCACCATTAAAACAAAAAAAAAAAATAAAACTGAAGTAGAAACACCCAACCACACCCACATTTCTTCTAGCTGCTTGTTTTTCTTTTAAAGATAAAATACAATTGTTTCATTGTCTTCGGGAAATGCACCCTCTTTTATATATTAATAGGACATCTTTTCACTATCATAACAGCCAGTATATTCAGTTGCTGCCACATACAGTTATTTTTAACATTGCGTACTTTTACAACCCGGTAAAATAATAACAATTGTGGGTAGAAGTTTGTGCATTGTATTTGTTTTTATATGATGTTGTACTATATCTTTTAAAAATTTCCATACCTTTGTTTTTTTATGTTGCCTTTCAATTTATGTTCCGGTATAAAAAAATAAATAAAATAAAACTTCATATCCATAATGAACGGAAGTATTTTGAGGGCTGTAGGGCTAAAATATAACACAGAATTAAACTGTATTCACAACAAACTGGTAAATGTTGTAAAGTTGTTAAAAAAAAAATAATGATTTTATTGTACGCAAGTACTTGCATGCTTTTCTCAAAATAACTTAAACAATTTTATTAATATAATTGTTGCTACAATTGAGTTTTGTTATGAGGTTTGTTTTTGTTTACACCACTTTTAAAGCGGCTTTAAGTTTACATATCTTTAGGAAATTTTTGTGAAAAAAAGTTGGAAATATGTTTATTTTAAAATCTCTTGGGATTTGCATCATATATTTTGGTGCGAAAATTATGTCTTTACACTAAAGTTTATTTATATTATTTCTTAAAAGAATAATAACAACGACAATGCGAAGCAAAACTGAAAGAAAATCACATAAATATATGGTTATAAATTCTTATATTAAATTTATAAACTGATTTATGACTGTTGTAGAACAACACAAGCAAAGTGTCATCAATAATTGGTAGACATATGTGCGTGACAATTTATACACACATACACTTATAAATACACGCATACACGTACAAAAATATACTTGCATTGCCAGCATATGTTATGCGAGTTTTTTTTTTATAAAATGTGAAATGGGGAAATACCAAATTTGTGCCACGTCTAAGGGGGTTATTGTTGTATTGAAATAAAATATTATGATTTTATATTATTTTAATCTAAAATTTTATATTTATGTTGTTTAAAATAATAACACATATCTCTGGTCATAAGTTGACAATTCGTAACTCCAAATTTTTTTATAACTCGGCGAAAAAAGTTTATGTATGTTCATATATAACTTGGTATATTCATAAATGCTTACATATGTGGCTATGTGTAACTTTATACTTACATTTATATATAATCCCCAGTAAAAATTACTTTTATATAATGATTTATGATTTTATACAATTATATCTCGTCGAGTATTGTGAAATGTATATTTTTATATAATTATATCAAAATATATTTAATTATATAAAATCATATTAACCAGACCCAAGTAAAAAAGTTTTGATATAGTCATATATTAACATATAAAATTTTGTATAATTATATATTGGAACATATATACCAAGATATTATTATATAAAATTTTACGAAATTATATCCTAAATATATAACTATATCTTGTTATATATTGCAGAATATAAAGTGCAACATATATTGCAATATCCAATTATATGTAGACCTATATATAACTACATATGCCTCATATAATTATGTATAATTGTATCGAATTATATACCATTATATCTAGGTGGGTATGATTATATTATATTTAATACATTTGGATGAGGACATAATCCGGATAAAATTGTATCAAGCCATATCGTATTCCATCAAATTAGATCTAATTGTGTCAAATTAGATGTAATATAATCATAATACGATTTAATTTGATACAATTAGATGTTCTCATTTTTCGGATATAATTATATATAATATCAAAAGTCGTATATTTTTTTTTACTAGGGGACCCCCATTTTCCCGATTAAATCATATATGGGTTTACATAATTATATCCAAAAATATATAATGAGATCCGAAAATTGCTGGATCTGGTTAATATGATTTTCGATAACTAAATATATTTTGATATAATCATATACAATTATACTTGGTGCTAAATATGACAATACTCAACGATACATAAATCTATAAAATCATAAATGGTTATATAAAACATATTTTTACTCGGGATAGTTATGTTTAGAAAAATTTCTAGTATAACGTTATATATCATCATATACAACTATATCTTATATTATTTGACACAATTTTCAATTAACGATAGACAAGTGATAAATATCGATATTTTAAAAAGGTAGGATATCATTTTGATCGTACTCAAATGCAGTTTTAATAAAAAAATTTCGAAGTAATTCTCACTTAGTTAATAATGTTTAAAAATTAAAATTGACTTTTTCAAAAAGTCCGACCAGTTCGATTTGTTTAAAAAAAATTTCTAAAAATTATACTCTATATTACGCAACTTTCAAGCCATAGTTCGAGATATGATCGCAATTTTTTCTAATACATAGTGTCATAAATTTTTTTTTTCAATATTCGAAAAAAATAGAAAAAATTGCGATCACGTCTCGAACTAGGGCTCGAAAGTTGCGTAATATAGAGTAGAATTTTTAGGAATTTTTTTACAAAGTCGATTTAAACTTTTAACCGTTATTAACGAAGTGAGAATTACTTCGATTATTTCTTTTTTTAAAACTACATTTAAAGACGAACAAAATTATACCCTACTTTTTTAAGGTATCGATTTTTGTCACTGGTGTATAGTTAATTGCAAATTTTTTTTTCAAAAATTAAAACATTTTTGCTCAAAACCATGTCGGCATTAAAGGCTGAAAATTGGTGTGGAAGTTACTTTGAATATGTACGTACCAAAACATATAAAAAAATTAACGAAATGGAAGAGGTTCGGCCCAAAAACTCGGTGATTTGGCTTGGAATGCCCCTTATATACATATGTCGGGTTTTTAAAAGAATATACTTTTTTTTTAACTATCATCTTCAGTGATTATACCAACAACCTTTTTTGCATCCATATTTAGATAACAAAAAGTCATTCCATTGTGATACTTAGCATTAAAAATTGGATATGAAAACTGAATAAGGACTAATATTCAATAAATTTGTCCCTGAAGATAGTGGAAAAAGCCCGTATGAAATAAATAATCTTTTGTTTGCATTAGAAGAAAAACTGAATTAGAAAGTCTGTTGGAAATATTTAAAATTTGAATAGAAAAAATAGTTTAGAACTTAAATAAATAACCAATTATATAATACATCAAAGTTAAGGCCAGTTTTAAATTGAAATTTACAAAAACTTAACAACAGTTACTAAATATATAGTACAATTACCTAAAGTAATCTCTTCATGCCAATTTGTTAGTAATGAAAAAATATTTTTAGCCCCTCAGCTATTTGTTACAAAAATTTAAATTAACAAATTCTGCTAAAAAAGAGAAAGTTAGAGAAATTTTAGCAAACAAAAACCTTAACATTTTTTATACAAAACAAATAGTACTATTAAAACTCTCTTCTATGTAACTTTTTGCATAAAACTGCAAACAAAACAGGTATGGTTATATACCAGAAGACAGGTCAAGAACGTCAGATATTTAAATTACAAAAGCAATTTAGCCAAATTTTTTGGTAGAAATAAGCGTTGAAAAAAAATTGAAAGCAAAGCAAAGTGTAACTGTTATTTCAGTGTTTAAACCAAAAAAGTTTTGGGTCATTGTTGTTTATTTTTATTTAAATATTTCAAGTATTTTAATAGTAAATAAAAAAAAAGGAAACTAATTATTTTATTACCATAAGCATTATAATTAATTTTCATGATATTTATTTTACTGTTGGTCTTATGCTGAAGGATAATAGTTAACTATTAGTTAATCGAAAAATTTTTTATTGTTTTCCATACAGTTTTTTAACATTTTCTTTTCGTTGTTAGTAAAGTTAAAGTTAACCCTACAGTTTAAAACCCACCGTTCGAGTTCTGAAAATAGTCCACGAAAAAAAATTATAGTATAAAATTTCATTGGATTTTTAAGACAACTTTATTTCTGCACCATTTAATTCAACACTTGAATGAAAAATTTCTAACCCTTTGTAAGAGAATAGAAAAGAAAATAAACTAAACTAAAAGCAAATTAATTTACGCATTACTTGACACACGCCTGTAAGTATGCAATGCAAGTGACATTTATTTCAAACCCACCAAACAACAAGCAAGGGATACAAAGGATAGAAATTAAATTAACCAAAAAAAAAAAAAAAAATATGTACAAAAAACGAACCATAAAGGTTTCATAAGCCAATCAACATTAACAAAATATAAAATATTTAAAAACAAGTAGAAAAGTTAATGTCGGCCATGACGACTTATAAGATAGCCTACACCAGTCTGGTTAAAAGCCAGCTAATGTTTGGATCAGAAATTCATGAAACGAAACTTGTGAAATGGACTTGTGTCAAAACTTGCCTACAAAATGCTAAAAATTTTGAAAAATAGTAAGAAATTTTGATTTTACTTAATGTTGGGTAAATCGGAAGTATAGTCCATTAGCTCCAACTATGTAACGATCATATCGAGAATCAATAAGCTATGTAAGTAATTGGGTATATGTGAGTCAGCGCTCCAAATATCAGTAAACTATCTTCGTACTTGAGACCCGTAGCGTTGGAAAAATACAATTTTGGGGGGTAGTATTTCCAAATGCAGACCAATTTAAACCGAAATCAATAGACTTCGTCCTTGGACCGATATAAGTCGGCATACCCAATTTCATCAATATATACTAATGTTTGAGATATGTAGCGTATAATAATACATTGACTGATGGGTGGACAGACGGACATAGTTAAATCGAGACAAAAAGTGATATTGAATAAATCGCTATAATCCGTCATTGTAAACGCACCTTTATTGTCGCCAAAATGAATTTTAAATATTTAAACAAATATTTTTGAATATTACACTTTTTGTAAAAAAACGCGTGTTTTAGATTTTTCAAAAATATACAGAGCAAACCCAAGATTTTTACTCTAACTGTTTAAAAATTCTACACTAAACTATAGGAACACTATATACAGAAGGGACCCCTAATGCACAAAAATGCACTTTTGTGCATCAAGTGGGTTTTTTTTATTAAAAAACCGGTATGTTGCCAAATGGCTACACCATGCATTTAAGGGTTAAACAAAAGCTATAAATATAGAAAAATAGCTTATTGGTATTCATTTTAATAGCGACATTCTTTGTGGATGAAAGATTCGGTTTACTCATGGTATCTGCGCAAAATGTAGATCGTTAAGCAATCTTCAAATATAATTATTCTCTTTTGAGGATTGAAGTGTTTAGTAAAAAGTCATGCTTTACAAACTACTTCTTTCATTGCTTCGAAAGTATCAGTCAGTGTATTTCAACTTCTTTTATAGAAGTAATTTTGAACAACTTTTATAAAAAAAATCACTCCTTTCATTGCTGCCAACGTATCTGTTAGCATATTTTTATAGGTTTTTTTAGAAGTATAAATAGTATTGCTTCTAAAAGTGGTCTGAGAAAGTGATTGTGATAGAGCTTATGTTCAAACTGATGATCGGTGGTTCGATTCTTGGGACCAATATTTTTTAGTTATTTTAAAATTAAATTTTTTTTTTTATTTATAATTAATTTCTTAAATTCAATATATATTTTGTTGTTCAATTTTTAAAAATACATAATTTTAAAAAATATATATAATAAAAATTATGAAAAATTGCTTTTTATTCACCTCTGAAAATAGTACTAGAAAAAATACTGAATTGCGATGCATCTTCTGCATTTGTTTAATAAACGCTTTTATTAAAGGAACAAGACACAATATTTCGCAATGCCAAAGTGGTGTTCTTATTTTCATATTAAAAATAGCTCAACATGTTTTTTAAACTTTCAATTGAAGAAAAAGAATTTCATTTGCACAACTTCAAAAAGTACTGAAAAAATGTTGACGTGGGAGTACTGAACAACTCAATGTTAAAATCGTTTTTCTGTTAAAAATGAAGTAGATCTACACTGAGAGTATTATCCTTCATGATATTAATGATATAATTTCATAGAATTTTTTTCGTACAACCAATGAAGAATTTCATTATGTATATAATATTTAATTAATATTATGAAATTTTTCATAACTTTTATTTGATAAAATTTCATAATTTCACTTTAGTTTGTTCCCACATTAATTTGTTTGCAATTCTGCATAATTTTAAAAACTAAAAACTTGAGATTTAGAAATATAGATTGGAAAAGTATTGTATTTTTGCACATTTGTCGTTGTATTTCGTATTAAATAAAAATCGTCAATTTGAAGTAAAAAATCGCATTTGGCTATTTTTGGTAGTAAAAATCGTCAAAATGACGATAAATCGTCAAACCTGGCAACACTGTACCCTCTGTGTGAAAATGCCAAATCATACCAAATTCACTTTTTACGATCACTTTTAGAGCAATTACTCTTTAGAAGCAATACTTAAGCGGTTTTCTTGGAAGTTGTTCAGAAGTAATTCTAAAACAGCTGTAAAAATATACAGCGGATACTTTGGAAGCAATGAAAGCAGTGATTTTTTTAATTTGTTCAGAACAACTTCTAAAAAAGCAGTAAAAATGCACTAACGGATACTTGTGAAGCAGTGAAAGAAGTAGTTTGTGAATCATTACTTCCAATTTTTTTTGCTGGGATATTAAGTTATTTTTATTAACTGAAATTTAACTCAACTATAACTAGAATTCTAAATATTTAGCAATTTTATTTTTTCCGTTCCTATTTAACTAATATTTAACATAAATAATCTGCTAATTTTAGGAGTTTTTCTTCAAGGATTTTTCAACAAATTACACTGTGAAACTTTTTTTTTTAACAATCTGGGCCCCCTATTGGTAAAGCTAATTTGAGTACGGTGAACTCAATGGTGCTAGTCGTTTTTCGAAGTTAGTGCTCGGATTCCCGATATTCGTGACTTAAAATGTCGATACTAAAGTACTATGAAGCGATATTTTTTATACTTTTGGGATCTTTTTTGAATATAAATCAATCCAAATCTGTTAAATATAATCGCTATTTCCGAATTTCTTTTTTTTTCCAAAGAAATTTTTTTTTTCTCAACTTTATTGAATATTTTTCTAAACTCTACTGCATATATATTTACAAAATACCATAACATTGTACTTTTTATTTGCAGAATAGAAATGTTTTTGCGGAAAAAAAAATTTCCCAAAAAAAAAAATTGGCGAAAAAAATTACAACTTCTTTAATGTTGTATATAATCTAATTTGATAAATTTATGATTCAAAATGTTCCCAGAATTATAAAAATATAATTTGTTTTTGTACCTTAGCGTCAAAATTTTTAATCGCGTATATCGTGAATACGAGCGCTAACTTTGAAAAACGGCTATCACCATTGAATTCAACGTACTCGGATTAGCTTTACCAGTGGGGTGCCCAGGTTGTTAAAATTTGCGACTAGCACTAGTACTAGACTAGTAGTTTCAATTGAAGTTTTTACACACTTTTGTCTATTAGTGTAGCATACTACTTTTTGTAAAACTTCTCAGGATGAGATCGTAAATTAAAAGTACAAATAAAACTGTAGTTTTACAAATACTTCATTTAAATTCCGAGTTGTTTAAAAAATATTTCTTAAAAGTCAGCAAATTTGTTCTAAGCTAAAAATATGACTAATTTTTGTTAAACTAATAATAAATTAAAAAAATAGTAAAGTACCTACTTAATTAAATTAATATTTTGAAAATTTACGCTCGAAATTATTTGAAGTACTAAAAATGTTCATTAGTGTGTTAAATGAAGATAACAAAAATGTACGGATATTTAAAAACGGAAATTTCCAATCCGATTAAAATATTTCATTAAATTAACTTGAACAGGAATCTTTAACTATTACATATTTGATTTTATTTAATTTTCTAAAACCCAAATTACACTAAAATCAAAAACTGGAAATTACAAAGTGTGCCGTTCTGTCAAAAAAGATCTTGGTTAGCACATTTTTATAAAAGCTTGCTAAATACATCGGGCGTATAATTTAAAATGTTGAAAAATCCGAGATTTACTTAATGTTGTAGTGTTAAAATTTGACAGGTAAATACAAGTAGTTTTGAAAAAATAACTCGTTTTTAGTTAAATGCAAACGTAGTATAAAAGTTAACGAAAAGTTTAATGACGTCATTGTTATTCCATTTTTGTCAGTCTACTGAAGGGCTTTCATTTAGTGAACGTAGTCGTTTAACAAAGAAAACAATTTTAAGTACACTGAAAGAATTTGAAATTCTGTAGTGAGTTAATTCAATTTTTAGTACACTGAACGAAATTGAAAAAATTCGGTGGTTAATTAATTCAATTGGAATTTATGTTATTTTTTTTCTTTTCGATTTATTAAATTGAACGCGGTCACAAGTGAATTTATTCACTTGATTTAATATGAAGAACTATAGCAGCAATTGAACTAATTCGTTAGAAAAACCCTACCGGTGTCAAATTCGAATTTATTCCAATTTAATATCCAGTATGTATTTGTAAATAAATTAATAAAATTTCTTATTCAGAATTTAAAAATTGAATTAAGGAATTAATTCTTCGAAGCTCTGGTTACTAAGCGTTAACTGGCTCAAAAATATTAAATGATGGCCTAATCCTTCTACGATGTACAACATTTTCAAAACCAATAATATCAAAAAAAAAACAAGAAAATTTTACTTTTTCGATAATTATATTTAAGTAAATTTTATAAATTTTCAAAAAAAAAAGTATTTTTGCATTTTGCTGTCGGTGTTGGCCGAAATTCAGCTCAGCCGTATATTGTCGGCGGCTGAACCGGCTTGGCAAAGGTGTCGACTGGCGGCGGCTGACGGGCTAAAGTCGGCTGGCTTGTGTCTATGGAGCAATTATTACAGTCTGCACTCGAGACTATAATAATTGCTCCTGATTGTATCCATACAACCCATTATGTCAATTGTTTATTCTACTTCTAAAATCATTGTTTTAAATTTGTGTCACTGCAAATGTCAAATGTAATTTTATGTTCAGTTCAACTAATATGTAAAATGGTTATATTATTTTTGTTCACCTCACTTGTCTCCTGCCAATTCCGAATGTCAAATGCTGCAATTTAAAGCACGTGACCTCTGATTAAAGTAGGTTATTGTACTCAACGTGCTAAAGGGGAAAAACTGTAATAGTGAGTAGTCTATATGGAATTGGTTTGAAGTTAAATATATGCACTCCAAATATTATTTCAATTAAATTAATTGAAAACACAATTTTTCATTATACGAGTATTTTTTTTCAAAGAAGTAAAATAATCTTCAATATTTAGCTGAGAAAACGTTGGAAAAAACGATGTGGATTGTTTTTCCATATTTTAAAGTGTTTTTTTTTTTAATTTTCGAAATACTACGAAATACACACAACAAATAGGTTTATATTTTTATTTGCTATGTTTGAATTGAAATTACTTCGTATTTAAACAAAGTATTTTGAACAAAACACAATGCGAATTTATTTGATTTTCCTTTGTATTTTATTTAGTATTTTTTCATATTAAAATTTTAAATATATTATTCAAAGTACCGCAATAGATAATCATGCACATAAATAACCCTACTAATCGCATATCAACTTTGAAAACAATACAACCGAAAAACATTTTTTGGACATCAAGAATTTAAGCCATCAACAAAATAAAAAAGGAAAACGTTAAGCCAAAGAAAAGGGAAATTGTGAGTACAGAAGACCTAGAAGCGTATAACTAAAGTCAAAAAAGAAAAAGACTAAAACTTTAATACTGTACTACAGTGAGCAAATATCAAGCAACACAAATTCCATATATGAACAGACAACAATGGATTTTGATATTTTTTTCTTTGAAGGTCATAAAATCCCTTGATTCACATGTTGTTGTTATTGTGATGAATTAAGAGTGAGTATGAAAGAATAAAAAGCTGGTTTGTGATAAATTGTAGTCCTTAGTGTTGCTGACATGTGTCGGAAACATAGTTTTTAAGTTTTTCATTATTCCGTTAAAGGGATAATCACTTTAAACTGGTTATAAATTTATTTGAAAAATTCTGTTTTCTATAGAGTTGAAATAATTTAATATTAAATTATAAATTACGATAAAAATGTAGAACAAACACGTACTTGGATGTCAAGTTGCAATCATTAGAATAAAACTATGTAAATGTGCCAAAGTGTGTTGGAAAAATAAAAAATAACCATGAGAATAACGTATGTAGTTGTTTTTGTATTTAACATCCTACAAAGATTTTAGCAGCAACACGTCTAACTGACATTGACAGCAGGCTTTTCTCATTTCTCTTCAATGTATCCTTTTGGTATATTAGAAAACTGCCTTAGTGTGTGTTTCCTGGTTGTGGGTAAATTCATATTTAAAGTAAATACTAAAAGACAGAAAAAAGTTATTTCGCAGCAATATATATGTATGTTTTTTAGTAAAATTATTGCCAATATTTTAGAGTTTTTTTAAGCATGTACGTTTCTTTTGTTGGCTCTATTGCACTGTGGTTGAAAAAATGTTGATATAACTTAACATATCCACAAGAAAAAGAGACATAGTAGAAAAACACTACAATTAATGATAGAGACGTACTTATTTTTTTACCAGCAACGCTTATGATCTTAACATGGGGTTATCATTTTTATTTATTTATTTAGTTAAGTCTATGGATAAAAATCCTTACAGACTATAATATTAAAAAGAAAAACATGATTAACAAATACAAATTATAGCCTACGTATTTAAGAACAAAATTATATTACGTTTAATGACATTTACATTTGAAAAAAAAATCTATCAATTCATTCATTTCGTTGTAGTGTTTACATATTCTTCGAAAGGGATCAGCATTAGCGTAGTTTGATTGAAAGACTTGTAAATATAACGGGATATAAGAGCGAGTAGATCTTTGAGGAACATGGAGTTGAACATTACTAAGCAGGAAATCAGAAGAAATGTCACCATTAAGCAAGTTTATCATAAATGAAATATTTAGCATTTTCCTTCGGCTTACTAAAGTAGGCAATTTAATTCTATCAAGCCTAATGGTATACGATGGAAGATCAGCAGATGGGTTCCATGTTGAGTTTCTAAACAGAACAAGAGGAATTGTTTCTGGACCGATTCAATACGATTGCTGATAACAGTACTTTCAGGGTCCCAGAGTATCGAACCATACTCCATAATTGGTCTTACCAGAGATGTATATAATTGCTTTGTAACCCCTGGGTCTGTAAATTCTTTTGCCCATCGCTTTATAAAACCAAGAACACCACGGGCTTTATTTACCATCATCGTGATATGTTGTCTAAAATTTAATTTTGGATCAAGTAAAATACCAAGATCCAAAAACTCATTAACTAATTCCAGCTGGTAGTCTCCCAAAATGCATAGACCAATAGAATTCCAATTTCTGGAAAATCGCATGTGTTTGCATTTCTTAAGGTTAAGATCCATAAGATTAATTTTACACCAATTATAAAAATTATCCAAGTCATGTTGCAAATAGATTTGATCTGAAGGTTCAGTATAGCTAAGAAATATTTTTACATCATCCGCATACAATAACATATTACATCGTTCCATTACACATGGCAAGTCATTTATAAAAAGCGAAAATAAAATTGGACCAAGATGACTACCTTGTGGCACTCCAGAGTTTACAATAATGCTCCTTGAAGTGGCATTATTAAAACGTACACTCTGTATTCTACTAATAAGATATGATTCTATCCAGTTCAAACTGTTTTGATTGAAACCCATTAAATAAAGCTTTTTAAGAAGGAGATTATGATTAACTTTATCAAAGCCTTTGCTGAAGTCAGTATAAATTACATCAGTTACTTGGCCACTATTATATCCGCGGTTAACAAGAGTAGTTAGTTGCAAAAGATTTGTCATCGCTGAACAGCCTTTCCTAAAGCCGTGCTGGAAAGATGACAATAAAGAAGATGATTGATGGCAGAGAAAATCTGTTATACATTTCTCAAAGAGTTTAGGGATTGCACTTAACTTTGCGATGCCTCTATAATTCATAACGTTTGATTTGTTACCCGATTTAAATAATGGAATAATGTATGAACGCTTCCAAAATTGGGGAAAGTAGCCACATTTTATTGATGTTAAGTATTTAATAATATTTGGATATCCAGTAGATTTTTTTTAGAATTAACGAATTTATAGAATGATTTTGGATCTCGTTTAAAATTAAATTTAAGATTATTTAAGTAATTACTGTACAGCTTCATGTTAAGTAAATTATATTCAGCGCGGGAAATGGAGTATCTACTATGATCTGAAGTTAACCCAGTTTTTTTGTATTTTCTGTAACGTTTGTTTTTTATATTTTTGAGTCTCGACAATTGTTTTGAGCTCCACGGCGGACCAGATTGCTTACATGCAGTGAATTTTGGAATACATTCATCAAAATATTCTAGAATAGTTTTATAAAATACATCGATCATTGCATCAATAGAAGATGAAGTGCCATTTGAAATGGATAACTTGTCAAGCCAATTTGTATTATTCAATTTGTATTGAAGCAGAAAGCTTTTACAGAATTAATCTTTGATTTTCGTTTCAGTACACAAGGAATATTACAACTTACTTCAATAGTAGGGTGATGGCGATCCTCTGGTGATGTTATCGGATCAGTACGAATTAAAGAACAGTTAGCTGGTTCGTTTACAAACACCAAATCTAACAACCTCCCATTTTCATTATAAACACCATTTATTTGATAAATACGCAAATCATAAAGTTTATTTAAAATGTCATCAATCCAGTCCTCAGCTTTTATTGGGGCATAAATAAAAGAATCATCCAAAAATTTCCAAGAAACAGTAGGCAAATTAAAATCTCCAAAAACAAAAATTAAGTCATCTGGTTTTGCCAACGATATAACAGATTTAATGGATTCACAATGCTGATAAGAAAATCAGATCTCGGAGGAATATATGAACAAGTAATGAAGACATTTTTTTTATTCAGTTTAATACGGATGCCAATAAATTCAATTTTATATGACGGATCAGGTATTATTTCTTCAGATGAGAAAAGGCAGGAAACAGCAATAATAACACCACCACCAGTAGTAGTAGTTTCTCTATCAAATCGATAAATATTATATTTGTTGCAAACAATTTCAGTATTTAAGGTTTTATTGTTTAACCAGGTTTCCGTGCATATGATGACATGATGATTAAAGTCAAAGCTTTCCAGGTACAGTTTCGATAGTTTAGTATTTAAACCTCGCACTTTTTGGTAAGTAATATACAATTGGTTATCAGCAGTTATATTCAGTTTTTTTGATATGTTTGCTCGCGTGAAGGGAGATAGAAATATTGTTTTTTCTTTGATTTTCTTTATACACATACTCTCGTACTAGCGTGTTATCCGGCCAAAACTTGTAAAGTAAGGGTTAGGTGTAAATGAGAGATCGACTATTGTAGTTTTTGTTTGTTTTTATTATTATTATTAAACTATTGCTGAATAACAGAGAGATGCACAAATTAGTTGTAGGTGTTATTGTTGTTATATTCTTTATTGTTTTCTTTTGATAGATTTGTGGTTACAGTTGTCATATGTAAATGTTGAAGCTGAGAGTTTAAGTAATTTTTATAGAGTTTTTTTGTATTAACACTGAGTTTATGTTTGATTGTTTTTATAGGAGGGGACTACCAAAGAGTATACATAATAAAGAGATTGGGGGACTCTCTATCACTGAGAAAGCATTTGTTCTAGTATGTGCCTTGGAACAGGATCATACTCAAACCAATATCACCCAACAAACATGGCAATACGAAGAAGATTCTCCGAACATATCGCCAGGAAGAAAACATTTATTGCTGGCAATACCAATTTCGTATTGCGGAAGTTTCCTCCGTCGGAAACAACTGTTACACTAAAACAATACTTCCAGGAAATATGAAAGCAATAACTCATATGGAAGATAAAAGGGATATAGCTAAATAAACTCCCGGTACAATAAAAAACCATTTAAAATTAAGCCTGAAATACAATATCTGCATACATTATCCATTGACCAACTTATAAATTATCTTGATTTCATCTTAGCCGATTTTTCCCTCGCAATTAATCTTAACTTTTCACGAGTTTATTTCCAATATATCTTTTGATTGTTTTTGTACAAATTTAGTTTTAATTTTTTCCAAATTGATAAAAGATTTCAAACAAATTTGCTTTATCATCCAAATGATACAAAGGTGATATGCCGCAATATTGTCATAAAAAGTTATGACAAAAGATAAAATTTTTGAATTATTTTTTTCCAAATATCGCCGAATTATCTTCCAAGTGATAAAAGGAAGGCAATTTCAAAGTAAATACTGCTTGATTATTTTCATTCAAATGACAAATAGAAGATATCGCTTTAATATTTTCTTGGATGGTATCTTTTAAATGTTTGCAGGGTCATTATGTGCGCTCTTTGTATGACTCAAAACATCGATTGTAACCAGGGATGGAAAATAATAATTTAGTTATAAAAATCAAGAATGGAACTATACTATGGAATTATACTAGTCCAACAGTATTATAGCCCTAAATTATGAATTTTAAAAAACCATACGTAAAAAATTGCAAAATAATATCGGAATGCGAAAAAAGGCTTTGGGGTTCAAAAAATTAATTAAAAGATTTACATTCTGCAAACGATGCCAAAATATTCTTTTTTTTGCAACTAACCACCAAACTTTGTTTTATGAAATGGGCATTATACTCCGTAGATTATAAATTTAAAAAACCGCACTTAAAAAATTGCAAAATAATAGAGGAACAGAAAAAAAGACTTTGTGGTAGAAAAAATTAAACAAAAAACTCAATCAGCGATTAACAATCTGCAAATGAATACAATGACGCAAAAAATTTCCTTTTTGCAAATATTTTTTTCGCGATTTATTTTTTTTTTTTTTTTGCAAACTAAGCACCAAACTTTTGTGCACAAAATTTGCACTATAGACCTTAGATTATAAATTTAAAAAAACCACACCTAAAAAATTGCAAAATAATGGCGGAAAGCGAAAAAAGGCTTTATGGTACAAAAAATTAATTAAAAAACTTAATCATCGATTTACATTCTGCAAATAAATATATTGATGAAAAAAATTTCGATTTTTGCAAATGTTTTTTTTTCACAATTTGTGCTAATATTTGCTAATATCTAAATATTTAATTTTATTTTTTTTTTAACGAGCCAAAGAGGAAGCTATTTTTTAGTTACTTACATTTTTAAATATGTAAGAGCGATCTAACATTTTTTGGTGTAAGAGCCCGATTAAGTGAGCCTTTTCCATCCCTGATTAACCAGTCGGAGTTCGTTCCTGTTCCAAGCCGCATAATATTTTTTCAAATAAAAAATATTGAGAGAGTTGCAAGGCCATTGGGACTACTGCCACTTCGACATTTTTAAAGTTCTTTTATTTAACAATTATTTTAATTTTTGCATTAAAAAATACAAAAATTGTTTTTTCGGACTTTCTATATTTTCATATATTTAGTTAGAATATTCTTCTACCTCAAGTCCAAATTCTAATATGATATTGTCATATTAGATTTTTATTTGTTGTTTCAAAAAGGGTTGATCATTTTCATGATAGACAATACAATTGTTTCGTAGACATCACTCTACTCTTCAGTTGTCCGCTAAGAAAATGATAACTTTCCTACTCAAAACGAGACATTACATAAGGTACAAAAAACCAACGGGATGAGAATTTTGTACTTTCGTATATGAACTGTCTGATTTGGTAAAACCAGTTATAAATCAACTCCTTTTTGAAAGCAACAATTACATAAAAGTACCCTTTGGGTACTATTTATATGTATGTCTGTTGTCAATACATTTTGTAAAAACAACTAATTTTAAACTCAAAACAAAATAAATATTTGAATGAGATTTTAGCCGTGGTGTGCTTATTTTCAACAATTATTTTAATTTTTGCATTAAAAAATACAAAAATTGTTTTTTCGGACTTTCTATATTTTCATATATTTAGTTAGAATATTCTTCTACCTCAAGTCCAAATTCTAATATGATATTGTCATATTAGATTTTTATTTGTTGTTTCAAAAAGGGTTGATCATTTTCATGATAGACAATACAATTGTTTCGTAGACATCACTCTACTCTTCAGTTGTCCGCTAAGAAAATGATAACTTTCCTACTCAAAACGAGACATTACATAAGGTACAAAAAACCAACGGGATGAGAATTTTGTACTTTCGTATATGAACTGTCTGATTTGGTAAAACCAGTTATAAATCAACTCCTTTTTGAAAGCAACAATTACATAAAAGTACCCTTTGGGTACTATTTATATGTATGTCTGTTGTCAATACATAACAACAGACATACATATAAATAGTACCCAAAGGGTACTTTTATGTAATTGTTGCTTTCAAAAAGGAGTTGATTTATAACTGGTTTTACCAAATCAGACAGTTCATATACGAAAGTACAAAATTCTCATCCCGTTGGTTTTTTGTACCTTATGTAATGTCTCGTTTTGAGTAGGAAAGTTATCATTTTCTTAGCGGACAACTGAAGAGTAGAGTGATGTCTACGAAACAATTGTATTGTCTATCATGAAAATGATCAACCCTTTTTGAAACAACAAATAAAAATCTAATATGACAATATCATATTAGAATTTGGACTTGAGGTAGAAGAATATTCTAACTAAATATATGAAAATATAGAAAGTCCGAAAAAACAATTTTTGTATTTTTTAATGCAAAAATTAAAATAATTGTTGAAAATAAGCACACCACGGCTAAAATCTCATTCAAATATTTATTTTGTTTTGAGTTTAAAATTAGTTGTTTTTACAAAATGTATTGACAACAGACATACATATAAATAGTACCCAAAGGGTACTTTTATGTAATTGTTGCTTTCAAAAAGGAGTTGATTTATAACTGGTTTTACCAAATCAGACAGTTCATATACGAAAGTACAAAATTCTCATCCCGTTGGTTTTTTTGTACCTTATGTAATGTCTCGTTTTGAGTAGGAAAGTTATCATTTTCTTAGCGGACAACTGAAGAGTAGAGTGATGTCTACGAAACAATTGTATTGTCTATCATGAAAATGATCAACCCTTTTTGAAACAACAAATAAAAATCTAATATGACAATATCATATTAGAATTTGTTCTTTTATTTATTTATTTTTATTTATTATTATTATTATTCTTTATTCAGTCTATGGAACATCATTTCCTTACAGACTATGATTAAACTATAAAATAATTATAAATAGTAAATATTATTATACATGTTTTAAGATATAGGCTTTTGAAAGAACAAGAACGGACGCACTTTTACATTAGTAGGCCACAAGGAAGGCTCAAATAGATTATCATATAATTCAGCGGAGATCCCAATTTTAAAAGAAACACTCCTCAATGTGTTCTGCTCAATTTCCTTTTTAACCAATTTAAAACATTTTAGATGGGTTTTGGAAATATTAGCACCTTTTGCAACATAACTCAGGATTTGTTCTGCTGTTACGCTGGGCTTAAATGAGGAAATATGCACCCATTTTTGATTAGCAATAACTTCTAAGTCTTTGGAATTATTATCTCCAAACACCACAGGCTTACGTTGCTTTTTTTTGTAGTTAACATTAGTCCATCCAGCATTGTTAACTGGGATATTACTTTCTGCTTGAGAGTATGCAATTGAAGCTGAGCTAACAGTATTGTCAGAGTTTTGAGAACAACAAATGCTAGCTCTTCGTTTAGAATTTAAAACGGCATTTGGCTCAGTAGCAGCAATAACATCATTTGGTTTAATTGTAGCAATATTATCATTATGAATATCATCATCATCATCATCATGTAAAGAAAGACAAAGACTAGCTCTACGTATTCGCATATTAGAATTTAAAACATTTTTACTTGGTTCAGTAGTATCAACAACATCTTTACGAAAAGCATAATTAGCAGAACTTGAAGAAAAGGAATCACTCAGAGTTGAACAACCTTTTTGTTGTAAATCATTATTTTTTGAATTTAAGCTTGACTCAGCATGTATGTTTTTTTTTTTAATGGAGGCACTCTCAACTGCTTTGTTGTTGTATATACAGGCATTGAATAAGTTTTTTAATTCTCTTACTTCATTTGACAAAAATGTTATTATAGCAATTAAATTATTAGATCCTTTAGCGCATTTATTGCAGTTATAAACAATATTATTTGATGAAATTAAAACATTAAAATCACGATCACTATTGACACCAGAGCACCCTTTATGGAATAGACCACTGCATGTTATGCATCTAATAAATATACTACCAACAGCTCTAAAGCAACTAACACAATCAGTATTAGACTGCATTAGGAAGAAAAAATAAAAATGAACTTGTTTAAACGACAATCACTACTGAACTCGATGAACTTTATTTCAAAAAATATTTATAAACCAAGCCCTGTGTGCTAAATACGGTTTGTATACTACTATTTTTGAAGAAGTGCAAAGAAATTTCATTTCATCAATTGAATGTAGTAATAATTAAGTGCTTTTTTTGTTGGTGTTCCGAATTACTTTTAAAAAAGCTGTAAAATATACTAACTCATACTGTGGAAGCAATTAAAGAAGTCTTTTGTTTTTTAAGTTATTCACAATTACTTACAAAAAAGGTCTAATACTTTGGAAGCAAAAAAAGAAATGGTTTTTAAAGAATGGCTTTCAATTGTTTTTGCCGGATAGTAAAATAGGGAAATTAAATTATCGATGGATCCTTAACAAGAGATTTAAAAATAAATACAACCCTTTTTAAATACATATAGGAAAACTCTTTTGATAGGGTTCTACACTCACAATATATTTTCCATAACCGATTGAGGTTTATTTGAAAAGTAATAGGTAAAGTTTTTTTTCAATTGAGGAATCAATTAAAATACATGGAAACATATTGTTTAACTTTTTTTTTGTAAGTCAATAAAAAACAAACTTCAAAAAAATAGGCATCGTCTGTAAAAGTTGATATTTTTAGTCAAATGTTCTATTTTTAATTTTCTATTTTTAGAAAAAATAATTTAAATAATTTCGTTGTTTTCTGTTTTAAAACAAAAAATTCAAATATTTTCGGTTTTCTTTTTTTTTTTTTGAAATAGTTTGTTTATATACAAAATTATTTCCATTTAAATTACAAGAAATTCTTTACTTATATAAACAAACATAGCGAATATAAATATATATGTATGTGGTGCGCATAGTTCGGAGACATGGCCAAAAATATGCCCAAACTATGCCGTATATGAGTCAGAAATGTCTTGATACTATGCGCAGGACCTAGGAAGAGTTTGAGGACAGTCGCCAAACTAACCAAATGTCTCCATACTAAACACTTGATCGAACAAATGTCCCCGTACCATGCGCTATGCATACATATGAACGTATGTGTTGTGGGTGTAGTGTTTTGAAAATTTGAACCCAAAAAAAACTTTAAAATATGAAAAACTAACGTTTTGTCAGTTAAAAATTAAAGATTGTTTTAACAGACCTTTTAATTATTTTTATTTCTTTTATGGATTGTTTAAACAATGTTTGAATATAGACAGCAAAATGGTTTGAATATAATGAAAAATTAGTAGTCCTTTTTTAATTTTTCTATCCCCTTTCCAAAGAAAGCAATACGTTAATTAATAAAAAAAAAAATTCCTGAGTGTTGCTTTCCTTAAGAAAAAAAAAAAAAAAAAACAATAAGCTTTATTTTATAAAACGATGAAGACTGATTTTGCAAAAAACAAAAGCTTTTTTTTTTGCAAAATTTCAAACGCTTGTAGAGGTCTCCTTTCAAAAATTTTTGGTTATCTTTCTTGTAATCCTATACCCTCAAATTTCGGATTCCACCGTACGAGGGTAAATTGGTATTGTGAGCCTTGGCCACTGATATTTCCATCAGAAAGTTTAATATATTTGACCATAATCTTATATAGAACTTTTTGTCAGTTGAGCATTATTTGTGTTGTTTGCAAAAAAGTGAAAGTTGTGTGCCAGCATAAGTATGGAATTAATACATGAAAACTTTCCAGCAATGATTTATTACGATTTTCAATGTGGTTTATATAGTTAACAGCTCATAGACATATTAAATTCAACTTATGGTGATAAAGCTTCATTATTTGCAACTGCGAACGGCTGGTATAACGAATTTTGAAAAGTTCGCCCAAAATCGGATTATGTTCCAGAAAACATTGATGTTCTGCAAAAACTGATAATGCAAGATAGTCACGTGACATACTCTGAGATTGATGCTACCTTAGGAATAATTTCCATCAGCTCAACCAATTGATTTTTGGCACACAATATATCGAATTAATGGGTCATCCGCCGTATAGCCCTGACTTGGACCCTGATGACTTTTTCTTGTTCCCGTACAACAAACATTTTTGCAAGCAGAAATAGCAGAATGGAAAAAATGCCATGTCTAGGAGTTCGAATGCATACAAAAGCGTATATATCGCAAAGGAGAATATTTTGCAAAACAGTGAAGATATTTTCGATAACAAATTTCTGTTTTTTTTAATTTTAGGTTCAAAATATAAATAGTTACCCTCACATGTACAAAAGTATATTGAACTACACTAATAGAAGAAAGTCTTTAAACATTTTAGTTAAAGATACCAAAAATTAGTTCAAAACCTTGCAGAAAAAAAACTGCTAAAAAAAGTTTTTATTTCCTATATGTGACGCGCAAAATAAAAAGGGACCTACGGTCCCCTTAGGTCCCTTTCTCAGGAGGGCATGGGATCGGTCTCATTCGATGCTCAGATGTTGTCCAAAAATTGATTTTTTTACCCTTAGGTCCCTTTCTCTATGCGCTGTTACATATATAAATATTGGTAAAAGAGAAATAGTAAACGATACATCCCTAAAAAAATATGTTATCAAAAAGATTCAAAAATTATTTTAAAGAGGAAGAGTAGTATATTAAGGTGCCGTTATGAAACACACGATTCGAAATATTTTGAAGAAAAGTTAAGTTTTTCCCATTTACATAGCTCGAAAGTCTGATACGGAAGGACATTTAGATTTAACTAACCTTTTCCTTTCAGAAAAGTATACCTTAGTCGCCGTGTCTGATATTTTTATGCCTGAACTTATAAGTTTCCTCAAGTACTGACATGTAGAAATGAGCGATATTTTCATACCGGTGATTTAATCACAGTTATTGATAAATCACTGGTAACGGCAGTGATCAAATATTTCAAGTCGCAGTTACTCGGAATGTCGTTCTTTTAAAATTTTTGTACTATTCTTTCTTGCAAACTTCATTGTGCACAGTAATACATGTTTTTTTTTCAATAACAGTGACTTGCTTTCACACTCTTCTGAATAAAATGTCTCCTTCTATCATGTCTTTGTTACCGGTCGCAACTATTTTTCTTTTAAGGCCGAGTTTTTAGGAAGTGGATTATTTTTAAACTTAGTTTAACACAGTTTGTAACTGGAATACTGCTTTTAAAATTTGATTTATTTTGTTTTATTTCAATAAAGAAATAAATTATACTCGAGAAAGTTTTTCCGGTAAATTTTTGTTAATAAACTTTGAAATGGCTGACAAAATTCGTTTTCGGTTTAACTAAACCAAGTTTAACTGACATCTTAAAAACTCGCCATAAATATTATTTCGTTTATTTATCAGAAAATCGAAGTCTTTTCCATAGAAAAACCGTGATCACGATCACAGTTTAAAAGAACAACGATTTGCAAATCACATTCACTGAGAACAATGTTACTGAAAAATCGCCGAATCGCCCATCTCTATACAAACCCGTGATCACGGTCACTGTTTAAAAGAACGGTGATTTGAAAATCACGATCACTGGTAGCAGCGTTATTCAAAAATCACCGGATCGCTCATCTCTACTGACATGTACTCAACAATGTTCCTCACTGTACGTATGAGTGATATACCCAAAAATATATCACTCATGCGTATGGTAGTCCTACTATATTTTATAAACAACATTTTCATTCAAACAGAATGAATATTCATGTAATATTTGCTCCGAAATAAATCTGAGTAACACTGTGAAATTTTCTGTGTGGAAAGAGAAATATCTGAGAATTTTTTAATTATAAAAAAATAAACAAAAATTTAACGATTTTTAGATAAATTGAGTTTTCTATTACACTAAAAATTCAAAACTAATTCTGAATTAAAACAATAAAATGTACACTCACAACAACTTTACCTTTAAAGGTCAACAGTTGTTTAAAAAGTAAATTAGTAAAGTTGTTTCAATTCAATAAGTAGTTAAATTGCAAAGAAATATATTTTCTAACTTCTTCTATCACTAAACAGAATGCACAAAATACGCACTTTCGGTAGAAGTTAAAATATTCAATCGAATTTTTCTGTTACAAACAATTGGTTGTTATAATATTATATATTATTATAATACTAGTTAATTAATTAACAATTAAAAATAAACAAAACAAAATACAATTGTTTTAAACGAAAAGTAGGTAGTCCTTTTTTTAACTTATGTTTAATTGTTTTAATGTATATATTCGGTAGATTTTAAGAAAAAAAATATTTTGAGTGTATATATTTTTCGTATATAACTCCATAAAGAAAAATTAATGAGTCTCAATAAGAAAAATGGCAAAATAATTTATATATATATTTTTAATTACCATTAAATTATAAATTTTGTCATTTATTAGTGCCAACATTTATCAACAGAGAGTCAATAAAGTGTTTTAAAATTAATGTTTTATAAGATTCAGAAAGTGGGGTTAATCGATTTGGCAACTAAAGCATCCAAATTTTCTATGAGCATTATATGTCGAAAAGTTCCACTTTTATATGTCGAAAAGTTCCACTACGACATATAAAAAAAATCACTTTCGAGGCGTCCAAATTTCATTTTTTTACAATTTGAATGAAGTTAATGAAGACGTAAACAATATAATATTACAACCTTTTCAGAAAGGTATTACTTATGAAAATCGGATAAAAAATATGGCAACTAGAGGTAAAAGTATATAAGTAAAATTATATTCTGCTTGTCTTCATCAACATCATCATTAGAGTGGGTTGATTTAGCAATCGATATTGCGCCATCAATTTTTCGATAGCTTTTGGTACGAGGAAAAAAAGTTCCACTACGGCATATCAAAAAAATCATTTTCGAGGCGCCCTAATTATTTGATTTATTTTATCAAATTTTATTTTTACTAGGTAATAAAAAAAATCTTTTGATTTAATTTTTTTTATTATTACCTTTCCCAGGCTGACTAACGACATAAAGTCATAGTCGTATATTCTACTTCTTAATTATATTAAGTTATAATTGCATATTTAAAATTAAATAAAGAACAATCAACTAACTGACTAACTAACTTTCCGAGGCGAAATTGTACAACAAAAACGATGGCCATATCAGTTTTTCCAAAAAATGTTATTCTTGAGGTTTTGGACAAGTTTTTTTTTCGAAAAATCGATCTTTTTTTATGCGTTAATTTTTAAGGTTTTTTAGTAGGTATGTTAAAAAAAAAAAATTCGCCGATTTCAAATTTTTTAGATATATCCTATCCAAGGTAAAATTGTACGCTTAAAGCGATGGCGATATAATTTTTTAGAAAAAAATGATATTTTTTTTTGGGTTTTTAGACGAGTTTTTGTCGAAAAAACGGCGCCTCGAAAATGTTTTTTTGGATATGCCGTAGTGGAACTTTTTTTTCCTCATGCCAAAAGCTATCGAAAAATCGATGGCACAATATCAAAAAGTTTTGTCCATACAAATCGGCCCACTCTAATGAGCATAGTCGAAGTTATAGAATTTTCCAAATCCGTTAAATTATAATAAGTAATATAATAAAAATAAAAGCAAAATTGGCCAGTATTTAACCACGCCCACTTCGTCCACCTTTTGAAAAAATTAAAAAATTGCTCCAATTTTTATTCGTTTCATATACGAGTAGGACAATAAATATTAGCTGTATTTTGTCTTATGCCTATCAACGTTAAGTATTTAAAGCAAACATACGTTAAACTGATTGTACATGTTTAAACAGGTTATGTATATAATTATTCCCTTATAACCGAACGTATGTCATCAAAAGTTTTTAGGAAATATCGGGAATAAGTTACGTTAGATGTGAAAATGTATAAACGTTAAGTTTTCAACGTTGATAATTATCCGTTTTGAAAATTAACGTGCATACGAAAAATAATGTACTAGTTTTCGTCTTAAACGCGTTTTTATGCACTTTGAGTTTATTTCGTGAGTTAACGTATATAGTTAAGTCGAAAACACAGCTATTCTAAGCTTGACATTGATAAGACATACCTTTTTTTAGCAGGAGAGTTGGCTTGGAAAGCATCATATATTAATCCCTGTAAAATTCTCTACAATGGAAAAATATCATTATTCTTAGATACCCATGTGAAAATCGAAATATATATGAGCATACATGATCATACATTGGCTCGTATGTGATCATGCATGGGCATACATAGTCATATACGTACATGCATAGTTCAATGTATGACCATACATGATCTCATATATTTCCATATACCTTTGGATCCGAAATTTGAGGGTATATGGAGGTATATGGCCATATATGATCATATATGAGAATACATGTCATATATGAACATGTACGGTCATATACCCTCAAATTTCGGATCCAAAGATATATGGAAATATATGAGATCATGTATGGTCATACATTGAACTTTGCATGTACGTATATGACAATGTAAGCCCATGCATGATCATATACAAGTCAATGTAGGATCATGTGTGTTCATATATATTTCGATTTTCACATGGGTAGTTGAACGTTACATATGCCAAAAGAGCTGACTTCTTAATAAAAAAATCGTAAAAAGATTCAGTTTAAATGTCACTGCTTTTTTATATCCTCTTTAGTTAAACAACTAAAAATTAGTTAAAAATTATCTTGCGAAAAAAACTGATGAGATTAATAGATTATTTTTCCTAAATATTAGTAAGATATTTTTAAACTACATTTAGGTAGCTTTTTCTGCTACTTTTACTGCTTTATTTCTGTAAATACAGTATTTGTTTCAATTAAGATATACAACATTTTCACATTGCGGAATCCTTCTTAGTGTATCAAAAAAGTGTGATAATATTTGGATTAGTCAGAAAATTCGTATTACTATCTACTACTATTATCCGAATGTTTAGAATATATCAATATTTGACTCAGAACCTTCCTATTCGTAATAAACCTTTGTATTCGATCATAAAAAATCTTGAAAAGGTAAAATTTCTCAGTTGGTAACAACTTTTAGTATTTTACAGTAAGACAAAATTATTGTTTAAGAATTATCGAAATTTTCACCAAAAAATTTAATTATCTAAACCACTGTATATTACTAGATTAAAGTTGATTTCCGTTATTGACGTTGATGTCAATAATATGCAAGTGTTAGTTGGGCATTACACTCGTTCCGTATGTTCGTGCTCTTAAAAGCTGTGTTTTCTAGGCTAAATTGTATATGCACAATTCCATGTCAAACCAAATAGATTTGCCTAAAAAGATACGATAAAAAAATCACTAATGTAAAAATACGACAGTGGACCAATAAATCCGTGACTTTTTGAATGAAAGACAATTAAAAAAAATTTTTTTTCTTAACAAAGACCTTCAAATAGCTTCTATTAGCTCAATACCTCTGTTCAACGTTTTTCCATGTCTTTTACCCATTTGCTCCTCAATATCCTCATAAGCCATGACATTTATAAGGTCGATTTTTTTTTTTTTTTTTTTTTTACTTTCAGCGA
Source organism: Leucophora obtusa (assembly GCA_949987735.1). NCBI lineage: Eukaryota > Metazoa > Arthropoda > Insecta > Diptera > Anthomyiidae > Leucophora > Leucophora obtusa. The sequence goes on along the minus strand of OX465298.1, from coordinate 165,907,735 downwards.
TTTAGTTGGCTGAAACCGTAAAAAGCACTAAAAATTTCTACAAAACGCGAACAGTGGTTTAATATCAAGTTTTGTGCATTAAATTAAAAAATTGATATTAATTTCATTTGAAAGTTTTTTTTACATAAGAAACTAAATGGAAAACCGCTAAATTTTAAAGGCATTTTTGAAAAATATATACCTCAGATTAAAAATTAAGTACGCCATTGTAATTAACATGTCAGAAATATATGGAGTTGATGGTCAGAACTCTATTAATTTTTTTGCGTCATGCAGTGTAATCAAATACAATTATATAGGTTTTGTGCAAGAAATCGCTTTGGTTGAGCAATACCAATATTTAAAATAAATACATGGAGGACAAAAAATAAATCGATTTTAATAGGCCACGTCCACATTTCATCCAATTTTCTTAAGAATTGCGACCTAAAGTTTGATAAAACTGACAAACTGACATACGCAGCACTCGCCCAATATACCCTTTACCAACTGATGATGCAAAAATAGTCAAGTTTTTTAACACGGAATGGTTCATAGCTGACACATATATTCTTGTCTGTTTTTTTTTTTTCTATTTTTATTAATTTTGGCATATATATAGACTAAATGTCACATGTTTGGTGTCTAATGTCAATTTTACACGTGTCAAGTTTCTGCAAGCAACACACTTACATATAATCAAAAAAAAAACGTATACTCGTATCTATGTCAGTGTTACTTTTGTAATAAAATTAAGCATGAAAAAAATAATTTATAGTATTTACTTAAACCAATGGCCTTGCAACTCTCTCAATAATTTTTATTTGAAAAAATATTAGGCGGCTTGGAACAGGAACGAACTCCGACTGGTTAATCAGGGATGGAAAAGGCTCACTTAATCGGGCTCTTATACCAAAAAATGTTAGATCGCTCTTACATATTTAAAAATGTAAGTAACTAAAAAATAGCTTTCCTTTGGCTCGTTAAATAACATAAAAATTAAATATTTAGATATTAGCAAATATTTGCACAAATTGCGAAAAAAAAAACATTTGCAAAAAGCAAAATTTTTGCAACCCTATATTCGCTTGCAGAATGTCGATCGCTGATTACCTCTTTTAATTCATTTTCTGTACCATAAAGCCTTTTTCGAATTGCGCCGTTATTTTGCAATTTTTAAGTGCGGTTTTTTTAAATATATAATCTAGGGATTAAATTTTTGTTCCATAAAGTCTTTTTTCAAATTAGGCTATTATTTTGCAAATCTTTACGTGCGTTTTTTTTTGTTTTAATTTATAATCTAGGGACAATAATACACATTTCATACAACAAAGTTTGGTGGCTAGTTGCAAAAAAAAATCGCGAAAAATAAAATTTGCAAAAAGGATAAATTTTTTCATCAATATATTTGTTTGCAGAATGTAAATCGCTGATTAAGTTTTTTAATTCATTTTTTCGCTTTCCGCGATTATTTTGCAATTTTTTAAGTGTGGTTTTTCTTAATTTATAATATAGGGTCTACATATAGTACTAATTTTATACACAAAAGTTTGGTGCTTAGTTTGCAAAAAAAAAAAATAAAAATAAATCGCGAAAAAAATATTTGCAAAAACGAAAATTTTTGCGTCATTGTATTCATTTGCAGACTGTTAATCGCTGATTGGGTTTCTTAATTATTTTTTTCTGCCACAAAGTCGTTTTTCCCGTTCCTCTAGTATTTTGCAATTTTTTTAGTGCGGTTTTTTAAATTTATAATCTACGGTTTATAATGCCCATTTCATAAAACAAAGTTTGGTGGTTAGTTGCAAAAAAAGAAAATTTTGGCATCGTTTGCAGAATGTAAGTCTTTTAATTAATTTTTTGAACCCCAAAGCCTTTTTTCGCATTCCGATATTATTTTGCAATTTTTTACGTATGGTTTATTTAAATTCATAATCTAGTGCTATAATACTGTTGGAATAGTATAATTCCATTCTTGATTTTTATAACTAAATTATTATTTTCCATCCCTGGTTACAATCGATGTTTTGAGTCATACAAAGAGCGAACATAATGACCCTGCAAACATTTAAAAGATACCTTCCAAGAAGATATTTCATTTGAATGAAAATAATCAAGTAGTATTTACTTTGAAATTGTCTTCCTTTTATCACTTAGAAGATAATTCGACGATATTTGTAAAAAAGTAATTCAAAAATTTTATCTTTTTATGACAATATTTCGGCAATATCATCTTTGTATCATTTGGAAGATAAAGCAAATTTGTTTGAAATCTTTTATCAATTTGGAAAAAATTAAAACTAAATTTGTGCAAAAACAATCAAAAGATATATAGGAAAAAAACTCATGAAAAGTTAAGATTAATTGCGAGGGAAAAATCGGCTAAGATGAAATCAAGATAATTTTTAAGCTGGTCAATGGATTATGTATGCAGATATTGTTTTTCAGGCTTAAATTTAATAATGAAAAAATTAAATCGTTTTTTTATTGCACCGGGAGTTTATTTGGCGATATCCCTTTTATCTTCCATATGAGTTATTACTTCCATATTGCCTGGGAGTATTGTTTAAGTGTAACAGTTGTTTCCGAGGGAGGAAACTTCTGGAATACGAAATTGATATTGCCGGCAATAAATGTTTTCTTCCTGGCGATATGTTCGGAGAATCTTCTTCGTATTGCCATGTTTGCTGGGTGATATTGGTTTGAGTATGTTCCTGTTCCAAGGCACATAATAGAACAAATGCTTTCTCAGTGATAGAGAGTCCCCCAATCTCTTTATTATGTATACTCTTTGCTTAAACATACCGAAAAGTATTTTTATGATACAGTGAAGCCTACGAATCATTGTCACTCTGTCTGTAAGTCTATTTGAAAATTTCACTTATTTACCATCGACTTCAATTTATTACCATCGATTTTACATATAAAATTATGGACACGAAAAAATATTTACAAAGTCAAACGTAAATTTTCTAACGCCTGTTAGCACTAGAAAATTTACTCTTTAAGAGTGGGTGCGAACTGGCTAAATAAAAGCTAAACTAAATTCAGGTTTCCAAGTTTCTATGAAATTTTAAAAAGTTTTGAAAAAATTTTTGGCGTTTATTTAACCTTCTTTTTCAATTTTTAATTTCACAATTTTCTTGAGCGTAAGGTTTGTTTTTTATATATAAAAAATTCTTTATTTTCGATATTTCGCTACTCCATTGTGTAGCATCTTCAGGAAATAACAATTAAATTAATAAATTATAAACAATTTGAAAGTTTGAAAAAATTTGAAAAAATGTTCAAAGAAATTTTTAACACTTTTGTCAATTTGTATTTAGTTTAGAATTCCTTTAGCCACCTCGCACTGGACCTAAATTCTGAAATTCGTTCTTTAAGAAACAAAACCCAACCAAATACAATAGCAGTGAAGAAATGTCTTTTAAAATAAACCGAAAGTATCTAGATATGACATAACAACTATAATTTCCCTGCTTAAGGTTTGAAGCAACTTTTGCAACCACCACGCAAAAAAATGGAAGTCATGCTTTACACGACTACTGCTTCTAGAGGATCATTGCTATAAAACTGATCCCAAGAATCGATTTGGATAGAGTAACGTGGGTTCGGATTCCGGCGGGATCAATATTTGTTTAAAATTTTTTAAATTATTTTAATATTATAATTAATTTAATTAAAATCAATATGCCTTCAATTAAAAAAAGAATAATAATGAAAAATTGCTTTGAATTGCAGTACACATTTGGTACTTATTTAACAATTACTTTTATTGAAGAGGATAAAACACAATATCTCGCAATAAAGTAGTGGTGTTTTTATGTCAGTCAGCATTCATGCATACTAAAAAAGAGTTCAGCGGTTGAGGGCTAGACCAGGGCTTCGATGAATGCATTTTATTTTGAATGAATTCCCAAAAATACCAATCAGTTTCCTTTGAAATCGAATGAATATATATTTAAACCAAGGTTGGTTACCGTTATCGATATAATACCGTTATCGCTAAAATACCGTTTCAAATTGAATACAGTTACCAATACCTCTAAAAAAATTTCAAGATACCGTTATCGTTACCGATACCATTATTTTTAAAGGTAGTTACAGGTATTTGTTAATTTAATTAAAAATGCAAATTTTTTATATGGCGATATTGCGAAAAATTATGTCTTTACCTATGTGACTGGTAAGCACATTGGCTAAAATAATTATTCTAAAAATATATTTTCAAAAAAATGAGTTTTATAAAAAAAAATATTTTTTTAAAGTAAAAATTTTTTTTAATACATTTTTCTAGTGCAGGAATTGAACCTGGGACTCCAGACTGGCAGTCTATAGCTGTACCATCTAAGCTATCTCGATATGTAATATTTGATAGATAAAAATATAATTGACTTGCTGCCCACAAGTAAGCTTACTCGCCAATATACAAAAAATCAAAAAATATGTGGTTACATACATATATGTCCCGGTTTGAAAAAATATTGAGTTTTAGACTAAATAGATTTCAAAAAAATTTACAAAAAAATCTAGAACATTATTTTATTTTTGAAATAACGATAAAAAATAAGTCATTATTGTAAATACATTATTTTCTTTTTTAAAATAATGAAAAAAGTAAGTATTTATTAGTAACTCCCCTACGGGAAATTTTAACAAACTTTAACCGAACTGGCCCCTTTACATGAAATAGACTGGTCACTTTTACATGGCGTTGTCATAGGAGGGGGAAATTGACCCCTTATGACATGTCACAAGACAAATCCCAGGACACGTCCCTGAACTTTGTTTTTTATGAGAGTTCAGTAACCTGTCCATTTTAGTTTTAATTTTTTCCAAATTGATAAAAGATTTCAAAGATGCTTTATCTTCGAAATGATACAAAGGTGATATTGCCGCAATATTGTCATAAAAAGTTATGACAAAAGATAAAATTTTTGAATTATTTTTTTCCAAATATCGCCGAATTATCTTCCAAGTGAGAAAAGGAAGACAATTTCAAAGTAAATACTACTTGATTATTTTCATTCAAATGACAAATAGAAGATATCGCTTTAATATCGTCTTGGAAGGTATCTTTTAAATGTTTGCAGGGTCATTATGTGCGCTCTTTGTATGACTCAAAACATCGATTGTAACCAGGGATGGAAAATAATAATTTAGTTATAAAAATCAAGAATGGAACTATACTATGGAATTATACTATTCCAACAGTATTATAGCCCTAGATTATGAATTTTAAAAAACCATACTTAAAAAATTGCAAAAAAATATTTACAAAGTCAAACGTAAATTTTCTAACGCCTGTTAGCACTAGAAAATTTACTCTTTAAGAGTGGGTGCGAACTGGCTAAATAAAAGCTAAACTAAATTCAGGTTTCCAAGTTTCTATGAAATTTTAAAAAGTTTTGAAAAAATTTTTGGCGTTTATTTAACCTTCTTTTTCAATTTTTAATTTCACAATTTTCTTGAGCGTAAGGTTTGTTTTTTATATATAAAAAATTCTTTATTTTCGATATTTCGCTACTCCATTGTGTAGCATCTTCAGGAAATAACAATTAAATTAATAAATTATAAACAATTTGAAAGTTTGAAAAAATTTGAAAAAATGTTCAAAGAAATTTTTAACACTTTTGTCAATTTGTATTTAGTTTAGAATTCCTTTAGCCACCTCGCACTGGACCTAAATTCTGAAATTCGTTCTTTAAGAAACAAAACCCAACCAAATACAATAGCAGTGAAGAAATGTCTTTTAAAATAAACCGAAAGTATCTAGATATGACATAACAACTATAATTTCCCTGCTTAAGGTTTGAAGCAACTTTTGCAACCACCACGCAAAAAAATGGAAGTCATGCTTTACACGACTACTGCTTCTAGAGGATCATTGCTATAAAACTGATCCCAAGAATCGATTTGGATAGAGTAACGTGGGTTCGGATTCCGGCGGGATCAATATTTGTTTAAAATTTTTTAAATTATTTTAATATTATAATTAATTTAATTAAAATCAATATGCCTTCAATTAAAAAAAGAATAATAATGAAAAATTGCTTTGAATTGCAGTACACATTTGGTACTTATTTAACAATTACTTTTATTGAAGAGGATAAAACACAATATCTCGCAATAAAGTAGTGGTGTTTTTATGTCAGTCAGCATTCATGCATACTAAAAAAGAGTTCAGCGGTTGAGGGCTAGACCAGGGCTTCGATGAATGCATTTTATTTTGAATGAATTCCCAAAAATACCAATCAGTTTCCTTTGAAATCGAATGAATATATATTTAAACCAAGGTTGGTTACCGTTATCGATATAATACCGTTATCGCTAAAATACCGTTTCAAATTGAATACAGTTACCAATACCTCTAAAAAAATTTCAAGATACCGTTATCGTTACCGATACCATTATTTTTAAAGGTAGTTACAGGTATTTGTTAATTTAATTAAAAATGCAAATTTTTTATATGGCGATATTGCGAAAAATTATGTCTTTACCTATGTGACTGGTAAGCACATTGGCTAAAATAATTATTCTAAAAATATATTTTCAAAAAAATGAGTTTTATAAAAAAAAATATTTTTTTAAAGTAAAAATTTTTTTTAATACATTTTTCTAGTGCAGGAATTGAACCTGGGACTCCAGACTGGCAGTCTATAGCTGTACCATCTAAGCTATCTCGATATGTAATATTTGATAGATAAAAATATAATTGACTTGCTGCCCACAAGTAAGCTTACTCGCCAATATACAAGAAATCAAAAAATATGTGGTTACATACATATATGTCCCGGTTTGAAAAAATATTGAGTTTTAGACTAAATAGATTTCAAAAAAATTTACAAAAAAATCTAGAACATTATTTTATTTTTGAAATAACGATAAAAAATAAGTCATTATTGTAAATACATTATTTTCTTTTTTAAAATAATGAAAAAAGTAAGTATTTATTAGTAACTCCCCTACGGGAAATTTTAACAAACTTTAACCGAACTGGCCCCTTTACATGAAATAGACTGGTCACTTTTACATGGCGTTGTCATAGGAGGGGGAAATTGACCCCTTATGACATGTCACAAGACAAATCCCAGGACACGTCCCTGAACTTTGTTTTTTATGAGAGTTCAGTAACCTGTCCTTTTTAGTTTTAATTTTTTCCAAATTGATAAAAGATTTCAAAGATGCTTTATCTTCGAAATGATACAAAGGTGATATTGCCGCAATATTGTCATAAAAAGTTATGACAAAAGATAAAATTTTTGAATTATTTTTTTCCAAATATATGGAATTATACTATTCCAACAGTATTATAGCCCTAGATTATGAATTTTAAAAAACCATACTTAAAAAATTGCAAAATAATATCGGAATGCGAAAAAAGGCTTCTGGGTTCAAAAAATTAATTAAAAGATTTTCATTCTGCAAACGATGCCAAAATTTTCTTTTTTTACAACTAACAACCAAACTTTGTTTCATGAAATGGGCATTATACTCCGCAGATTATAAATTTAAAAAACCGCCCTTAAAGAATTGCGAAATAATAGAGGAACGCGACAAAAGACTTTGTGGTAGAAAAAAAAAATTAAAAAACTCAATCAGCGATTAACAATCTGCAAATGAATATCAATCGCGAATTATTTTTTTTTTTCCAAACTAAGCACCAAACTTTTGTGTATAAAATTGGTCTATAGACCCTAGATTATAAATTGAAAAAAACCACACTTAACAAATTGCAAAATAATCGCGGAAAGCGAAAAAAGGCTTTATGGTACAAAAAATTAATTAAAAAACTTAATCAGCGATTTACATTCTGCAAACAAATATATTGATGAAAAAATTTTTCCTTTTTGCAAATTATATTCTTCGCGATTTTTTTTTACAACTAGCCACCAAACTTTGTTGTATGAAATGTGTATTATAGCCCCTAGATTATAATTTAAAAAGAAACGTACTTTAAAAATTGCAAAATAAAAGCGGAACGCGAAAAAAGACTTTGTGGTACAAAAAATTAATTAGGAAACGTAATCAGCGATTTAGATTCTGCAAACAAATATATTAATACAAAAATTTTCGTTTTTGAGAATTTTATTTTTCGCGACTTTTTTTGTAACTATAGTTACAAAAGTTAGTGGCTATAGACTTTTTTTGTAACTATAGTTACAAAAGTTAGTGGCTATAGCCACCAAACTTTGTTGTATGAAATGTGTATTATAGCCCCTAGATTATAAATTTAAAAAAGGTGCACGTAAAGAAATGCAAAATAATAGCGGAATTTTAAAAAAGACTTTATGGTACAAAAATTTAATCCCTAGGTTATATATTTAAAAAAACCGCACTAAAAAGTTGCAAAATAACGGCGGATTTCGAAAAAGGCTCTATGGTACAGAAAATGAATTAAAAGAGGTAATCAGCGATCGACATTCTGTAAACGAATATATTGTTGCAAAAATTTCGCTTTTTGCAAATGTTTTTTCGCAATTTGTGCTAATATTTGCTAATATCTGAATATTTAATTTAAATTTTTTTTAACGAGCCAAAGAGGAAGCTATTTTCTAGTTACTTACATTTTTCAATATGTAAGAGTGATCTAACATTTTTTGGTATAAGAGCCCGATTAAGTGAGCCTTTTCCATCCCTGATTAACCAGTCGGAGTTCGTTCCTGTTCCAAGCCGCATAAAATTTTTTAAATAAAAAATATTGAGAGAGTTGCAAGGCCATTGATTAAACTCATACTCAATAATAATATTTGTGTTCACATTTTTGGGTCAAATTTTGATCCCATGATTCGTGGGAGCACTAAAGGAAGATCAAAATTCTGACCGATTCTAACAAATCATTCACACAGAATTCAATATTATAATTTCCCCCAAATACTTTCCTAATTTAAATTGGTCTCTCTGGAGAAGATATACATTATTAGGCAAGTTAACATACAAATATACACATCATTTATTTGGCGCAATGAGATGTTGTAAGGTTTCATTTTACCAACTAATTGCTCTACGCAAAACATTTTAAAAACTTACGAATATTAGAAAAAAAAATGTAAATACTAACGTGAATTGTAGGGTGGAAAATCTATGTTTAAGGTCTTAATCATAGAAATTTCTGTAATTAAATTTAATCAGTATATAGATTAAAATTAATCAACATATAGATTAAAATTTGACGAGTTATTGTAATTAAGATGTAAACAATGATTTTCTTCCTAATCATTGTTCAGTATTACATAAGATACCAGATCTTACACCTTGAATAAATATAATTAATATTTTGAATAAAACGAAACGTGTAAATCTTTTTAATCCAGCTTCAACCGTATGCTGGGAGAATACTACAGACATTATAGTATGATATGTAGGACTGCAATGTGATAATATTGGCATCATCTTGCCATCACAGTGTGATAATTTTAAGACCATATTATTATAAATAAAAGGTTAGAGTATGATCGTCACAATTATTTAATAATATGATTGTTTAAGCACACTGATTTTATGTAGTTTGCAAAATCAAACCTATCTATTTTACTCCCCTTCTATAATTCTTTGAAGAGTTCTAAATAATAAATTTCACATAAGCATTGTTTGTTACCTCCATTTTTATATTGAAATTCACTTTTGTTATTGAAACTAAACGGGTCGGCATTAGCACTATGTGCATTGGTCTTTTCTAGGAAGATAATTTCTTAACACAGCAAATTATTTCCAATTGCAATTTAAGCCCTTTTATTTTATTTTTGGTGTTTACGCGGCCTCTTTTTTGAAATCAGCAAATTTAAAACCAACCTTAAAGTGGTTTTCGGCCATAGCACGACAAAAGCTGTTATATAATTCTTGGTAAATATTAAACCCTTTATCATAATAATCACGAGCTGAATCTAGCCTATTGTTTACAAATTCAATATGAGCGGTTTGATGTTGTACTTAAGCTAACTTTGGGAAACTACGTTCACATTGACGTGAGAAAATTTTGGCGGCCAATTCTAAAATTTCCCAGGCCAATCCAAGATTTGAACCTGCTTAAAATTCTTCTTGTTTCTCTTCACCTGCTGTGGGTTCACCATTCGAAGTTGAGGGTTTTTCACCGTCATTCACAGGTGTTGTTTATTATTGATCCCGCGTTATTTGTGGATTTACTAACATCAATTATTTTATTTTTATCCTGTGCCAATGCAATATGAGAATGTGCATACAACAAATAGCGCAGACTCAATTTATTGGATAATGCACAATGTAATTCTGTAAATAGAGCACATACTCGACTCATTGTATGGGTTGCTTCAGCATAAGATTTGACTAAAAATTTACTTAAATCATGACTGTATAACTCTTCAGTTTTAAGAATCTTTTCACATCGATCTTGCTAGACCACAATTTCAGAAGAAAGATTTTCTGTATCTGTGGTAGTTGTGCTAGTCTCTTCAGATTTTGTTGTTGTTTTTTCATCAGCTTATATGTTTGTAATATTTGTTATTCCTTTAATTTTTTAAATTAAACGTAATGGCTACACTCATAAAAAAAGTTAGTTTAAAAGTCTGTTAAACGCGTTCTGATTAAATTGAACTAATTTTTCTGTTATTTTCACTAAAAAAGCACGTAAAAATAGGTAAAAATTCCTCTAAAATAACAGGAAATTGTACATGTATTTGCGCCAGCACAATTTTCACCTATTTGTACGGGATTTTTTTTACTAGTGTAGTTTTTCACAAGATCTTTTATTTGCTGCTGTAAGTTTATTTAACAAATCACAGACGAAACACAACCGTTTATGTTTTTTTTTTTGAGTATGCAAAACAAATTAGGTCATACGCATAATCACTTTTTATACCCCACACCACTACGTTGAGAGGGTATAATAAGTTTGTGCAGATGTGCGTAACACCAAAAAATATTTGACTTAGACCCACCTTATAGTATACAGATCGAAACTCAGGATCTCTTTTTATTTAAATTTAACGATGTCTGTCTGTCCGTTCGTCCGTCCGTCTGTTTGTCTGTCCATGCATTTTTGTGCGCATACTGCAGGTCGCAAATATTAAGATATTTTGATGAAATTTGGTACACCTACTTATCTCGGCCCAAGCCTATTGATTTTGGTTTAAATCGGTCCATGTTTAGACCTAGTGCCCATATAAGGGTCGTCCAAAATTGCCAGTTACACACTGCAGGTCGCAAATACGAAGATATTTCAATGAAATTTGGTTCGCTGGCTCACATGGTTCCAAGATCCATATTTCGACCTATCGTCCATATAGGCTATATTTATGATTTTCTCTTCTTTTATCATTTTATAGAAAATTTTGACCAGTCCCATTTTAACCCATTCGAATTTTGGATCCAAACATTAGTTGGCTTTTAACCAGACTGGTGTATGGTATTATATAATTGGCATATAACCCAAATTGTTCACACTAAATTCATTTTATAAATGTGTTATAAGGTTTTCAAATTATTATGCATAAGCACTTTTGTCACTAAATTATATTACCTTTTCCACCATCAACCATGATAATGCCTCTTTTCGGTTTGCGGCAAACAACGTTGGCCGCAATCATAAACCAAATATAAAGCTCAAATCGTCATTCCCACCATGTTTTTCTTTTCGTATAAATATTATAGATTTTCAAACTTGGATATTCATGACAGTTAGCCATGTATAAATGAATCCCACACAAAGTTAGATATGTATTTGTTTAAAGATTTCAAACTAATTTTCTTCCACACATTAACCCTTATTATCCTAACTCCGTTACATGGCGACACTGCTTCAGATCGGTAGTTGATATAATATGTAGTGTATTAAAAAGCATAAGATGGTTGTTGGAGCCATACTTGTGGCTCTGGTGCAGGAGTATTGATGGCGACGTCCGGGCTATCTCCTCTTCAGTTTTATAATAATAAAACAAACATTTTTTTTTAGTAAATTATAGGCTTTCAGTTTTATAGTTTTTTTTGTACAAATTTTCCTTTTTTTCTTTTCTTAAAAATTTTTTTTTTTTTATTTACAATGTTTTAATATATTTACTCCTTAATTACAATATTATTTAATATGAATAAGGTTGATCTTTTATTTGATAAATGAATGTTTTGGTTCGATTTTAAATCATATATACATTGATAGAAAAAAGTCCGTAAAAAATTTAGTTAAAACTAGCGAAAATTAGTTAAACATTATGCTGCAGAAAAAACTGCTAAGTTAGCAGATTATTTTTGCTATATATTAGTAATATAGGAACAGCAATAATAAAACTGTTAAATATACAGAATATTAGTTATATTTGAGCTAAATTTTTGTAAATGGAGAATAGCAAATTAACCTGCTAAAATCAGCAAAAAATTTTGCTAAATAATTAGTAGCCTAAAAAATCACCAAAAATATAAAATTTTCGAAGTTTTTTTAGATTTTTTTTTAAATGCAAATACAAATCGAGCCTTTTTAAAACAGCAGTTTGCAATTTTTTAGCAAATATTTCTGCTGATTTTAGCAGAATAGACCGCTATTTGCATGCAAATAAATTTAGCTTAAAAATAGCAAAAATTTTGTACATTTAACAGTTTATTTTTGCTATTTTTAGTCTACAAATATTTAGCAAGATTTCCTGCAGATTTTACAGTAAAACTTGCTATTTTCAATTAACTAAAAGTTAGCCTAAATATAACTAAAATTCTGTAAATTTAACAGTTATTTGGCTGTTATCAGTTTTTTCTGCAGCATCATTTTTAACTAATTGTTAGTAACATTTTCTGCTATTTTTACAGATTTATTTCTATGAGTGTATTAATATCTCTCTCTGTTTAAATTATTTTTCAAATTAAAGAAAGATGATACAATGTTTTCAAGTAAATTACAAAGAATACATTTTTTTTTAAAGAATTCGATAAGGCCATCAGGACCGAATACGTATTTTCGGATTTTGCTACAAAGCCGTCGTCAGTGTCGTTTGCCTTGATGGGTTAATAGTTGATAATAATCTACTTATGCTAAGTGGAAAACAAATAATAACATGTTAACTACTCAACGAAATCTAACAATGCTATTTTTATCCTTTGCTATTACTGTTTTTGCTTTGAACTTTAATTTTTAAAGTACCGTAGCTGCTTCTATTCAACTCTGTGTATGTTAACACAGATTTGTGAACGACAACGAACCATTAAATTTAAATTTATATTATTTTAAGTTATATTTTTTCGATCTAAAATCGAACGAAAAACATTCACTTACCAAATAAAAGATCAACTATACATATACCCGTCACTCATCTTAACACACAAGATATGGTGAAAAATATAATTTAAGATAATATACATTTAAATTTAACGGTTCGTTGGCATACATTGGGCCTATACCAAGTTTCATTAAAAATTTGCACGATTTCTTAATTTAGGAAAAATGGGTTAAATGATTACCAACCAGCATAAAATTTAATCAGAGTGTATTTAGGTTCACTTCATTGTCTCTTATTCTTTATCTGTTCTTTTATGTTTGATTTCATTTGAATTACATAATGCTTGATTTTTTTTTGTATGTGGTTTGATTTTGGTATTTTGTAGATGCTATAAATTCATATATAACTTAAATGTATCCTTTTCGGTACCTTTTTTCTTTTTGCTCTGTTTGTTGTTATTGTATCATTAATGTGATAAGCCAAATTGATATGGCAACAACAAGTAAAAAGGAGAAAATTTAAAAGATATCTTCTATATATTTCTGTGTGTTTGCAAAGAAGAGGAGCCCTTTTATAGACTGTAACTAAAACATTCATACAAACAATTGTATATGTCATTTCTGTGTCCTTTATAATTTGGCATACAATTAATTAAATTAAAATTTGGGACACATGTTTGAGAGGGTTTAAATAGTAATAGGAATTGGATGAGGAAAACATTCATAGAATGAGGTATATATTAGTTGAAATATATCTACCAAGAAATGTATACATTAACAATACTAAACTTTAAAAAAACTTAAACTTTAATAAAATATATATTTAATTTATTTTCAAAAGCAAACCAATTTACAAATCTTAAAAAAAATGGAAAAAACGGAGGAAAAGTCAAAATTTTAAAAACCACTTTTTAGTCTTAGAAATCCACTATTTAAAAAAATGCCAATATATTTATTATGAAAAATAGTAAGTTCACGAAATTAAAATAGAAGCCCTTTTAGCGTCATCAGCTAAGATTTTCATTAATAGATTTCATAAACACTTGTATAACTGCTCTCAAAGCAATATGTCGGATCAATAGAAAAATTTATTAAATTAGCAAAATGTAGGTAAAATTTGAAGCCGAATATTTTCTAAATTATTCAATAATTTTTCTTCTTTCAAATTTTGTTTGAAAGCCTTCTGAAATAGATATCTTCTGTGCTGAAAAAAATGTTATGGGTTTGTAAATGTTTTACTAATAAATAAAAATATAAATCGCCATAAAAGGTGACTGTATTCCCCATGTATTTGTTGTTGCAAAGTTACAATAAATTATATTTATTCAAATTTTTGTTTGAAAACTTCAAAAAAAAATTAAGACCTGGTATTGATACAATCATAACATTGACAAATAAAATTTGAATTTTTTGAATTTTATTTTGTATGAGAAGTTAAGACTCTCAGTCTTAAAAATAGTGTCATGACGGTCACAATGAGTCACAAGTACACTCACAATATTTTATCGTTAAAAACAACCTAAAATACATATAATACTGAATTTAGACTGAGCAAAAACCAGATGGTTTTTGTACAAAACTAAATTACAAAAGCCAATTCATTTACACTGAATTTTTAGTTTTTCTTTGTCACATCACTTTTTTATTAAGCACTTTTCTTTATGTTTTTATGGTTAAATTAAATTACAAAAATTATTAACACATTTAAAAATATATAACAACACACAATTTTAAACTGAAACTGAAATATTAAAAAAAAAATAAAAAATATATTTTTGACACTTGCTTTAATTCTATATTCGTTGTAACAGGGTGAATCGAAAATTAATTTTAAAAGAAATCGGGTAAATCCAAAATACAAATTTCAGATATTTTTACTTGGTTTTTGGCAAATCCAGGTAGAATCTGGTTTTCAGTTTGTATGAAAATTGTATAGAAAAACTAAATTAATTTTATAGTTTTCGGCTTAAAACCTAAAAATTACCAAAAACTACTAGTTTTTGTCCAGTCTAAATATACTACTAAATTAATTTAAAACCCAATTAAAAAAAATTACTACTGATTTTTCATTATATTTAAACCATTTCGCTATTTATTTTCAAACATTGTTTAAACAATCCATAAAAGAAATAAAAATAATTGAAAAGTCTATTAAAACAATCATCAATTTTTAACTGACAAAATAAAAAAAAAAACCATTTTGTGGTTTGTGTTTTCATATTCAAAAGTTTTTTTTTTTTGTCTAATTTTCAAAACACAACAAACACGTTCATATTTTTATTGGCTATGCTTGTGTGTATGAGTAAAGAATTTCTTGTAATTTGAATTGAAATAATTTTGTATATAAACAAACTATTTTAACAAAAAAGAAAACCGAAAATATTTGAATTTTTTTGTTTTAAAACAGAAAACAACGAAATTATTTAAATTATTTTTTCTAAAAATAGAAATCTAAAAATAGAATATTTAACTGAAAATAACAATAACAGACGATACATATTTTTTTCTGGTTTGTTTTTTATTGATTGATAAAAAATTTGAACAATATGTTTCAATGTATTTTGATTGATTCTTCAATTGAAATCAATCTTTACCTATTACTTTTTAAATAAACCTCAATCGGTTATGGAAAATATATTGTGTGTGTAGCAATGGGCACCTAAATCAACTTGATTAAAGTTAATCCAACTTTTTAATCTTCATCATTTACACATGCATTTTTTGATTAACTTGACAGTCAAATGTTTAACTCTGCCATTATACCCTACGCCACTACGTGAAGAGGATATTATAAGTTTGTGCTGATGTTTGTATTGGACTTAGACACACCTTATAGTATACCGATCGGCTCAGAATCACTTTTTATTTCGATTTAACGATGTCCGTCTGTCCGTCCGTCCGTCTGTCTGTCTGTCCATGCATTTTGTACACCGACTTACGTTGGCCCGAGGACAATGCCTATTGATTTTGATTGAAATCGGTCCATGTTTAGACCTAGTGCCCATATAAGTGTACCCCCCCCCCCCCACCCCAAATTTGGCTTATTTACATGCTGCAGGTCGCAATGAAATTTGGTACACAGACCTATGTCGGCCCAAGAACCGAACCTATTGATATTGGTTAACATCGGTCCATGTTTAGACCTAGTGCCCATATAAGGGTACCCCCCAAAATTTTATATTTTATACGCTGCAGGTCGCAAATACTAATATATTTCAATGAAATTTGGTTCGTTGACTCACATGGTCCCAAGGAAATCGCCTATTGATTCTAGATAGGATCGGTCCCTATTTGGACCTATCGCCCATATGGGCTATATTTTCGATTTTCTCTTCTTTTATGATTTTATAGAAAATTTTTAAACAAGTCTGTTGTAACCCATTCACATTTCGGATCCAAACATTAGTCGGCTTTAAATCAGACTGGTGTAGGGTATTATATAGTCGACATGCTCGACTTTAACTTTTTTACTCCTTTTAAAATAGTAAGGTGGCGCTGATACCGAACTGGCACATGATATACATGGAAAATGTCGGCGTTAGCAACATATTTGACGACAGCGCCAAAATATTTTTGCGGCAGCATCTAAAAGTTAAATTTTATCTGACTTTAAAGTGTGTGTTTTACAGTGCTGCCAACCATTATTATAAAAATAACAGTGTTGCAAGCAATTATTAGTATGAATACAGAGTCGTTTAGAAATAGTAACCTCATTAAAAGTTGGATTATCTGTTAATCAAAAAGATTAAAATATGGTTTAATCGACTTGTTTAGTGTTTGAGTAACAAGATTAGCTTTTGTCTCTAAACTAACTATAAGGCTGAAAATATTACATACAGAAGAATACCATTTTTGTTAATTTTGTGTTTCTGGGTTCGGCAGTGGTCGGCACCCATAGCCACCAGTGGCCGATCATAATCGGCTTTTCACACGTACACAACACGAATGGCAACAAAACTCTCAACTAAGAGCGTAAAATTTATTCAGTAGCATGGTAGCTTTCAACCAAGCAGGTTGACGTCGCTTTGTTTAAGAAATTTTAAAAAAATATTACACTCTAAAAATTTTACAAGAACAGGAAATTTATTATGAATTATTTTTATTTCTTTAGTTCATTAAAATTTACTAACTAATTGAATACTTTCTTAAGAATAAATAATTTATATTCAAAAAAATAAATATTTTTTAAATAATGTGTATAATAAAATTTATTATGAATTATTTAAAAAAATTAAATTACTATAAATTATTTTTTTTTATTTCTTAAATTCATTCATGCATTCATTCGTTATTACATTTCTTCATTAATTCATGTTCTTAATATACAAATATAAAAATGATAAACTAATTTCTCACAGTGTAGAAACACAATACATTCACATTCTCTCTTTGTGCCGACCACTGCTCTAAAGGTAAATGAGCAATTCCTAAAAACTTGTAATATTTGGGGTAAAAAGGAAGGTGATTACTCGTATAATAAAACTGCTAAGTTTAAGAGCATACTCGTATACGAACTTAAAATTTTTTTTAACTTTCCCATGGACTTTTGGTAATATAAAAAAAAACAAAATAAACCAAATTTTTAAGATTAAAAAAAAATTTCATTAAATTAAGTAACTTACTTTAATGGTTTTCCAATTTATTTAATTTATTAAAAAGAGTCCACCTATATTTGAAAAGAAATTAAAAAAAATATAAAAATATTTAAAGTATTTGACAATACAGCGTTTAGTAAGGACTTATTCCTCTAGTTTTCATATAAGAAAATATCGAATGGGATATGGTACCAAATAAGGAAGATAAAAGAAAATGAAAATGCCAATTTATGAAAACAAAATTGATCATAGGAAACACAAATAAAAAAATATATATTTTTGCTCGGGGTACCGATAGAGGATTAAAATACCTTTAAATAAAGGTATATATTATTTAAATTCCCTAATTCTTATTGGTCCTTCGAAGAAAAAATAAAAAAATGAGTTTTTTTCCGAAATAGAAATTAATAAATCGGCCACGACAAATTTTCGCGGAATTTTATAGTGTCAAATCCAAAAAAAAAAGAATTTTGAAGAAAAATACATATCCACTGCAACTTAATGGAAAATATTATAAGTTTGAATCTAACCCGACTGTACTTCCTAATATAAAACTCAATAAAAATGGATGTGTTTTTCCGTATATATCCGTTATGCACCAATAATGCACTTTCCAAATACCTTTCTTTATATATAAAATTTGTATATAAAGTAGTTTCCTTGGAACAATTATGGAAAAACGCAAAATGCGGTATTTTTTACCTTATTTTTTAATCCGTATAAGTCCCTTATGTTTTTTGTGTCTCTATTTTCTAAAGTAAATAGTAAAGCTGGCAAAATATACACTTATTTATTTAACTGTTTTATTTTGTTTCATATTATTAATAATGAAAAGACCATTAAGTTTTTCATTAAACCATTTTTTATTTAAATAACACATGCAATAATAGTACTTTTGGTTTTTTTATAAAAGGGTTTATTTTGACTTCAACTTTTTTTTTTTTTTATTTCCTGACTGCATGAATGAATGAATATCTTTTAACTGTCGCGTCACTCTCACTTCCGTTTTCAACTCTTAATGAACGCCATAGGAAGCACTCAAAAGCATCACCAAATATGACAAAATAAAAGAAAATATAAAAAAGACTGATATAAAGTTAAGTAAAAATAAAAAAATAATATAAATAAAAAATAACTGAATGTTTAATAGAAGGAAAAAATGGCAAAAGAAAAGCAAAATATAATCACTGTTGCATTTTATGTTTTTTTCACTCACATTTTCTTACATACATTAATGACTTTACAAATTCATAAACACTTTAACCAAAGAGTATTTGGATTTTTTAAAAAACCAGCAACTTAAAAAAAATATATATAAATCAATATGACTCAAACCATAGAGTAAGAATAAAGCCTATATGACACTTGCTAGTTTCAGTATTAACAATCCAAAATAGAAGAGAGCACGAATTTCATTATGTGAGAAATAATGTGTGTGAAGAGAATAACTATATCGAAAAACTATCAAACTGCCAAATTGATGTTGTTAATGCAGTACCCTTCATATGATTTGCATTGATTGTGCAAAAACCAAGAATCTAGAAACTAGCAAGTGTAATATAGGCTTAAGCAGTAGAGATACACTTATGCTCACGGCCCCAACAAAATTTTGTGCAGATTACAAATGTTCGGTAACGGGCTCCCCAATGTTCGGTAACGGGCTCCTTCTCTTTTGAGCAAATTTCCCTGATTTCAAAGCAAATTTGTCTGCAAAGTGAGAGGATTTCTTTGATTTCAAAACAAATATACCCTGTTTAAAACAAATCTAAGCAAATTTCCCATACCGAACCTTCGTAATTTGCACATATAAAAACCAAGAGAAAGGATTTTGCAGCATGAGCCGGAATGATATGGTGTGCTCAAACTAAACTATGATAATGTGGAAAGGCACTTCGCAGAAGATGAAACTTCTTAATAAAACCTAAAATACTTTGGAGATAAAATTCCTGTAAATTATATTTTTATTTGCTTACCACTTTTTATTAAATATTGCATTCCAAGAAATTCTATAACAAAGTTTTTCTGATTTCAGTGTTTTTCTACTGTTCAGTATTTTGATTAAAATTTATTATTCTCCTCAATATTCAGAATTCTATATAATTTTTGATCACAGTATACATATTCATATATATGTGCAGAAAAAACAATTTTTTCTTCATTTCTTAATTTAATTACAGGAAGACGTCAACACCGCAGGGGAATTTACAGTTTTAAAAAGTCTCAAAACTCCAATAGCAACAACGAAAACGAGGAGTACTTATATACAACTATGTACACGTGTATGCATTACAGTTGTTATATTCGGATGTGTATGTATATATGTATTCACCTAACTATGTCTGTGTTGGGATTTTTTATTTTCATATTTATGAATCCCGACATGTGACTGTGGCTATGTGCATTCGGTGAAAAACAGAAGCATAAGTACTAAAATGACAACTTAAGTTCAGGTTTGTGTTTGTTTGAAAAGATTTACATTAAGTTTCATTATGAGTTAAGTAAGCTATTTTGCTTTTTCTCTAAAAAGAATTAAAACTTTTAAGTTAAAGTTGTAAGAAAAAATGTGAGTTTTTATATGAAAATGTTTTAAAATATTAAAAGTATTCTTATTTTTTTTATTATATTAATAGAGCATTGACGTCGTAGAAGTAATGAATCATAAGCAGGAACGTGCAGTGATGTTTCCAATTAGATGCTCTCCTAAGTCTTAAATATTTTTTCGGCTTTTTCATTTGTTTGTCTTTTTTGTTTTGTGTGCTTCCATTTTTTTATTATTTTTAATTTACTTTTTCTAGATTTTAATTTTCTATATTTACATTACAAAAAACACGATTTCGAATGACAATTGTAATCTCTATAATTATGTATAATAGATCGACTCACCTTAGGGTGCGTAGAGAGTGGCCGCTTGTTGCCGAGCTCAGTCGACTGATGCTTATTGCGAGAACCAATTCGAGAAAACTGGTACTATACAAATTAGTACAAATAAGCGCGAACAAGTCATAGTGGGCGCCGAGCTGGTCAGAGCGCAAAGCTGATTGAATGCAAGAAAACAGTTCCAAAGCGTATTTTAGCGCCGAAAACATTGTTTATATAAATAAAAATTTAAAGAATAATTGAAGAAATGCGTTAATAAAAACAAACCCAAATGCATACAAATATACATAAAGCACAAATAATATATAAAATATCAGCGCTGATTCTCGCATCCACTATGCACACCCAAACTTGTTTCTCGCATGAACAAGTTCTAGCAATAAGCGTCAGTCAACTCGGCTCGGCAACAAGCGGCCACTCTGTACGCACCCTTATATGGACAGAAAAAAGTAAAAATATGTGCCCGCCTAAAAATTTTCGGGTCTAGCAGTGACATCTCACAAGCTGGACTGTTTTTAGAAAAGCTAGTTTTTTTATAAAAAAGAAATATAATAAAAAACTTGAAAGGTAGAGAATTAAAACACCTTTAATTAAAAAAAATATCATTTAAATCCCTGCAATTCTTATTCGTTTTTCTGAGAAAAAATTTAAAAATGTAGTTTTTTTCGACATCCATAAAAAAAATAAAAATATTTAGAAAATGAAATTTAAAAATCTGCTGTGAGAGGTTTGTGCGGAATTTTGTAAATTCAATACAGAAAAGGAATTTTGAGAATCGCTTAAGAATTGTGGCCTAAAATATTATTTGCTCAAAAAAAGTGCTTTTGGACACACTGTGCCCTGGTTCAATCAATTATCTTTAAGTTTTTTTCTTAAAGAAAAAAAATCCGACTCATAGCACTTTCAAAATAAACATTTTTGAATGAAGTTTATTTATAGTGGATCTTTTTAACTACCCAGTCAGAAAAATAAAAACGGGAAAGCGATGGCAAAGCACTTTAACATGTGGTACAAGTACTGGCAAAAAGTGCTTTTCCATTCCCAAAATGATAACATCATTAGACAAAAGGATCGGCTGTTCAAATAGCGCCGGAAAAGTACTGGAGAGAGAAAATTTTTGCACGTTGGCAAAACGCTGGCAAAACAAATAAATAGGTGGTCTAGAAATATATTTTCCAAAATAAAATTTAAAAAAGTTCATATGTATTTTTTGGTCCTGCCGTGATTTGAACCCAGATCGTCACATTGGCAGACGATTGTTCTAGCCACTGAGCTAACGAGACATATAATACTTAATGGCTAAACACAAAAATGAGTGATAACAGTTGGACAACTACTGGCAAAATGTTAGCAAAAAAATCCAAAAAAAAATTTTGCTTGCAACCGGATTTGAACTCGGAACCTCAACCAAACATTTTTTAACGAAGCGTCAGCATTTTTATAAAATCATTGTAAATAAAAATGCAATCTTTTTTGGGAATTAATTGCTAAAGGGTTCCAAAGGAATGATTTAGAATGGACTGTATTTATAACCTTAGGGTGAATCGAAGTTCTTAAGGAAGACTTAGCTGGGTTTTAATTAAATAATAAAACAATGGGTTTGTTTTAAAATATTATTTTACTTATACGACTTTACCACCAACGTGTTTTTAGACAAAAAGAGACCGAGTCTTAGTTGTTAGTTTCCACTAAGCCTCGGTTACTCAATTTTACAAAAACAATATTAATTTAGATAAATGAACAGTAATATTTATACTCTTTCATAGAGTTGGCAATTCAATATAAAATTTAAATGGAATAGATTTCAGCTTATTTTGCAGTTAATTAAATTTAAATAATAATAATCCAATTTAATAAGAAATTATTTGAATAATGAATTGAACTTCATATAAAATTCATAAACACAAAAAAAATGGTTTCATTATAAACAATATTTGCTGTCGTAGACCATACATGGGAATTTTTCATTACCATTGAAATTTCATTACCATTAGTTCGTACTAATGACAATGAAAAAAATTTCATTACCATTTAATGATAATGAAATATTTTTCATTAGAAAAATCATTACTAATAGTAATGAAATTACACTAATGTATAAAAAAACTAATTACAATTGATTAAAAACCATTTGTTTACAAAAAAATTCTGACAAATAAAAACGAACAACGGGTTTGGCCGGGGAAGTTATAAAACATAATTTTTAAGGAGGATCAATTTAATTCCGTTAATCTTTACCTGGATACAATTAACCATGGAATGGAAAGTAATATTTAATTGCAAATGAGCATGAGCCTGAATGAGCATATTCCATCTTCGATTTCAACGAGTTTTACTCCATTTAAACGTTTTTCTGTCAATAGCAATTATTTTTTTAATTTATTCATCATCAATGGTAATGAAATTTAAAATCATTGTCATTAATCAATGAAATTAATTTTTAGAATCATTACCATTAATTAAAAAAATGGTAATGAAAATAATTTCATTACAATTGATATCTATGCAATGGTAATGAAATCATCAATTAATTAGTCCACCTAATTAATTAGTCCCATGTATGTCGTAGACACATTGCTCTACCAGTGAATTGCTTTTTGTACCATTGGTAGCATTGGCTAGGTAGCACTGGATAACCACTGGTTGCAAACCTTGGCATGTCACTCTAAGACCATTCTTTGCCAGTGGTTTTTTTTTATACCACAGACATTTTTGTAAAAGAAATACTGGCAAAACGCTTTTTGCAAACGCTGGCAAGGCGTACCAAATAAGTGTTCTGCGAATCATTTATTTTTAACACCGCGGTTATCCAGTGGTATGCCAGTACTTGATTTTTTGTACCACTGGCGAATTATGACTGGGCATATACACAATTTCTTTATTAAAATCTGCCATATCTGAGCCATATAACAGAAACTAAATTGGTGTACATTAATTATATTTTATACGTATGTGTGATTTTAGTGTTTGTGCATTTGTGGATGCTGTTGTATACTCTGTTCATAATTACACCAATTTACGGTGTTCAGGCTAATGCGTGTGAGGGATAGTGTGTATGTAAGAGCTCGTATTGCTCCGTTACGGTCATCAACATTTATTTAAGTTCAATATGATAAATGTTTAGCTATTAATGTATAATGACAAATGTTTAGCCTGATATGTGAAAATACAAACATATATGTAAGTATGTAGATTTATGTGTTTATCGTTAGAATGAGATGTTAAGGTGTTGATATGAAAGATGTTAAAGAAAGTTTGACTTAAAATTTAGATACAATACATTAAAAATAAATATTGCCTTAATTTCTAAATGCTGGCTTAACTCAAACAAAATATTTTGTTGACACGAATGGTTATATATGACAATACAGCATATTTTTAGATAATATTTGCCTTTAAATTCTCTATAAAATTCCTATACTATTTCTATTTACTATTCTTGATGACAATTTTTTACCATAAAAATAAAGAATGAACATAATAATTTGCTAGAAATTTAGTAGGGATTTTTTTAAAACATACTTACATCTTCAAAAACTACAATTACAAATAATGTGCTGTTGCTACCACATACAAGGTAAGCCAGTTAAAACTCTTCAAATATTATAAGACACCCTAAAACATACTCTGCCCTTACAGTTGAAACATTGTCTTAAATGAATTCAGAACGTTATTTCAAAACTTAACATTGTTGTTTGTCATTAATAACTTTAAATACAATTTGATTTATATGCATGCGTGGGTGCGTGTGATTATATTAATGTTAGTGTAGTGGTATTTGTTGAAAGTTCATTTGCTTGTTGTAGTCATATACAAAACTTAAATAACATCAATGAACAAGGTTGTTAACTAAATTGCAAAGATTAAGTGTTTCGTCTATGTAAAGTGCTTTTTTCTTTCTAAACGAAGTAGACTGAAGTTTTCCTCTTGTACTCGTATATCAAGATTTTTCCCCATTAGACTATTAGGAAAACATATATGCGCTTATGAATAAGTGGATGTATAAATGTTAAGAGTAGTATGTAGTTGTATATTGATGTCTAAATCCATAACTCTTGTATGTATACAGGTTCATAAGTGTTTTGGAGCCTTCTGCGCCCTACCTAACATTATTGTTGCTGTTGTTTTTGTGCCATTAATTTTTCCATTCACTCTTCTACAGATTTTCCATTTCTCATTGTTGTTTTTTTTTCATACAGTTTTCATTAAATGAGTTTTGTTTCTTGTTAACCTGTATCTGAAAGTTATATTCACATTATAATTGCTTTTCTAACTTTATGCAAGAACACTGAGTGCATGAAAATGTTGCAATGTGTATTATAATCTCTATTTCTATTTTACTTTTGTTATTTGATATTGTTAAGACTGTGCTGCAGAGTACTATGGGAAAGGAATATAAAAATAACTAAATGCAGATAACATAAAATCTAGGAATCCCACGAATTCCTATTCGGGAATTCCCGAATCCCAATCTCTAATGAATCTGAACTAACATCAGCGAAAATCTACCAATACTATTGTTATTCTCTGTTATTACTGTGTTGTTTTGAACTATAATCTGTAAAGTATCGCAGCTTCTTCTTATGAAATTCAACTCCGATCGATAGCTTATACCTATAATGAAGCTCAGATTTATGAAGGACAAGGAACCGTTCAGGTTAAATTCATTATTTTATGCGCTTATGAAAATAGTACTGAAAAAAATACTGAATTGAAGTGCACCTTTTGAACTTGGTTAAAAAGTCATTTTCTTAAAGAGAATAAATCACAATTTCTCGCAATGACAAAGTGGTATTTTTTATGCCACTCAACTTGCATATGAAAGAATAGCTCAGCGGTAGAGAGCTAGACTAGCAATGACGAGGTCGCAATTTCCATACCCGCTGGCGGCAATAAAAAAATGTTGTATAAATAAAATACGTTTCTTGCGAAAAATTCCTTTTTAACTTTTAATTGGTGAAAAAGAGCTTTATTTACACTCATTCAAAAAGTACTGAAAAAATATTGAAGTGGGAGTAATTCTCTTCTATGACAACTCAA
Organism: Leucophora obtusa; assembly: GCA_949987735.1. Lineage (NCBI taxonomy): Eukaryota > Metazoa > Arthropoda > Insecta > Diptera > Anthomyiidae > Leucophora > Leucophora obtusa. The sequence goes on along the minus strand of OX465298.1, from coordinate 165,882,073 downwards.
TGTTAAAATAATTAGGGTCATATGCATAATCACTTTTCGAATTTATAGGTAACTTATAAAATAAAGGTTATAAGGTTTTCAAATTATTATGCATAGGCACTTTAGTGTTTAAGTTAAAAAAGAAGTGCATCTAGATAATAAATTATAGTTCTTTTTCTACTTCTTCTGCATCTCCTTTTTTGCTGGGACATTTCGACAGCTCCAATTAGCGATTATTTCAAAAAGTAGAGCTAATTTTAAAATTTGGTTTTCAGGATCTTGATATTCATCCTGAAATCTTTCGCAAATGATATGACGCATGTTCGATGCATTTTTAATGTTGTACAGTGTTATAAATTCTATATTTAAATTAAACAAAAGAGAAAGTTAAATATTCAGTACTAAAGTTTACGATAAAATTTCTATCATAACGGTATTCGCTATCATAATGGCCCAAAGTGAAAATATGTTTATTTACTATTACCATCAGCGTTTGTGCATTCGTAGTCAGTTCGTATGTTACTGTTACTTTTCATTTTAACAGTTTTATTTTTCAACATTTTTCACTTGGTCTCTTTCATTGGTATTTTTTGTTAACAGTAGAATATTGTCATTACTTTGCCTTGTTATTTAAACGCACAGACATACAGACGTTCATTCTCACCTGACACTAAAAATAATTGCACTAAAATAACATTCCATTTCGTCTTTATTCTTTCTTCATTCCAGCACTTTCAATTCATGTGTTGCATGCATGCGTTTACTTATGTTGTTAGAAAAATACTTTATTACCATTCGTTCCTTTGTGTGTGTGTGTATAGCTGTGCATATGTGTCTGTGTATGTGTGTGTGTGTTACATGAACGATAGACGTCACACTTGTAATGTCATACTGTTAATGCAACACTAATTGCAAGTAACAACCTGGGAATTATATATTCTTTTCAAGGGTAACATTTTCATTTCAGTTTTTGTTGTTATTGCTTTACTCGTAATGAAAATTGTTAAAGAAGTGAATAAACTAAAAGTCTTACAGGTTCATTAGTAAAAGTTAATGAGGGGTTTTAGTTAGTTTTTTCTTTGCTTGAAAACAAACAATACTTTAAAATATAAATTTAGGTGCAAAACAATTCTTGAAACAGATGTAGTTAAAACAGTTGAACAGTAGGGGATTAAAAATTTGAAATAATTTGGCCATTTCTTACTGGGTAATTGGATTGCTATGAAATTTAACATATATATATATCTAGTCGAGGTGTAGGTGAGCTTAAATTACCTTGCCCTTGGGTTACGCCCGCTTTTCGGGGGAGGCTACATTGGCATAAAGTAAAATAGCTTTTTCTACTAATAAATACTACCAAGAAAACATCCCATATATATTCTGAGTTGTACGTACTGAAAATTATTTTTTTTTTAATTTTTGCCTTCCCGGTGGAAAATGATCTTATACCCTCAAATGTGTTTATTACACTTAAAATAATACGTAAGTATAAAAATCTGTCAAACCGGTTTCAAATCGATTTGACTAATTTTTAACAAATTTTTAGTTGAAACACTGATTTAAGCAAAGATTTTACTTATCTTCATTTAACACGATACTAAAAATCCTCAGTACTTTAACTAATTTTAAGTGTTAATTTTCAAAATTATTTATAACAAATTTTTAAAAACCTATTCGTTAAATTTTAAAAAATTTATTGCTAAAATGTAACATTTTCATGTTACTATTATTACCCGGTAGATGGCGCCAGCAATGTATCCGAAGTTTTAAGAATGGCGCTATTTCTTTCCCTCCCGATTTTTTTTAAATGGCCCACATCTCGAAAACTAAGAGAGATAGCGCTAAATTGATGAACATTTCGACTACCCCCAACCGTATAATATTCCAGCGAAAGGGGGTTTCTCTATTCAAAAATGGACCTTGGCGGGGCTTTGGACCCTCGAAAATTTTTAATAAATATTTTCCACTTGATAAAAAGGCCCATATCTCGAAAACTAAGCGAGATAGAGCAAAACGGACAAAATGTTTGCTCCAAGTGAGTGCCCTTATATGCCCCACACGATATGGACTAGGCCGGGGGAGGGTCCCGAGACCCCAAATTTGGATAAATTCTACGACTCAGTATAATTACAGATAAAACTGTAGTTTTACAAATTTTTTACTTAAATTTAGATTTGTTAAATTTAACAAAAGGATTTGTTAAAATCAACTAATTTTATTTTAAGCCAAAAAACAGGAATAAATTTTGTTAAAGTAACAAATTTTTCTGTCCAGCCAACAAACATATTATTCTGAGTGTACTAAAGCCGAACGATAACAATTATCGAAAAAATCTCAGACGTCTCCTCAGCTAAATAAAATAGGAACTATTGTATATTAGACGGATTCACGAAATAAAGTAAAAAAGTGCCCCTCAAAATAAATCTGGGTTGGTTTTATGATGATTCCCAAAATATTTTTGAAAAAGGTTTTTTTTTAGTTTTTGTAAGAAATTTGCATCTTAACTGAAGACAACATACTCAATATGGGTATCATATGAGAGGTTTTTTAGAGGCGCGTACAGCGGTATATATTTATAACATAACATGTTCAAGCATAGTCATGTCCTATTTTCAAGGATATTCTATAAAAAAACAAATTTTTGAATCTTTTGTACGGAGATGTTTGTTATTGAAATGTCAAACTTACATATCATAATCTATAGTCGATTTAAGTGACCACGTGTTTCAGATTTTTTTAAAATTCACGATTTTTCGCGTTTTATTAGAAAGTCAATGTGGAGGAAAAAATATGTTCTAAATAGGGCAATATGGATACCAAAACTTTTCTTTTGCTAAGTAAATCATAGCTAAGTGGATATATGTAGTTCGGAATTTTGCAAATTTCATACATTTTGCATGATGCTCTGGACCAAATTTTGTTAAAATTTTTGAGTTACTGCAATCTGCATTTGAATTCAGTATCTAGTTGATGTAAGATAAAAATGTACTTTAACAGAAAAAATCCAGCACGCGATTTTTTTAGGCGGAATATGTTTTTTTCGCGAAAAAAATTTTTATAAAATTTTAATAATAATTTAAATTCAGTTTCTAGTAGATGTAAGGATAAAAATGCAACTTAACAGAAAAAAACCCAACACTTTTTTTGGCGGAATATATTTTTTTCGGGGAAAAAAAAAAAATTATTATAAAATTTTATTTAGGGTCAGCATATATTTAGATTTTTCTTAAAACAATTACAGACAAGCGTATTTCAATAAAATATTTTTTTGATAATAAAACTACAAAAAATTTCATAAATTTTTTTATTGAATTGGGGTAACTCTACATTTTATCAAAATTTGGTCCAGAGCATCGTGAAAAATGTATTAAATTTTCAAAATTTTAAACTATATCCAATCAGCGATGATCTACTTGTCAAAAGAAAAGTTTTGGTATCAATATTGCCCTCTTTTAAACATATTTTCTACACCAAATTAAATTTCTGATAAAACGCGAACAGTCGCGAATTTCAAAAAAACCTGAAACACGTGTTCACTTAAATTGACTAGAGATTAAGATATGTAAGATTGACATTTAAATCAGAAAATTCTTCATACAAAAGAGTCAAAGACTTGTTTTTTTTTTTTTTGTAGAATATCCTTGCAAACAGGACATTTCTAGGAATGATTGAACATGTTATATATACCGGACGCGCCCCAAAAAAGCCTTTCGTATGATACCAATATTGTGTATATTGGCTTTAGCTAAATACCAAAATTCTGCCAAAAACTAAAAAAATACCTTTTTTTAAAAACGGTCCAGCTCGTGAGATCTCATTCCTAGACCCGAAATATTTTGGGAATCATCATAAAATAAACCAAGGTTTCTTTTGAGGGGGGCACTTTTTTGCTTTTTTTCTGTCCATATAAGGTGAGTCAGTCGCTCCATTGTATAATAATTTGAACTAAAGCCAGCAATAATTTCATATAAAAATGTGGTATTTGAAACAGCTTAAATTTCAATAACAAAAAAAGTTGGACATTATTTCTACACCTGTAGATATGCTTTTAAAAAAGCTTTCATGTGATACCCAATTGTACAATTTTTCACCTCACTTTTTAACCCCTAAAATAATGTGATTCTAAAAAATACGTGTTCATTATTTTTTCTGCTCCATCACATAAATGAATCTTATCAAGATCTCAGAGAACCAATTGCGATAACTTCCTTGTTAGTCCGAATAAGAGTTAAGCACACCGCGACCTTCCTGTTTGTACTGATGCTAAAATTCTGTACGTCGCTCTGAAAACATTTGTTAAATGTCGGTTAGAAATATTCCAAGAAATATGAAAAATTTCGTTGCATTGCAAATTGTACACAACATCATAAATTTAAGCAATATTTTATCAAAAAACTTCAAATATGTTCAACCATTTCATACACTTTTAGCAATATTTTTAATGAAATTATGATTTACAAATAAAAGACATGCAACATATGCTGCTCAGCTAGCCTGGCAGCAAGGCAGGCATTCCTGTTGTCCTGGCATATAAACGTAGTAAGTAGAGGTGTTATATTCAAGACCATTGAACAGCATAAACCACAGAAAAAACAACTCACAGTCGGAAAACACAACTTGCTTGCCACATAAACCAAAATTAAATACCAAAAAACGCATACGCATTCTCATAAATTATTCACTTAAACCACTATTGTCCACATTTATTGCCATTTTTTGTTGTTGTTGTTGCTGTTTCAAAAACGATTTCACAATGGTTGTACAACAAATTTTTAATTCAACAAAATAAAAGTTTATCACTTTTTGCAGCAGCAAACAGGTTGAAATTTAAATTTTGGCTGTTATTTTAAATTTGAAAATGTTTTTCGTAAAACCAAAAACTTTTTATACTTATTAAGCTTATAGCTGTGGTATTTAGAATATATTTAGTACCAACAACTAGTTATATTTAAAACAGATGTTGCCTGTCCATAGTACATGCCACTGACTATGGTTACTCTCGATACACTGTGTGATGTTGCAACTATAAATGTTTAATATCCTTAAAAACCCTTTAAATTTATTTCAATTATCAATGGTGGAAAATTGTATACAAAGTAGATATGCTTTTTTTTTTTTGAAAATAATAGAACTTTGTAATTGTGCACATTAAAATTGTTTTATGTTATTAATTTATGTGTAAGAGCAGTCTGATTTATATTTGGCTTAAAGTTGGTTTGAATATTAAGTTACCTACATGATTGAAAAAAACTCTAATATGGCAGAAAGTTGGAAAATGGCTCATTAAACTGGCTATTTAAAAGCAACATAAAAACTTAGATTGAAAGTAATGTAATTAAATATGATTTACTTTAAATACGGCATTATAGTAATTTACCTTTATTAGAGCGACTCATCGTATAAAAAAGTAAAAGAAATGCTTTGTTTTATGAGGTTTCCCAAAATATTTTCGGTATATCGATAAGATTTCACGAGTTGGACACGAGCATGTCCAGGCGTGCCCCATTTTAAGGGATTTCCTATATATAAAAAAAAAAATATTTTTTAGTTTTTTGTATGGAGAGTTTTGTAATTTAAATGCTAAATTGACAGACCCAGCAAAATCTTGGTAATGACTGGCCATTACTACATGCGTTACTTACGCTTCGAATTACTTTGAAACTGAATGTAATGAGTTACCGATAATTATACCCTACTATTTCACAATAGCTGAAACAAAAAATCATGAAAAACATAAGTATGGCGTAGCCTAATAGTTATCGTTTTTGCCTGACAGACATAAGGTTCGCTGATCAATTCGTGTCAGCTCCTATTGTTTTTTAAATTTTATACTTTTTTAAATTTATATTCAACATCTATTTATAGAACAGTTGATGAACTACTTACAGGTAACATCAGTGTAATGACTTTCCTCCAATACATGCGCGGTTCCAGCAATTAATATAAGGGGAAAAATCATACGCCACCGTAGACAAATACATTGAGTTGGCCACTGAGGCGTATGATTTTTCCCCTTATATTAATTGCTGGAACCGCGCATGCTCCAATGACATCACCATGTTAAAATAACACTATGGAACATTTTTGGGATTATTATCTGGGGGGTGAGAAATTCCAAGTCAGGGTGATGGTACTAGGTCAGTATAGTAAAACCCTCAAAGGGTTTGGCGTTCGTATGTGGCATTTTTTTTTATGACCTTTTAAATTTTTTCCTTATCTTGATGTTTTTTCGCTTAGTTGTAACTCGAGAATCACTTGTCCGATTTTGATGAAACAAATTTAGAAAAAAGAAATTTGCATCTTAACTGAAGACAACATACTCAATATGGGTATCATATGAGAGGTTTTTTAGAGGCGCGTACAGCGGTATATATTTATAACATAACATGTTCAAGCATAGTCATGTCCTATTTTCAAGGATATTCTATAAAAAAACAAATTTTTGAATGTTTTGTACGGAGAAGTTTGTGATTGAAATGTCAAACTTACATATCATTTGGCGTTCGTATGTGGCATTTTTTTTTATGACCTTTTAAATTTTTTCCTTATCTTGATGTTTTTTCGCTTAGTTGTAACTCGAGAACCACTTGTCCGATTTTGATGAAACAAATTTAGAAAAATTTAGAATTACAATTTCTTTAATCCGTTCATATAACATTTTTCTTTATAATCAACAGTTTTGCCGGTAAAAATAAATTTGTGGAAAAAAAAAATATTTTTTTGCCTAAAAATTAAATTTTTTTTTTTTAAATTCATAAAAAATTTTAATTTTTAGGCAAAAAAATATTTTTTTTTCTCCACAAATTTATTTTTACCGGCAAAACTGTTGATTATAAAGAAAAATGTTATATGAACGGATTAAAGAAATTATAATTCTAAATTTTTCTAAATTTGTTTCATCAAAATCGGACAAGTGGTTCTCGAGTTACAACTAAGCGAAAAAACATCAAGATAAGGAAAAAATTTAAAAGGTCATAAAAAAAAATGACACATACGAACGCCAAACCCTTTGAGGGTTTTACTATACTGACCTAGTACCATCACCCTGACTTGGAATTTCTCACCCCCCAGAATGGCTGTTGTACTGTGTAATCAGTTTAGTAATTAAAAGGTAAAGTGCACACTTAAGATTTTAATACATTAAACTCATTACATCCCAGTGTAGAAATGGTAATGACATATCATTATTTTTTGGACTACCAGTAATGACACCCACTTACCTTCTGCATTATTTTAAAACATATAATAATGAGTTACTGATAATGACTTATTTTTATTATTATTTCAAATAGAAAATAATTTTCTAGATTTTTTAAAAAATTTTGAAATCTATTTTTAGACTCAATATTTTTTCAACACTGGTACACTCAAAAAAAAAGTCAGTAAAGTCAGCAAAAAATGTTGCTGTGTCAGCAAATTTTTAGTCAGGAGCGTACTTGCAAAAAAGTTGGTAATTTCAGCAAAAGGTTTGCTGAAAATCAGCGAGCTGATTTTTACCAAAAAAATAGTAATCTTCAGCAAACGTTTTGCTAACATTTAGTCGACTGCAAATGAAAAAAATGCTTAGTAATTAGTAGACTGAAAAAAACTCAAAAAACTTGTAGCGAAATTTTACTTTAGTTAATTTATTTGCTGAAAATTTAAATATAGAATATGTGTAGAGTTGTTTTCCTTTTTTGTCATTTCCGTTTCCAGACAAGCTGCGACATCTACATCTAGTCTATCTGGTTGTCGTCCACACTATGAATGCTGTTATCAGCACAATTTTTGTAGCAAAATAAATTAGTAAAACATTAGTTCAAAATTAGTTTAGTGCTAAAAAAATATAACTAAAATTTTTGCTGAAAACGGAATTTTAGCAAAAAAATTGCTGAAAACTAGTACACTTGATATACAAGACGTTTTACTAATTTTTCTACTAGCTTATTTTTTTGAGTGTAAGGATATATGTAACCACATTTTTTTGATTTTTTGTATGTTGGCGAGTAAGCTTACTTGTGTGCAGCAGGTCAATTATGATTTTATCTATTAATTATTACATGTCGATATAGCTCAGATGGTAGAGCTATTGACTGGCAATATGTAGACCCAGGTTCGATTCCCGCACCAGCAAATTTTATTAAAAAAAAAAAAATAAAATAAAAAATATTTTTTTTATTTAATTTATTTTTTGAAAATCTATTTTTAGAATCATTATTTTTGTCAGTACTGGTAAGCACATGGGTAACGATATATTTTTTGATTTTTCGTATGCTGGTATGTAACCATAACTCATAATTTTTCGCGACATCGCCATATAAAGGTAATAAGAAATGTAATAACAAAAGTAACTAGTTACCATTACCAAGTATGTAGTTACATAACCACATATCTGGTAATGATTTTCTACACTGAGATGGTAATAAAAGGCTTTGCTGGGAATCTTAACCTCTACACACAGAGAAAAAATATGCCATTTTCCAACTGATATTCGGTTACATCTACTAAAATAGGTTGTTGCAACTGAATATTGGTTATCACAACAAAATTCGGTTTATACAACTGAATTTTAGTTGTAACACCCAAAATATTTAGTAATCACATTCCAATATGGTTTCACCAACCGAATTTATTGGTTGTGGCAACCAAAATAGGCTTAGCAATTTAAGTGAATATGTGTTTCAGATTTTTTAGAAATTCGTGGTAGTTCGCGTTTTACTAGAAATTCGATTGGTGGTAAACTATTCTTTCTAAACAGGGCAATATTGGTATTAAAATTTTTCTTTTGACAAGTAATATTTCATCGTTGTCTGAAAATAAGTTTGAACTTTGCAGTTGTTTTATGGAAAATCTCCTAAAATGGGGCATGTCTGGATATGCGTGTACATTAGACAGTACTACAAAAAAAAAAGTTTGACGTACACCCTAGAATCTAAATTATTTTTTCAAGAAGGTTTCAAAAAAAAAATTTTTTGTCGAACGTAGGGGTAGTTTTTTTAAACTTTTCGTTACACCAGTCGGATCTTAAAGTATGATATATCGACGTTTTTGTCTCGAGGCGATCAATATTTGGATGTAAGGGCCATTGACCTCAAGTATCACGTTCTAGTATTTACCCACCAGATCTGAGTTCATACAACCCTAATGTCAGAAAATTAAAGCTCGCAAAAAATCATTAAACTTTTTAGATAATTCCATCAGAAATTGTTTTATTTTTTTTTCACACCCAGAAAACAGATTCGGTTCTGAAAACCCCATTTGTTGCCAATCGAATGGTTCAGTTGCATCAAATGAATTTTTCGGTTGTGGCTACCGAATTATTCTTGATACAACTGAAATTCCGCTGCCACAGTTTTCTGTTGCCACAACTGAAAAATTTTGCTACCACAACTGAACCATGCGATTGGCTACAAATGCGGTTATCAGAACTGAATCTGTTTTCTGGGTGCATTCATTGGATTTTTTCTTTACAGCAAAACATGGGTCTTCTCGAGGCAAAAATGTCGATACATCACACTTTAAGATCCGACTGTAAATGCCGAAAATATAACGAAAAATTCGAAGGTGTACCGCGCACATTCATTTTTTTTTTTTTGCCTGTAAGGTGGTACCCTCAATTGTACAAGCTCTTCTAAACACTAATAGAAAAAAGTCCGTCAAAATTTTATTAAAACTACTAAAAATTAGTTAAAAATGATGCTGCAGAAAAGAACGGCTAAATTAGCAGATTATTTTTGCTATAAATTTGTAATATAGGAACAGCAAAATAAAACTGTTAAATATACAGAATTTTAGTTATATTTGAGCTAAATTTTTGTAAATGGAGAATAACAAATTAACCTGCTAAAATCAGGAAAAAATTTAGATAAATAAATAGTAGCATAAAAAATCACCAAAAAATTTTTAATTTTCGAAGTTTTTTTTTCGATTTTTTTTTAGCAAATATTTTTGCTGATTTTAGCAGAATAGACTGCTATTTGCATTCAACTAAATTTAGCTTGAAAATAGCAAAAATTTTGTAGATTTAAAAGTTTATTTTTGCTATTTTTAGTCTACAAATATTTAGCAAAATTTTCTGCATATTTTACAGTACAATTTGCTATTTTCAATTAACTAAAAGTTAGCTTAAATATAACTAAAATTCTGTAAATTTAACAGTTTTAATTTTGCTGATCTCATTTTACTAGTATTTAGTAAAAAAATCTGCTAATTTTAACAATTTTTTCTGCAGCATAATTTTTAACTAATTTTTAGTAACTTTTTCTTCTAATTTTACAGATTTATTTCTATGAGTGTATATACCGCTGGACCCGCCTTGCAAAAACCTTTGATATAACTACCTTATTGTATATATTGGCTTCAGCTAAAAACTTAAATTCTTCCAAAAACTAAAAAAGGCCTTTTCTAAAAAACAGTGCAGCTCGATAGATCTCATCGCAAGACCGAAAATATTTCGGGAATCACCATAAAACAAACCAAGGCATACCTTGAGAGTGGCACTTTTTTAAAATTTTTTTCTTGAGTCCGTCTAACCGTTATGTTTGATTGAATAATCTCGTATTTTATTAAAAAATAGTTTCATCACTATGTTCGAAATAGAATTATTCGCAAATCATTTGCAGCTTAACTTTTATAAGTAAAATACTTTAGTAATAGTTTTCGGTATATAAACTTTTTATAGAATCTATGCACGCAAGAATTTTCATTAATAAATGCAACAGAAAAAAGTTTTTAATTTTCTTGATCCTAATAATGTAACAGTATTTACTTTTTGTAAAGAAAACTCCTATATCCATTTTCTGCTTACAACCATAATATTATACAAATTTATGTTTTAGTTTCTTGACATGCCACATGCATTTAGTTCTACACGCATACCTGTCTCTTTTCTTTCTAGCTGGTAAAAAAAAAGAAAAAAAAAATCTTGCATTTTTTACACAAAATGTCGACGAAGGTATGTACGTAGTATGTATATTAGAACGACTCACCTTATATAGGCAGAAAAAAGTGCCCCCTCCAAATAAACCTTGGATTGTTTTATGATGATTCCCAAAATATTTCGGCTCCAGAAATGAGATCTCACGAGCTGGAGCGTTTTTAAAAAGATATTTTTTTTTAGTTTTTCTAAGAATTTCGCATTTTAGCTGAAGGCAACATACTCAATACAGAGGTATATACAACAAGTTCGAGCATATCCGGACATGTCCTATTTTCAAGAAATTCTATAAAAAAATCAAATTTTTTACTCTTTTGTACAGAGGTGTTTGTGATTGAAATGTCAAACTTACATATCATAATCTGTAGTCGACTTAAGGGAACACATGTTTCAGATTTTTTTGAAATTCGCGATTGGTCGCGTTTTATCAGATATTCAATATTCTAAATAGGGCAAAATGGACACCAAAACTTTTCTTTTGACGAGTAACTCATCGCTGAGTGGATATAGTTTAGAATTTTGCCAATTTTCATGGTACTCTGGACCAAATTTTGATAAAATTTTTTAGTCCAGCTCATGAGATCTCATTGCTAGCCCCAATATTTATTTTGATGGGGGGCACTTTTTTAACTTTTTTTTCGTGAGTCGGTCTAATGTATACAAATATTTTTTTTTAAATAAAAGTGTGACATTTATTCCCAGGTGAAAATGTTCATATATGTTCATATATTGTCATATATGGTTTCAAGTATGAGCATATATGGTTTGATGTATGATCATATATGAACATATATGTTATGTATGGAAGCATATATGGGTAAATACATTCAAATGTATGAATCCATATATGATAGTATACTGCATTTATTGGTCCATATATTGGTTCATATATTCCATATATCTTCATATATGAATTCATATATTATTCCATATATGGGTAATGTTTTAAGTTGTTTTTATCATGGGGGTAATTACGTGAGCGGATTCAAAAAATATTGAAATGCAATACATTTGATAATTCCTAAATACAGTTGGCAATTTCTAAAATGCAATTGCCAGTTTCTGAAATACAATTTATTATTTGTAAAATACATTTGATAATTTCTGAAATGCAATTGCGAATTTCTGAAATACAATTAATAAATTTCTGAAATACAATTTTCAGTTTGATAAATCTGAAAAACAATTGATCACTTCTGAAATAAAATGATAAATTTTGAAATACAATTGGAAATGTTGCAGTAAGATAAAAACAGCAAAAATAAAACTGCTAAATTTAGAAAATCTGCAGAAAATTTTGCAAAATATTAGTAAACTAAAAATGATTAAAACAAACTGTTGTATCTAAAAATGTTTGTTAAATTTTGTTCAATGCAAATAGCAGTTTACAAAACCAACAGAAATATTTGCCAAAAATATTAAACTGTTGATTTCAGAAGGCTAGATTTGTATTTCCGTTAAAAACAATTAACGAAATAGGAACTTTGAAAATTTTAAATTTTATGTGATATTTTTTTTGTCTACTACTACAATTTAATTTTATTTTCTAATCACTGAAATTTAGCTCAATTATAACTCAAATTTTGTAAATATATTAGACAGTTTTATTTTATATTTAGCAAAAATTCTCTGCTAATGCAGCAGTTTTTCATTTTGAACTAATTTTTAGTAGCTTTAACTATAATTTTTAAACACTTTTTTCTATTAGTGTATAAACAATCATTATATATTAAAAAAACAGTCATAAAATAATTTATAAACTTGAAGTAAAATGTTTATGTCCATTAAAAATTTCATAATTTCTCAATTTCATTCAAATGTACAAATTCATCAGTAACGTATGAATAGAATTATAATATTTACATTTAATTTGAATAAAAAAAGCAATATTTAAAAAAAAAAAAATTTATATGAACATTCATATATCTCCATATATGGCCATATACCCTCAAATTTCGGATCCGAACCCATATATGTTGCCATATATGACCATATATGAACATTTTCACCTGGGTTTGCATAATTACTAAATAATGAATTAACCGAAAGTTTTTCGAACATATTCCCAAAACTAGTTATTTGGATAATGTCCATTGACGCATTGACCCCCTTGCAACTGTCTAGTATTACAATCGAATTAATGTATCCACATTTGTTTTTTTTTTTTTTTTTCTTGAAAATATGATTGTTATAAAGAAACTTTAAAACTAAGACAATTTTTGATATAATTCTTTTAAAATACTTTTTGTCGGGCAATAAGATATATTTTCCTGGGTCAGGTGTTTAAAAAATAAACAAAATTTGGTTGATTTTTGTTGACTTAAAACTATTCTTTTGGATACGAAAATCTTTTAATAAGTTTTTATTGAAATCTGTGTATAAAGAGTAGATTTTTTTTGAGCAGTGTTATTTACCGAATTATTTTAGAGTACGCTGAATAAGAACCTGATATCATATTATCAAAATTAAAAATTATAGATTCAATATGGCTGAAATTTTTAAGTGTAGATTACATCGGCCAACAAAAAACACTTTTTTTATATAACACGAAAACTTTTGTCTAGTTATATTTAGATAAATTTTAAGGTCAATAGAAATAGAATTACAATGTTTCAAATACGAATAGTTTGTAATAATTTGATTTTATTATATTTTAGAAAATTTCAGTTTTAATCAGCAAATTGACGTTATTTCGTTATATTGCATTATTATTTTCAATATACCTTTGTGATTTTTTTATATGTTTTGCTTCAGACACGTCTCGTTGTCCAGCAGTAATTCGCTAGAATACGTTGACTCCCCATATTGTTTTTCTATAGTAGAGTGGCAAAATTTTTTATTTAATTTTATATTTCACTCTATAAATTTCTGTTGTTTTTAATTTTTATTTTAAAACATTTTATAAAAGTTACAGAATTATTTTTTTGAAACTGTAAAAACATTTAGTTAAAACTACTAAAAATTAGTTAAAAATTATACTGCAGAAAAAAACTAGAGGAACAGCAAAAATAAAACTGTTTAATATACAGAATTTTAATAATATTTGAGTTAATTTTTTGTTAATAGCAAATAAGAAATTAACCTGCTAAAGTTTAAAAAAAATGTTGCTAAATAATTAGTAGCCTAAATAATCACAAAAAATCAAAAATTTTCGAAATTTTTTGTCGATTTTTTTTAAGTGCAAGTAAAAATTGAAGCTTTTGAAAACAGCAGTTTATAATAATTTTAGCAAATATTTCTGCTGTTTTAACCGGATAGACTGCTATTTGCATTCAACTAAATTTAGCTTAAAAATAACAAACATTTTCTAGATATAACAATTTCTTTTAGCTATGTTTAGTCCACTGATATTTAGCTAAATTTTCTGCAGATTTTCCAGCACAATTTGTTATTTTCAATTAACTAAAAGATAAATTAAATAAAACTTAATTTCTACAAATTTAACAGTTTTATTTTTACTGTTCTTATTTCACTTATATTTAGGAAAAAAAATCTGATAGTTTTAGCATTTTTTTCTGCAGCATAATTTTTAACTAATTTTTAGTTGCTTTTTCTGATATTTTTGAATATTAATCTCTATGAGTGTACCTATCATAACTTGTTAATCCATACAATAATGACTTGTCATTACCTTGTTTTCATACCCTACACCACTATGTGGTCAGGGTATTATAAGTTTGTGCTGATGTTTGTAACACAAAAAAATATTGGTCCTAGACCCACCTTATAGTATACCGATCGGCTCAGAATTTTTTTTATTCGATTTAACGATGTCCGTCCATCCGTCTGTCTGTCTGTCCATGCATTCTTGTGCGCACTCTACAGGTCGCAAACATTAAGATATTTTGATGAAACTTGGTACACCAACTTATGTCGGCCCAGCGACGACGCCTATTGATTTTGGTTAAAATCGGTCCATGTTTAGACCTACTGCCCATATAAGGGTCCTACCAAAATTATATTGTTTATACGCTGCAGGTCGTAAATATTAAGATATTTTGATGAAATTTGGTACACAGACCTATGCTAGGCCAATAACGCAGCCTATTGATTTTGGTGAATATCGGTCCATGTTTAGACCTAGTGCCCATATAAGGGTCCTACCAAAAGTATACTGTTTATACGCTGCAGGTCGCAAATATTAAGATATTTTGATGAAATTTGGTGCGCTGACTCACATTATAGAAAATTTTGATACAAGCCCCATTTTAACCCATTCGAATTTCGGATCCAAACATTAGTTGGCTTTTACCCAGACTGGTGTAGGGTATTCTATAGTCGGCATGCCCGACTTTAACCTTTTTACTCGTTGATACTATATTTTGTTTCAAGTCGTGAGTTGTTCAATAATTTCATATTTTCACATACAAATACCAACCTAATGATGTTGATTTTACTTTGTAGTTTTTTGTATATAATGACGTTATTGTGTTGTTTTAATTTTCAAATACTCTAAAAGTTTTGCCTCTGGTATTTCTGGGTTTGTTAGTACTTAAGCAATTTAGCCAAAACTTCTTAATCAATTACACAACTTTGTAAGTTTATTCCTTCTCACATACACACATATCGCACATACACCTACAATATCGTACTTAAGCATTTCATATACTAACCGATAAACTTCTTCAATATGTGTACGTTCGTTAACCAATACGTATAGTTTTCTCAAGTGTTGCTACAAATTTTGTCACAACTTATTATTAGTATTGGTGGTGTTTCGTATGCCTGCCGCCTTAACATTTAGCCAAAGTTTTATATGCCATGGATAAACTATAACTACTGATTACATAGATGTCGGTGCAGGAGTATGTGCTACTGCACTCTAACTTCCATTGGTGCTGTGTCTTTTGAATCTGCAAGTTTTTGCTCAATTTATGTTGAAGCGTGACTGTTGTTTGGGTGATTTAAGTTTGTTGTACATAACAACATCTGTTAACGAAATATGAATGCATTTGTATAAGGTTAAACTAATTTTCCAATATATATACTAATACAATGTGGAAATTTAAATATATGTATGTAAAACACTATATTTTAATATAATGTGGTATGAAACAGAAGTTTGAAAATTTTTTTGTTTAGATAATAATATAAGCCACTAAACAAACAAGGTTCTTATGTAACAAAAGATGTTTATAATCTAAAAAAAAAATTAACTACTTTTTGTGTATTGCACACAGAAAATAGATTCGTAGTTCCAGCCGAATTTTTCGACAACCCAATTTTTGTAGTTTCAGGTACAATCACTTATATTTATTTTTAATACTGTTGTAATTGCCGACTTTTAGGTAACAAAGATCACAGTGAAATGGCCCAGGCAATTTTCAGTTTTAAAAATTGTTCTTTTTCATATCCTAGTAATTTGTTGGTAATCCTTTTTTCGAAGCAACAGATTTTAGTCGGCTAGGGATCGATTCCCATTGGTCTTGTAAGGTCTTTTGAGGTCGTTCGAGTTAGAAATCAGATGTTTTCGAATTTCTAAATTTACACTCAACAAAAAAAGTCTGTAATGGCTACTGAAAATTTTGCTGTTATTACGAGAAATTTAAGGGGAGTATCGACTCTAGGAAAAATTTTGTTTTCGATTTTTTTTTTATTTTATTTGGATGGAGCATACTTTTCGCTATATGCTCTGAAAATTTCAATATAAAATTTGAAGAAAATAAATTTCTACATGTTTTTTTGTAAAATATGTTTTAGTCACATAGTAATACTCTATGTGGTAAATTTGTGTTTAACACTTTTTGTTTGCATTTTTATTAACTTATTTTTATTAGAAATCGTATATCTTATAACAGGGCAAAATAAAAAATAAAAACTACATCAAAAGATGTAATAATTGCACGCAGTTTTCAAAGAAAAGCCAATGACGATTCCTTGATAGATGTTGAAGACACGTCATATGGCACAGGTGCTGATGGCTTAATATAAGTTGTAAAAGTAATCAATATAATTAAAAATTGGGAAAAATACGAAACAAATTAAAAAATGTACAAAATTATAGCATTTTTACAAAATAATATGAGTAGCATTATGTATAATAATATATCTACCATCGTTTTTAAGACTATTAGGTTTAATTTATCAAATACCCATTAACCGATTCGTCCCAAATTTGGTCGACATGTATATAACTTTTCTTCATTCACAGTTTTTTGAAATTTTGCTGTTTTCTTAGCTTAAAATTAACTTTAGACTTCAAACGCATTTTTCTCACAACCATGAGTTCAAAATTGGCTGCCACTGTACAGCCAAGGTGGGTTAACAGATTTCGATATGGTTTTTTTTTCGTAGTCAACAAAACACCAATACATATAGTTTTCCTTATCGTGGCCTTTTTTTAATTTCAGTCAAATAAATTTTATATTCCCAAATAAAATTGTTTTTTCTTGCCTTTTTTGAATTTTCAAGTTTGTGTGGCAACTTTGTTAAAAAAAAAATTAAAAAATAAAAATCGGTCCACGATAAGGACTAGAGAATTTATTTGGTATTAAGAATCCCTTTACATTTTTATTTTCCAATAATTAATGAAGGCTGTAGAGTGGCAACCGGTTTTGCCTTTTTTTATAAAAGGCTAATAATAATAAGTGGCAACCCTGGCGATTTTGGTCGGAGAAATTTAAAACTAATCAGCCTTACTATCAATATTTTCCAAACGTATATTTTAGTTAAAGTCGACTTTAGTTAAAATATTGGGTGGCAGTATGCCATGAGTTGGTTTATTTTTGGAGCATTCTGATTGGTTAATTTATTGTCAACCAATCAAAATGTTTGAAAATATAAATATTTTTGTAGAGTTTTCATACACAAAATGAACAAAAACGTATGATTAAAAAAAAAAAGTAGACTTTAAATTTAAAATACTCTTTTATAGTAAGGGCCAATATTTTTTGAAAATACTACAATAACATATATTTTAAACGAGTAAAAAGGTTAAATTCGGGCATGCCGACTATACAATACCCTACATCAGTCTGGGTAAAAGCCAACTAATGTTTGGATCCGAAATTCGAATGGGTTAAAATGTCAAAATTTTCTATAATGTGAGTCAGCGCACCAAATTTCATTAAAATATCTTAATATTTGCGATCTGCAGTTTGTAACCAAGCCAATTTTGGGGGGACCCTTATATGGGTACTAGGTCTAAACATGGACCGATGTTCACCAAAATCAATAGGCTTTATCCTTCGGACAAAATAGGTCTGTGTACCAAATTTCATCAAAATATCTTAATATTTGCGACATGCAGCGTATAAAAAATATAATTTTGGGGTGACCCTTATATGGGCACTAGGTCTAAACATAGACCGATGTTCACCAAAATCAATAGGCTTCGTCCTTGGGCCAAAATAGGTCTGCGTACCAAATTTCATCAAAATATCTTAATATTTGCGACCTGCAGCGTATAAACAATATAATTTTGGTAGGACCCTTATATGGGCTCTAGGTCTAAACATGGACCGATGTTCACCAAAATCAATAGGCGTCGTCCTTGGGCTGACATAAGTCGGTGTACCAAGTTTTATCAAAATATCTTACTATTTGCGACCTGTGAAGTGCGCACAAGGATGCATGGACAGACAGACAGACGGACGGACAGACGGACATCGTTAAATCGAAATAAAAAAAAATTCTAAGCCGATCGGTATACTATAAGGTGGGTCTAGGACCAATATTTTTTGGTGTTACAAACATCAGCACAAACTTATAATACCCTGACCACATAGTGGTGTATGGTATAATAAAAAATAATATAGTAAAAATATTGTTATTTGAATATTTGACAACCGTTTAAATATGCTTCTTAAAGTTCTGTTGTTACAGTATTTAACCCCCTTTTTTTCGTAGAGTCGATACCCCCCTTAAAAACTTACTATATATCAACAATTTTAGTACAATGAAATTAGTATAAATAATTAGTTGTAGCTACTAAATTTCAGATAATTTTTCTAAACTGTAATTTAAAATCAATCTGATGAAATTAAAAAAAAAGTGTACTAAAAAGTAAAAAAACTAAAATCCAAAAAAAAAAAATTTATAAAAAAAAACTTTTTTTTTCGATTGTAACAAGCGTATAATTTATTCATCGTACTTGAAATTTGGAGACAAAATTGTAAACGGTTCGCCTTTTTATGCATTGGAGATACAATGAAATTTTCTGAGTGTTATTTCGAAACTAAGAATATATCAATTGTAACAAATATAAACTAAAAAAGAATTGTAAAGAATCAAAAAACCATTTTATTTAAATTAGTATATTTTCCTGCTAAATTTGGCATTTGGTTTTGAAAAATTAGTAAAATGTTTTGCTAAAATCAGCAGCGACCCTATAAACAATTTCACTGGAATTCAAGTTGAAAACAAGTTTAATTCAAGCCCTGTTTTCCAGTTTCAAGGCTTGAATACAACTTTAATTACATTTTATTTCAATAGCCTACTCCAGCAAAAGGGAAACAAAAATTCAAGTTTGAAATATTTTTGTTAAATATACAAATGCTAGAATTTGAAATCGACTTTCTTCAAGCTAAATTTAAAGCAGTTAAATTTTTAAAACCTATGTGCTTATTGGGGAGTATTAGTAAAAAAAATCCGTAATTTGTAATAACAGAATAGCAAAAATGATATCTAAAAAAAATTGTACTAAAAATCAGTATAAAAATATTAAAGTGCGATTGGCAACTTTTTACCAATTTTTTTACTAACTTTTTTATCTGAGTGTAGTTTATGCCAAAAGTTTTCGATTTTATTTCAATCTGGTGATTGCAGTGGAGTGAGTCTGTATGACCCTTGGACAGTTAGACAATAACCATTCTCTTATTATTCCAGCGGATTCGTTGTCCTGATAAAAGTGGAAAGTGTCCTTTATACCCCATTGCACGGAACTTTGCTTTATGTTATTTTTTAAAATTAATAAATATTTAAACGTATCCATTATTCCCTTCACAAAATTAAGATTTCAAACACCTACCTACGCCCACGCGCCCCATACCATCATATGACCACCACCGTGTTTTATAGTGGGGCGTAAATTTTTGGAATTTACCTTTCTACACATATTATTAACATATAAAATTTAGACTCATCCACAAATAAAACGTTTTCCAAAAACAAAAAATCCTTCCTCCCATAGTTATGGACGAACTTTAATCTTAGTTTTTTTTTTCTGCTAACAAGGGGTTTTTCTGGAAATTTCATATTGTTTCTGGATGCAAATATATGTTGGATTACACTATGGAACATTTTTGGGATTATTGTCTGGGGGGTGAGAAATTCCAAGTCAGGGTGATAGTACTAGGTCAGTATAGTAAAACCCTCAAAGGGTTTGGCGTTCGTATGTGTCATTTTTTTTTATGACCTTTTAAATTTTTTCCTTATCTTGATGTTTTTTCGCTTAGTTGTAACATTTTGGCAAAAACGTAGTTTAACATAACTCGAGAACCACTTGTCCGATTTTGATGAAACAAATTTAGAAAAATTTAGAATTACAATTTCTCTAATCTGTTTCTATACCGTTTTCCTATATGTGCAACACTTTCGAAGTTAAAAATGAATGTATGAAGGGAAAAAAGTATTTTTTGCCTAAAAATTTAAATATTTTTCTTTTAAAATTCATAAAAAATCCAAAATGGAAAAAAGTGCCAAAACTAATTACTTTCGCGTAAAGTCACATAACTCATGAGCAAAAAAAGGCATAGATCATGAAAATCGATGCACGCGTTTCTCATTTATTCACAATTAGGTAAATGTATGAATTTCAAAAATTTGCTCCAGATATGCACAACATTATTTGGAGAAAACATTGACACTCACAAGCCGAACTCTCTCATATTTTTCTACTGTACTAAAAGAGAAATATTGATGTGGCAACACTGGTTCTGTAATGTTCACATAAAACATGCATTGTCATTATACTTCTTCTCTTTCTCACACTGGTTCTGTGATTTTTGTCATTCAACAAGTGCCGACGAACGCGAACAGTAAAAGTGATTTTTCTCCAGTTTTTTAAAAGTGAACAAAAGAGAACAGAATATGGAACTGTGCAAGCCAGATATAAATAGCTTTTGCTACTGCTGTGGTCAATATGTCTCAACACATAAAAAAAGGGGAAATTTCAGTACTGATTTTGTTCAAACATACGAGATGTACTTCAACCAAAATGTTATAGTGAACGAAAATTGGGTACCAAATATAGTGTGTAAAAGCTGCTACAACCGTCTAATGGATTGGAAAAATAGAAGACGTGAAAGTATGCCATTCGGTATCCCAATGACTTGGACTAATCCTGGCGAAGGTCACAATCCATTGAATTGCTATGCATGTGCGAATAAAGGAGCCGCAAAAAGGATAAGAAAATTGTATAATTACGTTGGTGTTGCAAGTGCCGCAACACCATTGCCTCATTCGGACCACATTCCTGTGCCAAAAGCTTCTAGCCCAGATATTTTCTCTTCTACGACTGCTCCGACATATCATGCACGTGATGATTCCCCATATGAGCCATCAGTATCCAATGAGCCAATTTTAATAAATCAAAATAAGATTGATGCAATTGTTGCCAAGTTGGAATTAACACAGCATAAATCGGAAGAGCTGGCTTCCATTTTGAAATCAAACAATTTGTTGGCACCCGGTGTGAAAGTCACAGCTTACAAACTTACAGATATAGAGGCAAAAAGTCGCCGAGTGCAATAATTGCGGAAATTTGCTGGTGGAGTAAGTTAGTGTGGCAAGACAAGGATGATCTTGATGATAAATAATTTTCAGGAGATGCAGAAGGGCCAACAGTGGAGTCACACATTGACATTATGTGTGGTTCAGAAACTGATGATAGCGATGAATGCGATGCCACTAGTCCCGAACAACCACCATCGAAAAAGTCTAGGCAATATTTATTAAAGTAAATAAAAATAAATAAATAAAATAAAAATAAAAAATTATAAAAATGTTTACTTAATTTTTTTAGTAGTTTATGGCCAGAAGTCTGAAGTTATTGGGGAAAATTTATGAAAAAGGCGATAAATGACACTTTTTTGAATAAAAACAAATATCAATATTCTTGTCAAAATGGGATACCTTCACTTAATTGTAAATAAAAGCAGAACGCGTTAAATTTTGTTTATAGGTTATGTGACTTTACATGAAATTAATAACACTTGATCCTTTTTTCCGTTTTGGATTTTTTATGAATTTAAAAAAAAAAATTTTTAATTTTTAGGCAAAAAAATATTTTTTTTTCTCCACAAATTTATTTTTACCGGCAAAACTGTTGATTATAAAGAAAAACGTTATATGAACGGATTAAAGAAATTGTAATTCTAAATTTTTCTAAATTTGTTTCATCAAAATCGGACGAGTGGTTCTCGAGTTATGTTAAACTACGTTTTTGCCAAAATGTTACAACTAAGCGAAAGAACATCAAGATAAGGAAAAAATTTAAAAGGTCATAAAAAAAAAATGATACATACGAACGCCAAACCCTTTGAGGGTTTTACTATACTGACCTAGTACCATCACCCTGACTTGGAATTTCTCACCCCCCAGATTGGCTGTTGTACTGTGTTATTTATGAATTTTTAGAGTATCCAACGTGAAATGAAATGTTTTTTTTTTCCAACTGAATTTTTGTTTTTTGATAATTCGATTTTTAACTTTAAATCTTTGAATAATATTTTTCACTGTTCCACGAGCTATTCTTGCGATTTGTGCTATCAGCCGTCAACTTTTTCCATCTTTATAATTGTCAATAACTAAATTTCTTACTTCAATTGTGGTGTGACGACCCATTTGTAAAAATCTGCTTAAACCTTTTTTAATTATGTTTAATTTAACTACTTAATAGAATGTGCACTGAACTAAAAACAAACTAAGCAACAGAAAACACAACTTGAATTTGTTTTATTTTAAAATTTACCGTTATTTAAGTGCTTTTTTCAACTCGGCCATTTTCACTGTCAGATTAAAAATTGGCAATCCCTTTTTAACTTCATTGCATTTTGTTTGTGTTGTATAAAAGTTGAGTAAATGTGAATTTTTTTAACAATAACACTGTGCGAGAAGTATAAAAATATAAGTTTTTGGTCGTAAAAATTTTTAATTGCGAATACGAGCGCTGATTTTGAAAAACGGCTACCACCATTGAGTTCAGCATACTCAAATTAGCACTACCAATAGGGTGCCCAGCTTGTTAAAATTTGCGACTAGCACAGTATGGTTATAACATATTTAAAAAACTATATAGTTTAACTATGTTTTTTTGAATACCTTATAAAAAAAAAATACAAAATGTATTATTATAAAATGCGGACCATTTTCACTGTGATTCCCTGTGGCAGGTCTATATTTACAAAAGAAATTGACAGCTAACTATCCAATTACGAAAAATATTCTTCTAGACTTGGAATCTTTTGATTTATTAAATTAAATTGAAGCTTTTAATTTTTTTTTTAATTTAGTGCAACATTTCATTCATATTAAATTTATCTAAAAAATTTTGCACTGCCAGCCATATATTAAAACTCCCACTCATACAAAGTTATTTATATTCAAATAACAAACATAACTACTACTACAATACATTGAAGTACTCATACAAACAGTTTACAATGAACAACTATGTAAGTACTTGACATTTTAAAACAAGTGTCTAACTGTGAAATGGCATAATGCATTGAACTTTTGCAGCCATAGCCGCCAAAAACAACAACAATATTGAAAAGAAAAAGGAAAAAAACATTATAAATAACTACACTTTTCATGGCACATGGCCAATGTCAATGCCTTAAAATCAAACATTATTAACTACATTACACATACGTACATTAGAGTGGCCCGAAATATAAGTACATACAAGTATAGTAGCATGTAAGTTCGATAACATTTTTGGAAAATTTCAAATGTTTTAAGTTTCATATACAATTGTTATACACAAGTATGCCATATCCCACATAATGGGTCATATTAATAAAACTTAGCTATCACTTCCAAGTAATTACTTTAACTCCAAATTTGCCAATTGGCTGGTAGAATAGCATGAAATCCCAGTGTAGAAAATCATTAACAGATACGTAGTTATGTAACTACATGCTTGGTAATGGTAACTAGTTACTTTTGTTATTACATTTCTTATTGCCTTTATATGGCGATGTCGCGAAAAATAATGAGTTGTCGTTACACACCAGCATACGACAAATCAAAAAATATATCGTTACCTATATGCTTAAAAGTACTGAAAAAAATAATGAGTCTAAAAATAGATTTTCAAAAAAATAAATTGTATAAAAAAAAATATTTTTTATTGTATTTTTTTTTTAAATAAAATTTGCTGGTGCGGGAATCGAACCTGGGTCTACAGATTGCTAGTCAATAGCTCTACCATCAGAGCTATATCGACATGTAATATTAAATAGATAAAAACATAATTGACCTGCTGCACACAAGTAAGCTTACTCGCCAGCATACAAAAAATCAAAAAAATATGTGGTTACATAAATCCTTACCAGTGTTTATAAAATATTGAGTCTAAAAATAGATTTCAAAAAATTTTCAAAAAAATCTTGAAAATTATTTTCTATTTGAAATAATGATAAAAATAAGTCATTATCAGTAACTCATTATTATATGTTTTAAAATAAGTCAGAAGGTAAGTGGTAAAAAATTGAATTTCTAGTCTACTCCCAAGCAGACTATATTTTTGAAGTAATTGCTTCAAAAACCCTGTATTTCCCCCTATTAGTAATATCTAATTTTTATTCATAAAGTACATGAAATCGATTATATTGTCTGAACTTGTTTTATTAATTGATTATATTAATAATTTTATATAATTACTTACAAATTTCAAACTTATTTATTAGATTTTTATTGAAAAAAAAATTATTAAATTTAATTGAAAAAATATTTTTAACTTGTGAAACCCCTTTTGTATTCTTTGTCTGGCTCGATGACTTTCATTCTGCACATTCTCTACTATGTAGTGTCGTTGGTTCTACTACGTACGATGACAAAATTAGCTGTTACATATGCCACTGTAAATTAATATTATCCTTGTTCAACAATACTTTATAGGGTATTGAAAGGACTAAGCTTTCTTAACAAGTAATAGTTTCAAGATTTTTATTTATCTTTTAAGAATAAGAAAAAACTTTTTTTCTGCTTTACGCTAATGGAGAAAAGTGTGTGAAAATTTTAATTGAAACTACTAAGAATTAGTTTAAAATGATCTCGAAGAAAAAACAATTGGAACTAGTAGATTATATTTGCTAAATATTAGTAAGATAAGAACAGCAAAAAAACTGTTAAATATTCAGGATTTTGATTATATTTAAGTTTTAGTAAATATAAAATAACAACTTACCCAGCTAAAGCAACAAAAATTTTGCTAAATAATAAGTTGACTACAAATTAAAAAAATAAAATATATTTTCCAAAATAAAATTTTTTTTAAATTTTTTTTGTGCTGATTTCATAATCTAGCCTTGTAAAATCAGCAGCTTACAACTTTACAGGAATTTTTTCTCCTGATTTTAGCAGTATAAACTGTTGTATAACTAAAGTTTTATACACTCACAATATATTTTCCATAACCGATTGAGGTTTATTTAAAAAGTAATACATAAAGGTTGTTTTCAATTGAAGAATCAATTAAAATATATTGAAATATATTGTTTAACTTTTTTTATCAGTCAATAAAAAACAAACCACAAAAAAATATGTATCATCTGTAGGATTTGATATTTTCAGTCAAATGTTCTATTTTTAGTTTTATATTTTTAGAAAAAATAATTTAAGTAATTTCGTTGTTTTTTGTTTTAAAACAAAAAATCAAATATTTTCGGTTTTCTTTTTTGTTAATATAGTTTCTTTATATACTAAATTATTTCAATTCAAATTACAAGAAATTATTTATTCATACACACAAACATAGCCAATAAAAATATGAACGTGTGTGTTGTGTGTGTAGCGTTTCAAAAATTCAAACAAAACAAAAAACTTTCAAATATTAAAAAACAAACCAAAAAATTGTTCTTTTACGTTTTGTCAGTTAAAAATTGATGATTATTTTAACAGACTTTCCAATTATTTTTATTTCTTTTATGGACTGTTTAAAAAATATTTGAAAATGAACAGCAAAATAGTTTGAATATAATGAAAAATCAGTAGTCCTTTTTTTAATTTGTTTCAATTTATTTAATAAGTATTTTAGGTTGTTTTTAACGATAAAATATTGTGAGTGTAGCTATAACAGTTTGTTTTGGCTATTTTTTTTTCTACTAATATTCCGCAAAATTTTTTTCTAGATTTTAACAGGGTAATATGTCATTTTCATTTAACTAAAAGTAAAGTCATATATAATAAAATTCTGTAAATTTTACAGTTTTATTTCTACTATTCTTATCTTAGTAGTATTTAGCAAAAAATCTACTATTTTCAATAGTTTTTTCTGCAAAGCACCCCAGTGTAGAAACGGTAATGACATATCATTATTTTTTGGAGTACCAGTAATGACACCCACTTACCTTCTGCATTATTTTAAAACATATAATAATGAGTTACTGATAATAATTTATTTTTATCATTATTTCAAATAGAAAATAATTTTTTAGATTTTTTTGAAAATTTTTTGAAATCTATTTTTAGACTCAATATTTTTTAAACACTGGTAAGGATATATGTAACCACATATTTTTTGTATGTTGGCGAGTAAGCTTACTTGTGTGCAGCAGGTCAATTATATTTTTATCTTTTAAATATTACATGTCGATAATGTTCAGATGGTAGAGCAGTTGACTGGCAATGTTGTAGACCCATGTTCGATTCCCGCACCAGCAAATTTTATTAAAAAAAAAAATACAATAAAAAATATTTTTTTTTATACAATTTATTTTTTTGAAAATCTATTTTTAGACTCATTATTTTTTCAGTACTTTTAAGCATATAGGTAACGATATATTTTTTGATTTGTCGTATGCTGGTGTGTAACGACAACTCATTATTTTTCGCGACATCGCCATATAAAGGTAATAACAAATGTAATAACAAAAGTAACTAGTTACCATTACCAAGTATGTAGTTACATAACCACATATCTGGTAATGATTTTCTACACTGGGACTTTTAGCAATTTTTAGTATCTTCTTGTTTTTATTTGCTATTTTATTTGTATGAGTGTACATGTTTTTTTTACATATAGGAATTTTTTTTGTTTTTTATGGGTGTATTTCTTATAAATAAAAAATGCATCTAAACCAATAAAGACAAGTGTGGAAATCTAATAAAATACTTGGGCTCAAAGAGATATAAAAAACGGAAGTATAGAAAAACACTTGAGAATTATTGGTTGGTTTAGAGTAGAAAAACAAAAACGGCATTCAAAGTAAGTGGGGATTTTAAGTATGAGACAAAGTAAAATAACATATGAAATATATTTATTTTTATTTTTTTGTTATAAACAGATGGGGTGCATTAAATGGCCGTATTACACTACTCATATTACTTAGATCTATTTTATTAGGGGAGACTATACAATGTCCCCTAAATTTATATGTGTCTTGTGTACAAATCATAAAGATGTTACTGTTCCAGCCAGCCAGCCAGGCCTTATACACAATTCTTTATATTAATATGGGTTTTCTCAATGACCTTTTTAAATATTAATACTTGTTGTGATTGCATGGGGAATACTGATTGACTTTTTATAACCCCCCCAACATACTCACATCCTTGATTTTTAATCAAGTATACAATTTGTGTGTCTATAAATATTGGTAACTAACTTCAAACCCTCAGTGTTTAAAATTATACCACCACAATAAGTGACTTTCTCTGTTCAAATCGACCACTGAAATCGAAACTTTTCTATAAAATACTATTTGTGTTTTTAGTTTGATTTTTCTTATTGTATTGGCTTAACAAAACAATTCAACCAGTGGTTGTTCCCGCGGGAGTTGCACTATACAAACTTCACACTTTGCTCTTTTCATTTCTATTTGCGAAAACAACTTTCCTTGCCTGGTTGCCACCCATAAACTACCACCACAATGTCTGGAATATTTATTTTCTATTTTTATTACAAATCTAAAGTTTCAAAGTCAATAATATACATTTCCGTCTTCATTCTTTTTACTAAGAATGCACAATTAGGGTAAGAGGAGTGTTTTAGCTATGTATAAATGGATAAGTTCAATGCATTTGCAAAAACTTAAATGGAAAAATATTTCTATTTGTCTTCAATCTTGTTTGTTCTTAAAAATCCACCTACTTAATTTCTGACATTTCATTTATTACGCATTTAATGACCTTACCACCCACCCATACGTTGGTTTAAGTATACATGTATAGTGTTTTAAGAAATATTACATTAAGGAACGAAAATCTCAATTAACATCAATAGTTTATGATGTCTGGTAATTGAACCAGACAGCTTTTAATGTTTTCTAACAAAAGTGATTTTGAAAAACATGTGAAAAAATTCTTTAAGAAAAACTTAGTTAGTTAAGGAGGAAAATGAAAAGTTTTTGTTTCCTCATCTTAATACGATATCAAAAGTCTAAAATTAATTAAAACTTTGGAAGAATGAAAAGCAAATTATATGGACTTGAAAGAAAAATTCAACAAAAGAACATTAATATTTCTTAGGGATTGTACTGGTCAACAAAATATTTTAAAGTGTTGCAAATATAAAAAAGGCTTTTTTATTTTCAAGTTTATTAAGTATACTCTTTGGCCTTGAAGGTTTATTGTATTGCAACAATAAAATAAAAAGAAAAATGACTTTTATAAAGAGTTTTGCTTAACCCATTTTCGCAACACCCATAAGTGACGATAATTTTAAACAGAAGAGAATAGCTTAAAGTCTTGCCCATACAAATAATTTTAAAATTATTATTCCAGTTTGTCTTACAGTTAAGGACTAAAGTCTACATAATTATATCCTACTATTTTGCGATTTTGGGCAATTGGTAACGATGTTAAACAAAACATGTATGCCATTATTTGAGGCATGAAAAAAAAACTTTTATTTAAAAAAAAAAAAAAAAGAATTCATTAGCATAACAAAAGCATAAAAAATTCATAGGACAAAAGTGTAGCTTGTATGGAGGAAAATAAATTTTGAGTTTTTGACCGGGCTACCCCCTGGAAATAGTTATTTGGGTGTAGAACTACGTCCCCCAAAAAATTAGGATAAACGGGCATCGGGAAGACGTGCCGCATCTCCCCTGAAGTTTGGAACACGGATTACAAGGGGAAAATATGACTTTTTGTGCATTTTCTCGAAAACATTGATATTTTGAAACTAATTCGAATTAAAAACACTATAGAATCGTAATTTAGAGTGAATTCTCATTATAATAAAGTAATAAAAACTTAAATCGGTTAAAAATTAGCCGAGTTAATGCACTCAAAAAAAAATTTACTTCGGATTAAAGAAAATTTCCTTAAACTAAGTAAAATAAGGGAATGTTTAAGCTCCAAGAAAAAATTTACACAGCAGAAGTATAAATTTTTCCTTAAATTTAGGAAATACAATTTTTTTTATTTGTATTAAAAATAAGTACAAATATACTTTGGATTAGTAAATATGTCAGGAAAACGAAGTTTCTTATTTCGTTAAGTTAAGTAAACTTGTCTTTAATATATTTTAGAATCTTGTAAAAACTTTCCCCTATTTAAGGAATATTTCCTTAAATTGAAAACTTTTTAAACGTGGAGTAAAAAAAATTTACTTATTTTAAACACAAAGCTCATATTTATTTCCTTAAACTTATTAGTTTTTACCTCAAATTAAAGAAAATTCCTTTAAAAAAATTACATAATTGAGCCTAGTTTTACTATATAAGAATAAAAAACTTCTTGTAGATAGGTAAGTGCTTCCCAGTTTTAAGTAAATAATATACTCAAATTGAGAATATTTTTACTACGCAAGAGTAAATAACTTTCTTAAAATATGCAAACATTTACTAGTTTCAAGGAAGTAATATACTCAAATTTGGTATATTTTTGCTAAATTATAGTAAAATTGGCTTAATTTTAAGAAAATAATATTCTTAAACTTAGTATATTTTTACTATATAAAAGTTAAAAATTTCCTATAAATATGAAAATGTTTCCTAGGTTTAAGGAAATAGTATACTCAAATGTAGTATATTGTTACTACAAAGGAGTAAATAACTTCCTTAAAATATGCAAACGTTTACTAGTTTTAAGGAAATAATATACCCAAAATTTGTATATTTTTACTAAATAACAGTAAAATATTTCCTCTAAGCATGTAAATTAGGCCTAGTTTTAAGAAAATAATATACTTCAGCTGAGTATATTTTTACTATATGAGAGTATAAAATTTCCTATAAATATGAAAATGTTTCCTAGGATTAAGGAAATATTATACCCAAATTTTGTATATTTTTACTACGCAAGAGTAAATAGCTTTCTTAAAATACGCAAACGTTTACTAGTTTTAAGGAAATAATATACCCAAATTTTGTATATTTTTACTAAATAACAGTAAAATATTTCCTCTAAGCATGTAAATTTGGCCTAGTTTTAAGAAAATAATATACTTAAACTGAGTATATTTTTACTATATAAGAGTATAAAATGAAAATGTTTCCTAGGATTAAGGAAATATTATACTCAAATTTTGTATATTTTTACTATGCAAGAGTAAATAGCTTTCTTAAAATATGCAAACGTTTACTAGTTTTAAGGAAATAATATACCCAAATTTTGTATATTTTTACTAATTAACAGTAAAATATTTCCTCAATGCATGTAAATTTCGCCTAGTTTTAAGAAAATAATATACTTAAGCTGAGTATATTTTTACTATATAAGAGTAAAAAATTTCCTATAAATATGGAAATGTTTCCTAGGTATAAGGAAATGATATAATCAAATTTTGTATATTTTTTCTATATTAAAGTAAACGATTTCCTCAGCGTAAGTAAATGTTTTACTTAAATTGAGTATGAAATATCAAGAATTTTAAGATGTTATCCTCAACTTGAGTAAATTGTTTTACTTATGTTGAGTAAATTATGTCTTTATTTTTTATAAAAGTGTGCTGTATGTAAAGAAATCTGTGAATAAAATAAGTATATTTTTGTTGAAAATGGCTTTATTTTGGTAAATATATTTACTTTAAATATGTATATAAGTATTAAAAGGACAGTATAATTTAGACGCTTTAAAGAATTTTTTTTCATAAATCAATACTATTTCTCCACAAAAGTACCATACTAACATTTCAGTATTTCCGAAGTTACAGCCTATTGAAATCATAATCTTCAGTCGCATCTATGTATGTTTCTTTAACTTCAGTTAAATTCTTATTAAAATTTTGAACTAAAAAAAGTTTTTTCACTGCTCACACCGTACAGAGCGCATTTTTAATCCAACTAAAGAATTATTTTTCATAAAATTCATTTCAAAAAAACTATTTCGATATATTTTTTATGAGACATTAAATTTGAAAATTCAAAAATTTTCTATTAAAATATAGTTTGTTATTAAAAAAAATATATTAAAATTAAAGTCTTTACAGATTTCTTTATTCCTTCTAGAAGAAAATTTTATGGAGAATAAGAAATTTTTGTTTTCTTATTTATTTGAATACAATTTTTCAAAAACAAAAGATTTCAGAAAAATTTAATTGAAGTTTAAGAAACAAATACAATGTGACTGAAGTTTTTAAGTTCAATAGGCTTTAACCCTGGAAATATTTAGAACTT
Organism: Leucophora obtusa; assembly: GCA_949987735.1. Taxonomy (NCBI): domain Eukaryota; kingdom Metazoa; phylum Arthropoda; class Insecta; order Diptera; family Anthomyiidae; genus Leucophora; species Leucophora obtusa. The sequence continues at coordinate 165,850,450 of OX465298.1, read as the reverse complement.
CGTTTTGAAAATTTAGTATTATATTATTGTAGAGAAGTGCTATCGATTTATGAAAAAATCAATATAATTCAGGCTGGATCCTTAATACTTATACACATATGTATGTATTTTAAGAAAATATATTTACCATAATAAAGCCATGTAAAACAAAAAATATACTTATTTCAATCATTACTTTCTTTAGTTACAGGACACCTATAAAAAATAAACTCATAATTTACTTACCATAAGTATAGCAATTTACTCAAATTTTAAAAAGCTAAAAACTTTATTTAATAACCAGGGCAACGACTTTCATGCACATGCATGTTTGTAGTCATTAATACAAAAGTGATTTAAACCAAATACTTTTCCGAATCAAAGAATTTGCAACGAAATGGCATCGATTTGTTATTGCATATTTTTGCATATTTTGTTATAAATGAATATTTTTGCATATTTTACTTTTAAGTGCATATTTTTGGCATATTTTATGATTATTATTGCGTATTTTTGCATGTTATTCATTAAATTGCATATTTTCTTCATATATTTTTTTTAACTAAGGGTGAATAAAATAAAAATAAATAAAAAAATAAGATTTAGTGAAAAATAAAGAAAAAGAAGAATTTAAAAACCTTAACGCAGCACTTAACTAGAAGGAAAACATCAAGTTGTCATCTACTTACGACATTTATATTGGATTTAATTTTTAATTAAATGCTCGAATAAAAAATATGATTTTAAAAATCGATAAATTTAGAGTGTATTTTTTTGGTTTTAAGCGTTTATTTTTGGATTTTAAGTGCATATTTTTGGGTTTTTACTGCATATTTTGAGCGCAAATTTTCGATTTTTAAGTGCATGAAAGTCGCTGCCCTGTTATAACATTAGAAAATTTTGAAATAAATATAAATATATAAAAATAAAGATTACGGAATTTTTTTAGATTTTTTTCTATTTTATATTTTATTAATAATATTTACTTCAGTTTTCTTAAAAAAATTTTATGTATCGGGTTTCTAAATAATCTAAATAATATAATAATATATAAAAATAAATATATGAATAAAAAATGTTGCTTTTATCGCATTACAATACTATGTGGCTCTGAAAGATAAAATAATTAAATTGAGTTTTAATGAAAAATTATTTTTGAAATATGTATAAACTTACATCTTTAAAACAATTCAAACGACCCACTGAAACCTGACAAAATCACAGCTGCCCAAGAAGGGAATAAGCGGCAAAGATTGAATCCTGTAAATATTTTGTTAACTTAAGTATGTATGTATTTATCTATAATAAAAATAATTTTGCTCTTTACCTGCCAATGTTGCAATTTAAACGTAAAAGTTCTCGGGACCCATACATGTGCGTCATAAAACATAAAAAGATAAATAGGCATCAGAAAACACAGTTTTTAAAATAGTTCAATAAATAACCTTATATTTAATAAAAACCTTATATATTAATAAAACAGTTTATTATGTGCTGATGCTCGCACAAATATAACTATGATTACCACTAAAATATTTTGAGTATGACTTAAATTGTTAAAAAAAAAAAACTATAAAATTTAAATGAAATAAATGCATTTAACAGTTGTTTTTCAAATATATTATAAGATACAAAAATAATTGAAAAAAATCAAACACAAATCCTTGAGAAAGTACATATAGTGTTCACAATAAAAAAAAGTCACCTAGTACAATAACATAATTCTGAGTCCGTATTGTCGGCGAATTGAAGCAAAAGTTTATGAATATAAATTATCAAATTGAACCAATTATAAGAATTAACAACTTATTGCGCCGATGCTCAACAATTATATTTCTTAAACTTGTGTAAATTAAAAAAATTTACTAATATATTTAAATATGACAAAATACATTTAAAAATGTTCAAATACTAAATATAAGCCCAAATTAGTTTGGAAGTATCGTAAAAAAAGTAACGTATCATTCTCATAATGAATAAAAAAGAGTATAAAAAATAAAAATATTGTATTTTTTATCCTTTTCTTGTGCATAGAATTAAATGTCAAGTAATAAAATATAAAATTCCTATTTTCAACAGAACTTTTTTACGATTATACTTGACAACAGTTTCAATGCATAGAAAAAAGATAAAAATGTATTTCTATATTATTTTAACACATTGAATTGATTACAGACACGTTTTTTTACTTTACGATTAGACTAATGAAGCCTTAAAACACAATATAAACTTACTAACGAATGTTATTTAATAAGTATGTTTTCATAATTCTACCATTTAAAGTATTTTTTTTTGCTCAATTATGTACAAGTTTAAAAATTAAAACGATGTACGTTAGGTTTCCCTACAACTCAATAAGTTGGGATAAAATCCAATCTTATTTTGGTCAATGAGAAATTCGAAATTTTGCTCAACTAATGAACCAACGTTTCTAAGCTGGGTACATGTGTAACCGTCATTGTACCAAAAGTGCAACTCCTTACAAATCTACGCTGGCGCAGACTAATGCGCTGGGACACTATGTCATTAAGGGCTGGGAGTTGGTAGTCACCTAGTACAATAACATAATTCTGAGTCCGTATTTACGGCGAGTTGAAGCAAAAGTTTATGAATATAAATTAGCAAATTGAACGAATCATAAGAACAAACAACTTATTGCGCTGATGCTCAACAATTATATTTCTTAAACTTGTGTAAATTAAAAATATTTACTAATATATTTAGATATGATAAAATACATTTAAAAATGTTCAAATATTAAATATAAAACACAATATAAACTTACTAATGAATGTTATCCTATCCAAGCACATGCCTAACTTTTAGTTTATAAATTTAATGAGTACGTTTTTATAAATCTGCTAAAAATCGAAACTTTTTAAAGTATTTTTTTTTGCTCAATTTTCTACAAGTTTAAAAATTAAAACGATGTACGTTAGGTTTCCCTACAACTCAATAAGTTGGGATAAAATCCAGTCTTATTTTGGTCAATTAAAGGCTGCCATATATTTACCAGTCACATTTGTGACCTTGGCTCATTGACATGGGCAGATTACATTAGGTCTTAAAGAATACTTTCACACGCCAGGCTGAACTTTCGACTTATTTAAAAAAAACTGATTTAAGAAATAATTTTGTGTCAAAAGTCAACTTGGCGGATGAAAACATTCTGCAGAAATGAATGCTGAATCCACACATGCTCATGCAAGATTCAGGGCTAGCCATGGTTATTGCCGCGAATGTTTCTTTGAACCGCTAGCTGGACTAACCGAAAACTCAATGGCCGAATATAAATTACTGAAAATTATAGCAAATTGAACCAATTATAAGAACAAACAACTTATTGCGCTGATGCTCAACAATTATATTTCTTAAACTTGTGTAAATTAAAAAAATTTGCGAATATATTTAGATATGATAAAATACATTTAAAAATGTTCAAATATTAAATATAAAACACAATATAAACTTACTAATGAATGTTATCCTATCCAAGCACATGCCTAACTTTTAGTTTATAAATTTAATGAGTACGTTTTTATAAATCTGCTAAAAATCGAAACTTTTTAAAGTATTTTTTTTTGCTCAATTTTCTACAAGTTTAAAAATTAAAACGATGTACGTTAGGTTTCCCTACAACTCAATAAGTTGGGATAAAATCCAGTCTTATTTTGGTCAATTAAAGGCTGCCATATATTTACCAGTCACATTTGTGACCTTGGCTCATTGACATGGGCAGATTACATTAGGTCTTAAAGAATACTTTCACACGCCAGGCTGAACTTTCGACTTATTTAAAAAAAACTGATTTAAGAAATAATTTTGTGTCAAAAGTCAACTTGGCGGATGAAAACATTCTGCAGAAATGAATGCTGAATCCACACATGCTCATGCAAGATTCAGGGCTAGCCATGGTTATTGCCGCGAATGTTTCTTTGAACCGCTAGCTGGACTAACCGAAAACTCAATGGCCGAATATAAATTACTGAAAATTATAGCAAATTGAACCAATTATAAGAACAAACAACTTATTGCGCTGATGCTCAACAATTATATTTCTTAAACTTGTGTAAATTAAAAAAATTTGCGAATATATTTAGATATGATAAAATACATTTAAAAATGTTTAAATATTAAATATAAAACACAATATAAACTTACTAACGAATGTTATCCTATCCAAGCACATGCCTAACTTTTAGTTTATAAATTTAATGAGTACGTTTTTATAAATCTGCTAAAAATCGAAACTTTTTAAAGTATTTTTTTTGCTCAATTTTCTACAAGTTTAAAAATTAAAACGATGTACGTTAGGTTTCCCTACAACTCAATAAGTTGGGATAAAATCCAGTCTTATTTTGGTCAATTAAAGGCTGCCATATATTTACCAGTCACATTTGTGACCTTGGCTCATTGACATGGGCAGATTACATTAGGTCTTAAAGAATACTTTCACACGCCAGGTTGAACTTTCGACTTATTTAAAAAAAACTGATTTAAGAAATAATTTTGTGTCAAAAGTCAACTTGGCGGATGAAAACATTCTGCAGAAATGAATGCTGAATCCACACATGCTCATGCAAGATTCAGGGCTAGCCATGGTTATTGCCGCGAATGTTTCTTTGAACCGCTAGCTGGACTAACCGAAAACTCAATGGCCGAATATAAATTACTGAAAATTATAGCAAATTGAACCAATTATAAGAACAAACAACTTATTGCGCTGATGCTCAACAATTATATTTCTTAAACTTGTGTAAATTAAAAAAATTTGCGAATATATTTAGATATGATAAAATACATTTAAAAATGTTTAAATATTAAATATAAAACACAATATAAACTTACTAACGAATGTTATCCTATCCAAGCACATGCCTAACTTTTAGTTTATAAATTTAATGAGTACGTTTTTATAAATCTGCTAAAAATCGAAACTTTTTAAAGTATTTTTTTTTGCTCAATTTTCTACAAGTTTAAAAATTAAAACGATGTACGTTAGGTTTCCCTACAACTCAATAAGTTGGGATAAAATCCAGTCTTATTTTGGTCAATTAAAGGCTGCCATATATTTACCAATCACATTTGTGACCTTGGCTCATTGACATGGGCAGATTACATTAGGTCTTAAAGAATACTTTCACACGCCAGGCTGAACTTTCGACTTATTTAAAAAAAACTGATTTAAGAAATAATTTTGTGTCAAAAGTCAACTTGGCGGATGAAAACATTCTGCAGAAATGAATGCTAAATCCACACATGCTCATGCAAGATTCAGGGCTAGCCATGGTTATTGCCGCGAATGTTTCTTTGAACCGCTAGCTGGACTAACCGAAAACTCAATGGCCGAATATAAATTACTGAAAATTATAGCAAATTGAACCAATTATAAGAACAAACAACTTATTGCGCTGATGCTCAACAATTATATTTCTTAAACTTGTGTAAATTAAAAAAATTTGCGAATATATTTACATATGATAAAATACATTTAAAAATGTTCAAATATTAAATATAAAACACAATATAAACTTACTAACGAATGTTATCCTATCCAAGCACATGCCTAACTTTTAGTTTATAAATTTAATGAGTACGTTTTTATAAATCTGCTAAAAATCGAAACTTTTTAAAGTATTTTTTTTTGCTCAATTTTCTACAAGTTTAAAAATTAAAACGATGTACGTTAGGTTTCCCTACAACTCAATAAGTTGGGATAAAATCCAGTCTTATTTTGGTCAATTAAAGGCTGCCATATATTTACCAGTCACATTTGTGACCTTGGCTCATTGACATGGGCAGATTACATTAGGTCTTAAAGAATACTTTCACACGCCAGGCTGAACTTTCGACTTATTTAAAAAAAACTGATTTAAGAAATAATTTTGTGTCAAAAGTCAACTTGGCGGATGAAAACATTCTGCAGAAATGAATGCTGAATCCACACATGCTCATGCAAGATTCAGGGCTAGCCATGGTTATTGCCGCGAATGTTTCTTTGAACCGCTAGCTGGACTAACCGAAAACTCAATGGCCGAATATAAATTACTGAAAATTATAGCAAATTGAACCAATTATAAGAACAAACAACTTATTGCGCTGATGCTCAACAATTATATTTCTTAAACTTGTGTAAATTAAAAAAATTTACTAATATAATTAGATATGATAAAATACATTTAAAATGTTCAAATATTAAATATAAAACTCGATCTTTTTTATTTGTTAAAATTTTTGGCAATAATTTGAACTAACACTGATTATATATTACGAAAATTTTAGAATATTTAAAAATTTATATATATTTAAAAAATTTAGAAGCATATGTTATAAAAAAAATGTCGTGTAAATTCATAACTGTTGCTTTTTTATAAAAGGTACTTTGTTATAAAAGGTACTTTTATATAAAAGGTACTTTTTTATAAAAGGTACTTTTTTATAAAAGGTACTTTTATAAAATGTACTTTTGAGAAAAGGTACTTTTGAAAAAAGGTACTTTTGAAAAAAGGTACTTTTTTATAAAATATACTTTTTATAAAAGGCACTTTTTTACAAAGGTACTTTTAAGCAACTTTTTATAAAAGTTTTTTTTTTATAAAAGGTATTTTTTATAAAATGTACTTTTAATAACAGTTTTTTTTATAAAAATTACTTTTTAAAAATGCGCTTTTTAGAAAAAGGTACCTTTTTATAAAAAGTACTTTTTTATAAAAGGTACTTTTTATAAAAATTACTTTTTATAAAATGTCCTTTTTTATAAGGTGCTTTTTCTATAAAATGCACTTTTTTATAGAAGGTACTTTTTTATAAAAGGTACTTTTTTATAAAAGGTACTTTTTTATAAAAGGTACTTTTAATAAAATGTACTTTTGAGAAAAGGTACTTTTGAAAAAAGGTACTTTTGAAAAATGGTACTTTTGAAAGAAGGTACTTTTTTATAAAATATACTTTTTATAAAAGGCACTTTTTTATAAAGGTACTTTTAAGCAACTTTTTATAAAAGTTTTTTTTTATAAAAGGTATTTTTTATAAAATGTACTTTTAATAACAGTTTTTTTTATAAAAATTACTTTTTAAAAATGCGCTTTTTAGAAAAAGGTACCTTTTTATAAAAGGTAGTTTTTTATAAAAGGTACTTTTTTATAAAAGGTACTTTTTATAAAAATTACTTTTTATAAACTGTCCTTTTTTATAAGGTGCTTTTTATATAAAATGCACTTTTTTATAGAAGGTACTTTTTTATAAAAGGTACTTTTTTATAAAAGGTCTTTTTTATAAAAGGTACTTTTTTATAAAAGGCACTTTTTTATAAAGGTACTTTTAAGCTACTTTTTATAAAAGTTTTTTTTATAAAAGGTATTTTTTATAAAATGTACTTTTAATAAAAGTATTTTTTATAAAAATTACTTTTTAAAAATGCGCTTTTTAGAAAAAGGTACTTTTTTATAAAAGGTGCCTTTTTATAAAAGGTACCTTTTTATAAAAGTACCTATTTATAAAAGGTACTTTTTATAAAATGTACTTTTGAGAAAAGGTCCTTTTTATAAAAGGTACTTTTTTTATAAAAGGTACTTTTTTTATAAAAGGTACTTTTTTATAAAAGGCACTTTTTTATAAAAGGCACTTTTTTATAAAAGGCGCTTTTTTATAAAGGTACTTTTAAGCAACTTTTTATAAAAGGTATTTTTTATAAAATGTACTTTTAATAAAAGTATTTTTTATAAAAATTACTTTTTAAAAATGCGCTTTTTAGAAAAGGGTACTTTTTATAAAAAGTACTTTTTATAAAAGGTACTTTTTATAAAAGGTACTTTTTATAAAAATTACTTTTTACAAAATGTCCTATTTTATAAAAGATACTTTTTTATAAGGTACTTTTTCTATAAAACGCACTTTTTTATAGAAGGTACTTTTTTATAAAAGGTACTTTTTTATAAAAGGTACTTTTTTATAAAAGGTACTTTTTTATAAAAGGTACTTTTTTATAAAAGGTACTTTTTTATAAAAAGTACTTTTTTAGAAAAGGTACTTTTTATAAAAGGTACTTTTCTATAAAAGGTACTTTTTTATAAAAGGTACTTTTTATAAAATGTACTTTTTAGAAAAGGTACTATAAAAATAAAAGGTACTTTTAAGCTACTTTTCATAAAGGTTATTTTTTTATAAAAGGTATTTTTTTATAAAATGTACTTTTAATAAAAGTATTTTTTATAAAAATTATTTTTTAAAAATGCGCATTTTATAAAAAGGTACTTTTTTATAAAAGGTACTTTTTTATAAAAGGTACTTTTTTTAAAATGTACTTTTGAGAAAAGGTACTTTTTATAAAAGGTACTTTTTTATAAAAGGTACTTTTTATAAAAGGCACTTTTTTATAAAGGTTCTTTTAAGCAACTTTTTATAAAAGTTTTTTTTTTATAAAAGGTATTTTTTATAAAATGTACTTTTAATAAGTGTTTTATATAAAAATTACTTTTTAAAAATGCGCTTTTAAGAAAAAGGTACTTTTTTATAAAAGATACCTTTTTATAAAAGGTACTTTTTTATAGAAGGTACTTTTTATAAAAGGTACATATTTATAAAAGGTACTTTTTATAAAAGGTACTTTTTATTAAAGGTACTTTTTATAAAAATTACTTTTTATAAAATGTCCTTTTTTATAAAAGGTACTTTTTTATAAGGTAGTTTTTCTATAAAAGGCACTTTTTTATAGAAGGTACTTTTTTATAAAAGGTACTTTTTTATAAAAGGTACTTTTTTAGAAAAGGTACTTTTTTATAAAAGGTACTTTTTTATAAAAGGTACTTTTCTATAAAAGGTACTTTTTATAAAAGGTACTTTTTTATAAAAGGTACTTTTTATAAAATGTACTTTTTAGAAAAAGTACTTTTTATAAAAGGTACTTTTCATAAAAGGTACTTTTCATAAAAGGTACTTTTCATAAAAGGTACTTTTCATAAAAGGTACTTTTTTATAAAAGGTACTTTTTCTAAAAGGTACTTTTTATAAAATGTCCTTTTTATAAAAGGTACTTTTTTATAAGGTAGTTTTTCTATAAAAGGCACTTTTTTATAGAAGGTACTTTTTTATAAAAGGTACTTTTTTATAAAAGGTACTTTTTTATAAAAGGTACTTTTTTATAAAAGGAACTTTTTTATAAAAGGTACTTTTTTATAAAAGGTACTTGTTTAGAAAAGGTACTTTTTTAGAAAAGGTACTTTTTTAGAAAAGGTACTTTTTTAGAAAAGGTACTTTTTTAGAAAAGGTACTTTTTTAGAAAAGGTACTTTTTATAAAAGGTACGTTTTTATAAGATACTTTTTATAAAATGTACTTTTTAGAAAGGGTACTTTTTATAAAAGGTAGTTTTTATAAAAGGTACTTTTTTTTTAAAAGGTACTTTTTTATAAAAGGTACTTTTTATAAAAGGAACTTTTTATAAAAGGTACTTTTTATAAAAGGTACTATTTTATAAAACTTACTTTTTTATTAAACATACTTTTTTATAAAAGGTACTTTTTAAAAATGCGCTTTTTATAAAAGGGTACTTTTTTATAAAAGGTACTTTTTTTATAAAAAGCACTTTTTTATAAAAGGTACTTTTTATAAAACGTACTTTTTTATAAAAGGTGCTATTTTATAAAAGGTACTTTTTTATAAAAGGTCCTTTTTTATAAAAGGTACTTTTTATAAAAGGTACTTTTTATAAAAGGTACTTTTTATAAAAGGTACTATTTTATAAAACGTACTTTTTTATTAAACATACTTTTTTATAAAAGGTACTTTTTTATAAAAATTACTTTTTAAAAATGCGCTTTATATAAAAGGGTACTTTTTTATAAAAGGTACTTTTTTATAAAAAGCACTTTTTTATAAAAGGTACTTTTTTTAAAACGTACTTTTTTATAAAAGGTACTTTTTTATAAAACGTACTTTTTTATAAAAGGTACTTTTTTATAAAAGGTACTTTTTTATAAAAGGTACTTTTTTATAAAAGGTACTTTTTTATAAAAGGTACATTTGTTAAAAGGTACTTTTTTATAAAAGGTACTTTTTTATAAAAGGTGCTTTTTTATAAAAGGTACTTTTTTATAAAAGGTACTTTTTTGTAAAAGGCTCTTTTTTATAAAAGGATTTTTTTTTAATAAAATATACTTTTTATAAAAGGTACTTTTTTATAAAAGGTACTTTTTTATAAAACGTACTTTTTTATAAGGCACTTTTTTATAAAAGGTACTTTTTATAAAAGGTACTTTTTCATAAAACGTACTTTTTTATAAAACGTACTTTTTTATAAAAGGTACTTTTTTATAAAAACACTTTTTTATTAAAGCTAGTTTTTATAAAAGGTATATTATAAAATGTACTTTTTATAAAAGGTACTTTTTATTAAAAGGTACAAGTTAATTAGACGGCTAACAAATATTAGCCGAAATCAGCCGCTAAAATCGGAGGCGGCTCGAAATCACAAATAATCGCGCAGATTGGACCTCTGCTTCAAATGCAATAAAAAAAATGGCATTAAATTTGCAAATTACAGACAAAGTAAAAACAAGATTGTTTTCCTTGCTGTTGCTTTGTGTGTTATTTAAAATTTTTTTAATTATAACTTTTTTTTATGACTTTTATTTTAACACTTTTATTTTAACACTTTTATTTATTAACTAAATATAAATAGTACTTACCGACAGACACAACCAAGTTCGTCAAGTGATAAACGAAAACTAAAAGATTTCAGATCTGCATTTTGCAACGCCAACTCAGCGGTGCCAGATGTGACGGTTTTACGTCATTTAGACGATTTATTTGGTGAAAAATTATTAAATGAAGATTGAAAATCTTTTGCTAAAATTTTAATTAATTTTGACGATTTCTGAAAATTACAGATTTGTTTAACAAATTTAAAGCAAAACACTGAAAGAAATAATTTTATAACCTTTTGAACTCTCTCTTTGAAAACTCTCCTTAATTCACCATTCATACTGAAGACGAAAACTCGTTTAATGAGTTTGCGTTCCAAAGCATTTAAAAATACACGTTTTCGCATATTAAATAAGAACTCTTTGACATTGCATTTTTATCAATAACTTAAAGCCTATACTGTGAGCATGAAAACGCGTTCTCTTTTTAAAACTAAAACTCGATAGTAATGTGTTTTCGGCGAAAGAATTTTTGAATACTCCTGCATTTAAAATACAAATCTGAGGGATAAATGCGGTATGTTTATGCGATAAATAGTTATGATAGAACCTCTTCTTATTCAAAGTCCTTGCATGGTATTAGTTTTGACGATTTGCTTAATATTGAATTTATATTGTTAAAATGTTCACTAGATTTCATTTGAAATCCAATTCGAAATCTATATCGTTTACATTCGAATATTTGACAGATGAATGGGATTTCGATTATCCAACAACAATTTTTTTGTAAACAATCAAACTAACCTTACAAAATAACCAAAATTAAAAGATTTTCTAAAAACCACTTTATTAAATGGCGGAACTTAAAAATCATTTATATTATGAAAGATACAATGTTATATTTGCTAAAAAATGTGTTTTAGTATAGGGATGATTAGTTAAAAGCTGAAATATTCAATGTTTTGTCAGTGGTCTTGCCGGCGCCATCAAATGATTTTGCATAGTTTCTCTTCTTCGGATACAAAAAATAGCCGTTTTCAATTTTAAATATTTCTTTCAATTAAAAATAACAGACTTTAGTATGTTATTCTTTAAGTTTTTTAAGTTACTAAAATTTATTATTTATTAATTTTTTATGACATAAACACCTGCTAAATGTTGCCGTTTTTTGTGCAAACTTCCCTACTTTTCTGTAAATATGGGAGAAAAATTGGATTTCAATTTGGATTTCGATGAGATTTTTATGAAATCCAAATTAAATTGGGATTTCATTTCCTATGGGAAATCTGTTTGAAATCCCAAATTTTTGTTAGATTTCCATCGAAAATAGTGATTAATTCGCTATAAGATTAAACCATTAATTCTCCTGCATAAAATTATATATACAAAAGAACCAAATAAACTTTATAGATATCTTCATTTTGCTTTATCCGGAAGAACCAGGACAATAATTTTCACTTTTCGTTGTACTTTAAATTCTGATTGGCACTTTCTGATAAATGTTGAACATCTTTGGAACTCTCTACCCCTTAGTATACAATTAATAGGCAACGATGTACGATTTAAAAAAATACTCTTCAAGTTTTTAAATAATCAGTACGTAGTAACTTGTAATCGTTTGTTCCCTATTTTTAAATCAAATTTAATGTATTTCAATGTCACTATATGTATTTAATTTTATTGCACCTAATATTATTAAAGTGAAATTTTATCATTTAATTTTAGTTAAAAATCATTTGTTACAAAATAATATAAACATTATAAGATCACATACTGTAATTAAAAAGATTTTTATCTTGTTGTATGTGATATACTAAATTTTTCAATAAATAAAAATAAAATAACAAAATTTCCTAGCAAGTTGTGGTAAAAATAATGGTTTTAAAGTTTTTTACATCTCTGATTGAAAATATTAAAAGAAAATGAAGGAATGTCAAAAACAATAATAATTTCATTTTATTTTAAATTTTTATTAAATATATTTATGTTGTTAAACAATTAAGGACAAATAAATATTTAAACTCTTTTTTACATTGTTGAAGTGTTCCATGATTTTTTCGCCATTTTCATTGCATTCATATTTGCCAAATAACTTCCCAAAATACAATAACTATCAACAATTGTAGTGAGAACAGGTGAGTTTCAAAATATTTTCAATTAACGAAAACTGAAAATTTTCCGCAGTGAGAACGTAGTTTATCTCTATTTTGAAATCTGATCAAATTTTAAACGAATAAATTCACATAACTCGTTTCATTGATTGAATTATTTTCTACTTAAATCAATCAATAACTTATTCAAAGGTGCAATTTGAATTTTGTGGCGTTTTTCACAGTATCAAACAGCAAATCACACTTTCTACAAATCAATTTAATTAAAAATACCTGCCTTGATTTATATTTATATCTATCAATTATCCTTTAAAAAAATAATTCCATAGAATCAAAATTGAATCAATATAAGTTTTAATAATTGAATCCCAAAATTGTGGACAAATGTTGGATCTGGCGCACCAAATACAATCAGATCCAATTTTATTTTGACTTTAAACTAGAATAAAAGCACTTATGCCCTAAAATTTGATCTTCTTACCGAGAAATTCTTCAAACAAAATTTGTTTGTACTACATTTTTTGTACCAGTCATGAAAATCACCAAATTTTTCAGATCACTTTACAATTCTAGTAAAAATAGTAAACTACGAAAGTACTAATTGCCAAAAAGGAATTGCTCTTCATATGGAACGCAAGAAAATTATAACAAAAGTAGTAAATCGAAACAACTGAATTAAAAAATTTGCAAATATCTCTTTGAAAACGATATAAAAATGAAAAAAATTAATAAAAATAGTAAAAACTAGCATGTAAATAAAGGGACATATTATTGATATTCTTTTTTATTATTAAAAAGAACTTCTAAAACGATTTTCATAAAAACTTTCTAAAAATCCACATTTCGATAATAAATGTCTGGTATTAATTCATTTCAAATCGATATTGATTATTTGAAGTTAAATCGTAATTTGTTGCTGTTATATTTTAAGTTGACTACAACTATTTTCATGAACATATTTATTATACTTTTTAGAACAAATAACCCTTATTACTGGCTAGAAGAACAATTTTTGATAATCTACCAATACAATCGTTCATTTTTTGCACTGTTTATAAATCTGGAGATTTTCTAGCAATTATTGGGTCTGATGTAGGTAACCATTTTTTTCAAATTAATTTATATCAGTAGTGCAGTCAACAAATATTCAGAATTAGAAAACTTTTTAGGAATCTTATACTGCATTTAGACTGAGGAAAAACCACCCAGTTTTTGGGTCTTCCTGGTTTTTAATTGTCATAACGTATTAATAAAAAATAAGCAAAAACTAGTTTTGTACGAAAACTACCTAGTTTTTAGACGTTGCTAGTTTTTACTTGTCAAAACGCATACATAAAAAACGAACAAAAACTAGTTTTGTACAAAAACTAGGTAGTTTCTGATCAGTCTAAATTCAGTACTAATTTTGGCAAGCAGGTCAAATGAACTGTTACTCAGTTTTATAAAACAATTTTGATTGAAAAATAAGTATAACTTCTGTTTTTATGATATATTACCGCTGTCGATTTTTTGATGATTTGTTACAAAATTCTTGACGACTTTTGTTTTGCATTTTTGACGATTTTTTCCCAAAAAAGTCTGGCACCACTGCACCAACTTTAGAATGGTTAGTGATGAGTGATGCCATGTAATTTTTTAGAATTCACCTAAACTATTTAAAAATTCTCTTAGATTTAGGAGTTTTCAAAAAAATATTTTTTCTTGGAATACAAAATAAAAATTTCAAGAATTAGTTACTTAATTTAATTATTCTGAATTAAAAATTCAGTAAATTAATTCACAAAAGACCATTTATCGTAAATTTGACAACTTTCTATGGGTTAAACTTCAAAAATTATGCTATATTACAACGAAAGCACATTAGCACTCAAACTTTAAACTTCATTGAGTGGAATTTATATTTATTTTCGCTCAATTTAAATCAAATAATTCAGGTTGTAATAGCGAATACCCATATATTGATAAGTTTCCATATGATGTTTTGGTTATTTACCACTATCTTAGGAGTTCAAATTGTAAAAAAATCTGTTAAAGTCATGGGTAATTTTATAAATTTGGGAAAGTTTGTCTACACTTCTGGGTAATTGCTAATTTCGCTTGTGGCAACGCTGCTTAGCTTTGCTCTTTGATTGCTGTTATTCTCACAGCTCTTATTTCTTTGTTATTCACCGTATATCTTTTTTATATCTTTACATGCTTATTAATAAAAAACTTTTTGTCTTATTAGAGGCTTAGTGAAGAATTTTTGTTATTGTTTTACATGTTGATTTGTTTTATTAAACTGTAAAATAATTCAAAACATTTTTGTGAATACAAGCCTTAAAATATAAAAAGTTGGTATTTTACTGAAAAAAATTAACGACTTTAACATAGAAAAAGTATGTTAAAATCGCTAATTAAATGTTTTTTGTGATTTAGCGCTAACCTTTAATGTGTTTTGTTATTTGTTTTAAAATATTATAAGCTTAACATATTGATATTTTTTTTATAAATTTTTTTTTTTTATAAAAAATATAAATTGTCTAAAAATCCATATTTTCATTAGAAATTATCATGTATTTTTCCAACGTACAACGGTCTTTATTGAGTATTTTGACCATATTATTAATTTAATGAAAGTCGATATTGCTAATTTGAAGGTAAATCGTAAAATTTGTATGAACATATTCAATATGTGAGAAAAAATACATAAGTTTTTGTACCACTTTTCGATGATATTAATTTTTGCATTATTTATAAATCTAGTAATTTGGTAGCGATTTTTTGGTTCTGGTCTATAAATTATTTGAGAAATTGTTGGCATTACTGGTCAGAGAAATACTAAAATAGAAGAGCAAAAATAACTGTTCATTGACGAGCACCAATGCATCTACCATACTAGGTAGATGCATTAGGGAGAGTTTGGCAGTTCAGGGTTTTATTATGACAGTTCAGGGATTTTTTCGTATGCTTTCGCTATGTATCAAAAGTAGCCGATTACATTTTTTGTTGTTGTTTGTTGTTCTAATGCATCTACCTAGTATGGTTGTATCATGGACGATCACATTCGTTATACGAACAATATAGGGTTGTTCTTTTATAATACAGCTCAGGGATGGAAAATGCTGTACTTTAGTACTTTTTTAATTTGAAAAAGCAAATCTGAAATTTTAGAAAATGTTTTTAATTTTTTAATGGGAATAATTAATAATTTATTAATCAAAGAATCGTAATATAATATTTCAACGGAAAAATTCATTACAATCTCTTTTTTCAAAAAACAATTATAAAGGGGAGCATGAGGTCAGTTGGGAACAGGTTTGCTCTCAAAAGCTGCCCACACACTAGGGAAAATGAGTGACGGAACATGTGTTTCTACTTTTTTCATTTTTTTATACAGACGATGCACACACGACAACAAAATCTCAAACGAAACATCAATTTTGTTTGTTTGTAGAACTGATCACATGAAATATGGGCGGAAGAAAATCAAATTAATGAATTTGTTAATTGTTAGTTTTCCATATGCTGCTGTTTTTTTTAGTTTTATTTTTTTAGTTATCACATTTTATGTCCCATAATTCTCGTAAATATATTCATTTATAAAATTATAGCAGTTTTCATTATTTATAATTGTCGTCATTTTCATTTTCTCAAATGCGTAATTACAAAAGCTCTTAATAGCGTGACTGCTCTCAATGACCTAAATACAGCAAAAACAGTAACATCGATACACACGATGAAAAATTGAGTTTGGAAACAAAAAATATCAAAAAATTTTGTAAACACGAAGGTCAACATGACACAATGCTATACACATTTCAACATTCGTAAAAAAATGGCCATGTGGAATGGAATGTTCGCTAGTGTGTAGGCAGCTAAAAAAGTATCTATGAATTTTAGTTTTAATTTTTTTAAATAATATATTCTAGAATGATTCGTCGTCTTACTTTCTGCATTATTACCGAAATTAATTGGATTTTTTGGTGGTTTTTCGGAGCGAATTACTTAAACTGAAAGTAGTTTGTTTTTTCCAAAATGTATTAAAAAACCATTGTGTGTTTTTTTCCTAGTTCTTAAATTGCAACGAACAATGTTGTGCCAATTAAGATATCCCTAGCAGTTATTAAATTTTCTAAGCATGACAAAAACATATGCGAAAATTGTGATTTTCTACATTCAGAATTTAAAGGCAAATCTACACGGGATAGAAAAGTCTCGAGATTTTATGAAAATGCAGCTCTGTATAAGTCTACGAAATGTAATCTCTAGACCATTGACAATTGCTGTCATACACAAGTTTTTTTTAATTAGTAACAATTTTTAAAATGTCTTGTAACATTATTGAACATTTCAGTTGCACAATTTGTTATTTAGAGAAAAAATTATTCTTTGAAATACAAAAATTTTAATAAAAACAAATCCTTGACAACTAGAGATAGTACTTTTATGAAAAAAATTAGTGCCAACAATATTAGAGATGACAAATTTAACACAAACTCTACGAGAAATGTAGAAAATCACAATTATTTTTAAAAAGCCTTTAGTTTTTGAGTTTTTTATAATTTTTTTTATTGATTTTGGTTTGGCGCTGAAGCTTTATTTAAAAAGGTACCGTCGGTTTCGGAAAAGTACTATTCTGATTAAGCTTCAGTACCATTTCAATAATCTAATTTTTCATCCCTGATGTAATTTATGAACATATATATTTACTAAAATTAGTAATATTGCTATTAACATGTTACTTTGCCATTAACATAAGTATGTATTTAATGAAAATATTGCCTTAACAGAAATAACTAAGGTTGTTTTTTCAGCATAAATTTTATGTGATATTTTAACAAAATATTTAAAATTATTTTATAATATTAAGACTACCGTTAAGGAGAAATTGCCTTAACTGAATGGTAACATTCATTAATCCATAATATAATATTATTCTTTCAACTTCAAAAATGTAGCGATAAATACAATTTAAATGTTTCTTAAACAATAAATCGTTAAATTTTTCAAACTTTTCAAGTGTTGTTTAAAAATTTTGCGATAAATCGCTAAATAATAATATATATATCAACAATTCTGATAAGGAAATAATTTTATAAAACGCGCAAAGAAAACGTCAGGATTGACTTTAAAAAAACGCTAGTTTTCCCACTAATAGTTAAAGTCATATTTAATCCCGCGAAATCTGTTGAAATATCGCTAGGTTAGACAAGAAAATAGCTAAATTGGCAACAGTGTTACTCAAAGAAATGCTAAAATTAAAGAGCGAAAATAACAGTTCATGGAAGAGAACATTCGTCACAGAAACCACATTGGGGTTGTTTTTTTTACCTAGTGTCTACAAATGCAATAAAATGTGTAATGAAATTCGAAAATTAAGCAGAGTATACACGAAGGAACATTGAGTTTGGAAACAAAAAATATCTAAAGCTGCCCACACATTAAGGAACATTAAGTAGAGAACAGAAAATATCAAAAAATTTTGTAAATACGAATTGCACGATGTCAACACGCACACAAACACACACATTCACAAAAAAATGGGAATGGGAATGGCTAAAAAAATTTTGATACGACACTAGGTTAATGGAATATACTTCCTAGTGTCTTGACATGCAATAAAATGATAGCAAGCAATTGTCAAAATGATTTCATCACAATTTCAATTTTATTCCAATATAATGATATCGCTGACATGCAAGCGGCTCTGGCAATGATGCCTGCCATCATATGTCACTTTTCCTTTTAATTTTATAAAAAAAAATAACAGAAAATTTGATAAAAAGGAATGGGAAAAGTTAAATTATTTATTATTTGTAGATAAAAATTAGTGGCTGAAAAAATGTTGTGTTTTTCGAAGAAAAATTTACGATATTCTTAGCCATGAAATGGTCAAGTGTTTTCCATCACTTTGCAATTGATATCATCTTGATGTTTCTCTGCAATGGTTTTGACATTTCATATCATATAATTTATCGCATTTGAAGACACCAGGTTATATGTATGTATTTACTAAAATCAACGAATCAAGGAATTTTACCTTGTACTTGGAAATAGTAAATTTTTCTTTATAGTAAAGATTTTTTCTTTATTTTAAAGGAATTTTTCTTAAATTAGGGAAAATGGTGTATACTTAATTTAAAGACATTTTGTCTTCAATAAAAAGGAAAAAGTTCTTCTATTTTAAAAAAAGATAATTTTACCTTGTACTTAAAAATAGTAAATTTGTCTTTATATTAAAGATCTTTTCTTTATTTTAAAGAAATTTTCCTTAAATTAAGGAAAATTTCATATTTTTAATTTAAATAAATTTTGTCTTCAATCAAAAGTTATGTTTTTTTTTTGAGTTAACATTTAAGGAAAAATTGCCTTAACTCAATGCTAACATTCATTAATGCAATTATATTTTTCTTTAGTTTGAGGAAATAATTTCTGAGACTCTGCTTAAATTTTCAAGTTGTAATTTAAAGAAACTATCCTTAAAATTATATCTTTTATAGCATTAAAAAATATAAAATTATATTCTTGAGTTAATACGAGTATATGTTTTCTTATCTTGTGTAAAATATGTAACTGATTTAAATAAAACTCTCTACTTAATTTAAGTAAATCCAAAATTATGGACATAAATTAAAGAAGTTATGTCTTTAATACTATTTTTTCGACAACATTTTTTGCTTGCTTGGTTTAAGTATATAAAATCATTACAATAAGAAAATTTTTCTTTAAATTTAATAATTTCGTACACATAAAAAGGAATTTCTTACACAATTTAAAAACGAATCAAAAGGGTTCAAATAAGGAAAAAATTTCCCTATTTTAATAAAAAAGGATTTTACGTTGTACTCAGATATAGTAAATTTTTCTTTATATTAAAGATTTTTTTCTTTATTTTAAAGAAATCTTTCATAAATTGAGGAAAAGTCCGTATCCTTAATTTAAAGACATTTTGTCTTCAATAAAAAGTAAATTTTTCTTTATATTAAAGATTTTTTTCTTTATTTTAAAGAAATCTTTCTTAAATTAAGGAAAATTCCGTATCTTTAATTTAAAGATATTTTGTCTTCAGTAAAAAGTTATCCCTTTTTTTGAATGTACATTTAAGGAAAAATTGCCTTAACTCAATGCTAACATTCATTAAACCAATTATATTTTTCTTTAGTTTGAGGAAATAATTTCTGAGACTCTGCTCAAATTTTTAAGTTGTAATTTAAAGAAACTATCTTTAAAATTATATCTTTTATAGCATTAAAAAATATAAAATTATATTCTTGAGTTAATACGAGTATATGTTTCCTTATCTTGTGCAAAAAAATGTAACTGATTTAAATAAAACTCTATACTTAATTTAAGTAAATCCAAAATTATGGACATAAATTAAAGAAGTTATGTCTTTTTATGTCTTTAAAACCATTTTTTCGACAACATTATTTGCTTGCTTGGTTCAAGTATAGAAAATCTTTATAATAAGAAATTTATCATTAAATTTAATAATTTCGTACACTTACAAAGGAATTTCTTACAAAAATTAAAGACAAATCATGAGTGTCAAAATAAGGAAAAAAATTTCTTTATTTTAAGAAAGGAGGATTTTACGTTGTACTTAGAAATAGTAAATTTTTCTTTATACTAAGGATTTTTTCTTTATTTTAAAGAAATTTTTCTTAAGTTAAGGAAAATTCCGTATCCTTAATTTAAAGACATTTTGTCTTTAATAAAAAGTTATACTTTTTTTTGAGTGTGCAATTTCGCCAGGCAACTGATGTGTCGCAGGCCACTTAATCAAGAAATTCGGGTACAAATTTTAAAATTTATTGAAATAATCTACTACAGAAACATTTTTTTTATTCTAAAGGTCCTAAGAACTCAGATAAGAATTATTTCTTTATATTGCGTTTTGCTAACTCGTTTTACATTAGTGCCAAAAAGGTTGGAATCCTTAAACACTGTTTTCAAATCTACAATTTTAAATTTTTTAAAAATTGTTTAAAGAAATTTTAGAAAATGAATGATTGGTCTTTAAGGTTTTATTAAGAACATATTAGACATTAAAAATTAAAAAATTGTAGGATTTCGAGAAAATAGCGATTTTTAGCATTTATTTAGCTTTAGGCAAGTTTTTCTTTTCTACAGTTTTAATTCCACATGATTTTTGCCGGAGTATAACAACACAAGATTAAATACTTTAATCCTGAAAATTAGGGCAAAATATAAATAAATTAAATTGCCCCTGTGTAAGGTCAGAAGTCAAATTTGAGGAGATTGTAATTTTTTTAACATATTAAGGGTTTTCACAAGGGGTGTGCTATTTGTTGTATCGTCCTAACAGAAAACAGAGTTGTTAAAAATTAAATTGAAAAAATACAACATTTGAAAATAGCACGATACAACATTTTTACATATGTTTAGTGTCCTATGTTTGAGTGTGCTAACAGATAGAAAACTGAATAGAAAATCGTTGTTGAACACAAATAAAAATTTTAACAACTCTGTTTTTTGTTAGGGCGATACAACGATACAACAGATAGCACACCCCTTATGAACAACCTAATTAATATAACAGATATTCCTAAGTTTATAATAATTAAACTTCTTGATATTATTTTTCTAGATGCAAAAATAATATTCCAAATTTAATTTCATAAAATTAACTTGGATAAATTTTTTTGGAGACCCTAGTGTATATTATGGTTTCCTTTATAAAGTGTTTCGTCGATTTTTGACACGCATACCCCCTAATTTTTTTACAAATGGTCCCAAACTAACAAAAACGGATTTTTTTGTTTTTGGAAAACGTTAACCCGTGCCGCGTCGCGGCCGAAAACTGCCCATATTTTGTTTCATTTATTCATTTACTATAGTCAAAATGATTCAGACATGGAATTCTGACTTCATCGGATATCATTAAACTACTTTAGCCTGGAATCCAAAATGACCCACGGATTTGATAAAAATGCAAAAACGTGTTTTTTCAATTAATTTTAAAGATTTTTTAAAATGCCTAATTTGGAGATGTCGACTTCTATTTGTACCACGTAATAGTTGATATTAAAGAAAAAAAATAAATTGGAAAAATGATAATTCGAGTGTGTGTTTGGAGCGACTGCTTTCCAGAACATTTTACACAAATTGCTCATTTTGTCAAAAATGTAACAAAATTTTAATGTTTTCATCAAAATTTATATAGTTTTCATAAAAGTATCACTTAAATTTGCTAAGGCTATAATTATCTTTACATTTGTTTAAAACATCGTTAACCCTTAGTGGCCTGGGGTCAGAAAAGTCCTATGAAACTTAATATTAATTATGACTACGAGACTGTAAAACCATTAAATTGACAAAAAAAAATCTCAACTCGATAAAAATAATTATTTTAGGTAACATGGTCCATATGGGGTTAATTTTTATACTTTTGGCCAAAAACGACCCGCTAGGAAATTTACAGAATAAATTTTCATAATTTTCAAAAAAATATCACGAGGCTAAAGCGGGTTAATGATATCGCATGAAGTCAAAATTCCACATCTGAATCATTTTGACTATTAAATGAATAAATGAAATAAAAAATAATTTTTTTTCTAAATTTCCAATTTTTGGAATTTTTAATAATAAAACACTTTTTCCAAAATGGGCCATTTTCGTTTAACTTTCGGCACGGGTTTACGTTTTCCAAAATAAAAAAAAAATTGATTTCTACCATTTGGCATCATTTCCAATGAAACTGGGCGGTGTAATGACGAATCTGTTTTTAAGGGACACCCTAATATGTATATATAAAATGATGAAGAATTACTTTCTATGCACCTTTGAAAATAGTACTGAAAAAAATACTGAATTACAGTGCATCCTACGTATTTGTTTAATAAGATAAAGCATAATATCTCACTATGACAAAGTGGTGTTTTTGTGCCAGTAGCAATCTTGAGGTCGCATGTTCGATACTTGACGGCAATAAAAAAATTTTGTAAAATAAAATAAATATATATTTTTTTAGGGTGAAAGATGTATTTTAAATTTTAATTGACGAAAACAGTTTCCTTTTTACTCATTCAAAAAGTACTGAAAAAATTTTGAAGTGGGAGTAGTCCTCTCATTACAATTTCTGTGAAAAAAGAAGTACATCTAAATCATTAATTGTAGTGATTTTCTACTGCTTTGGCGTCTCTTTTTTTGCTAGGATGTGCAAATTTTTGTTATTCAGTTATTATTTTTGCGATCAAATATACACTTAATAATGCCTATTTAATTTAACCGGGCGGTATATGTGTTTTTTCGATATTCGTTCATGTTCGGCTTTAGGACGACATTTCCCACAGCGCCTTTTTATATGGCAATTGGTTCCGTTTTGCAGCTATAGAAGCGGTTGCTTTTGAGACCATTTCAGACTCAAGTCATCTGTGTTAGAATTGACAGTATAAATAAAATAAAAAATAGACAAATTTTATTTGTCAATGTTATGATTGTGTCGATACCAGGTTTTATTTTATTTTTTTTTTTAATTTTCAAAAAAAAAATTTTAATAAATATAATTTATTGTAACTTTGCAAAAACAAATACATGGGGAATAGTCACAACTAGCAGTCACAAACTTTTCGTAGGAATATTTGCGATAGTCTCCTTTTAGCTTAATACAGTTTTCCCACTGATTTTCAATAGCTTCGATACCCTGTTTATAGTAAAAACCCTCTAGATCCCCAAAATAGCCATCAACCTCATACTTCACGCCTTCATAGTTGGCAAATCTTTTACCACCGAGCCATGTTTTCAAAAAATAATGCGAGGGACCTAAATCTGGCGAATAAGGTGCGTTATGAAGTAATTTAGACATTAGTTTATTGATTATGACAATCGGAATAGTGGATGT
The DNA here is from genome assembly GCA_949987735.1 of Leucophora obtusa. Lineage (NCBI taxonomy): Eukaryota > Metazoa > Arthropoda > Insecta > Diptera > Anthomyiidae > Leucophora > Leucophora obtusa. The sequence goes on along the minus strand of OX465298.1, from coordinate 165,826,875 downwards.
GTGAACTGGTGCATTGTCTTAATAAAATAACACTCTCTTTTTCGCCTTAACAGATACTGACGTATCATTACCCGGTAATCTAGGAATGAACTGGCATTACCATGTTTTTGCTGTCAGCTTCAGAATCGAAAATTTTTCTACTTCGTGTCCTTGTATTATATGTGTGTTATCTCTCAACCAAAGTTAATGTAGCTTTCCTTCAATCTAAAATATGATCAATAACGTAATATTTTATTCATCACAGGAATAATCAATTGCGAATTCAAATACTAACATACAAATATTTTTTATCTCATATTGTCTACCTCTTATTTACCACCAATATCCTTTGGAAAGTTCAACACATCAATATAATACGTGCATAAACTTTTTTTATGTCCATATCATATGCATTTATTGGGGTTGTTACAAATTATACAGACTACACTTACATCGTTAATGTAAAGTGATCAATCACTTAATGTCAATTGCATTAATATGAAGGAAAAAAGAGCATTCACGCTTGCTATAGAAACGCATACGTGACTACAACACAAATGAGTTCATTAAGTAAATAATCATAACAATGAATCTGAGATGAGATTATATTAATGAAAAAAAAAAGTAATTTAAAGTTAAAGTTCATGAAAAATAAAATTATGTAGAAGTGAACTATTCATTTTAATTTTCTTTTTTTTTTCTGTGGTTGAAAAACATTTGTCCCTTAAATCATTTAAATTAAAGATTTTTTAACACTACCACTTTTTGTTTTGTTTATTATGTGTCCCACAACAATAATATAAATACAGAAATGATAAAAAAAAAATGTATGGGAAATTTCACAGCAAAGGGAGGAACTTTGGAAAAAAAATTTGTGTTTTATTTGCTCGGGTTTCTAACTATGAATTTGATAAAAAAAAAAGCTTTTAAATTTTGAATCTGACATCAAATTTTTAAAGCTAACCCTTTTTGTTTGCGGATGTATCGTTATTTTGACTTCAGAGTCTTGTTAAGAGTCCTTAAATTATAAAAAATATATAACACGTTTGCCCTCCTCCCCCTCCTGTCAACCAAAAATTATGTTCGAAAATCGATTTTTTGAAACTTCTCTTCCCCGTTTTACTCTTTAAACATTCGAATAGCCAAAAATCCTTTGGTTCGTATTCTTCCCGTCATAAAACGAAACTATATGCCAAACTTCAAATATCTATCTTCATTAGTTTACGAGAAACACCAAAACCTCCTTTTCTCGGAGATTATGATACATATATTCAAAAAACTAGACTTCGTTAAAAAATATCGCGACTATATTGCCATGTTGAACCCCTAATATAATATAATGGTTTTTATTTCATTTTATTTTTGCATTATCAAATTTTATATACCTACTACTGTATGGGGTGACTTTTTAAAAGTATATTGCATTCGCTTCAAAAAAGTGTAACATAAATCTGAAATAAGATAATTAAACCTATGTATGTCTAATAGTTATGAGAATCGTATTCTGAGACATAGACACCTCGTTTTCATATGCAAAGCCCCATACCTATAAACAAATTAGGAAGCACAAACCATGAAATGTAAAAGTGTGCAAAAAATATTAAAAAAGGACAAATATCATGTTTTCTGTTGTCGTATAGAAAAAACATGATAAAAAACCAACATTAAAATAAAAAAAAATAAAAAAATCCAAACCACAAATAAAAAACAAAACATTAGAAAAAAACTCCACAATGAAATCAAACCAGAACACAATATAAAATAAAACGAGTAAAAAGGTTAAACTCGGGCATGTCGACTAGAGATGAGCGATCCGGTGATTTTTGAATAACGCTGCTACCAGTGATCGTGATTTTCAAATCACCGTTCTTTTAAACAGTGACCGATTTTTCAGTAACATTGTTCTCAGTGAATGTGATTTGCAAATCGTTGTTCTTTTAAACTGTGATCGTGATCACGGTTTTTCTATGGAAAAGACTGCGATTTTCTGATAAATAAACGAAATAATATTTATGGCGAGTTTTTAAGATGTCAGTTAAACTTGGTTTAGTTAAACCGAAACGATAAATTTGCCGGAAAACTTTTTCTCGAGTATAATTTATTTCTTTATTTAAATAAAACAAAATAAACCACATTTTAAAAGCAGTATTCGAGTTACAAACTGCGTTAAACTAAATTTAAAGATAATCCACTTCCTAAAAACTGGGCCTTAAAAGAAGAATAGTTGCGACCGGTAACAAAGCCATGATAGAAGGAGACATTTTATTCAGAAGAGTGTGAAAGCAAGTCACTGTTATTGAAAAAAAAAACATGTATTACTGTGCACAATGAAGTTTGCAGGAAAGAATAGTACAAAAATATTAAAAGAACGACATTCCGAGTAACTGCGAATTGAAATATTTGATCACTGCCGTTACCAGTGATTTATCAATAACTGTGATTAAATCACCGGTATGAAAATATCGCTCATCTCTAATGTCGACTATACAATACCCTACACCATTTTGGTTAAAAGTCAACTAATGTTTGGATCCGAAATTCGAATGGGTTAAAATGGGGCTTGTGTCAAAATTTTCTATAATGTGAGTCAGCGAACCAAATTTCATTAAAATATCTTAATATTTGCGACCTGCAGTTTGTAGCCAAGCCAATTTTGGGGGACCCTTATATGGGCACTAGGTCTAAACATGGACCGGTATTAACCAAAATCAATGGGCTTCGTCCTTGGGCCAACATAAGTCGGCGTACCAAGTTTCATCAAAATATCTTAACATTTGCGACCTGTAGAGTGCGCACAAGAATGCATGGACAGACAGACAGACGGACAGACATCGTTAAATCGAAATAAAACAAATCTGAGCCGATCGGTATACTATAAGGTGGGTCTAGGACCAATATTTTTTGGTGTTACAAACATCAGCACAAACTTATAATACCTTGACCAAGTAGTGGTGTAGGGTATAAACAGAGTATCACAAGAGTTGCAGGACTACAATTCAGGAATACCAGCTTGCAAACAAGCTCAAAAATTTATCAAAAAAGAGCTCAAAAGATATTACTAAATGTTAAAATTTTATACAAAAGTGGTTCATCTAAAGAGCATCCTTTTTGATTCAAAAATTACTCAAAAAAAAAAGTTATGAAAAAATGCTAACGGCTCAAAATTATTTTTTTTTTTTAATTGTTCACAAAATATTCAAAATTATTTACATTTCTGAGCCATCTTTTCGATTTAATAATTTGCCCAGTTTAGAAAATCTTTACCAGATATGTGGTTATGTAACTACATACTTGGTAATGGTAACTACTTACTTTTGTTATTACATTTCTTATTACCTTTATATGGGGATGTCGCGAAAAATAATGAGTTGTCGTTACACACCAGCATACGAAAAATCAAAAAATATATCGTTACCTATGTGCTTACCAGTACTGACAAAAATAATGAGTCTAAAAATAGATTTTCAAAAAAATAAATTATATAAAAAAAAATATTTTTTATTGTATTTTTTTTTTTTTTTTTATAAAATTTGCTGGTGCGGGAATCGAACCTGGGTCTACAGATTGCCAGTCAACAGCTCTACCATCTGAGCTATATCGACATGTAATATTTAATAGTTAAAAATATAATTGACCTGCTGCACACAAGTAAGCTTACTCGCCAACATACAAAAAATCAAAAAATATGTGGTTACATATATCCTTACCAGTGTTTAAAAAATATTGAGTCTAAAAATAGATTTCAAAAAATTTTCAAAAAAATCTAAAAAATTATTTTCTATTTGAAATAATGATAAAAATAAGTCATTATCCGTAACTCATGATTATATGTTTTAAAATAATGCAGAAGGTAAGTGGGTGTCATTACTGGTACTCCAAAAAATAATGATATGTCATTACCGTTTCTACACTGGGTGCTTAAATTGCTGTGTCCAGTTACAGTAAAAATTTTGGTTTTGCTCTGTATATTTGTGAAAAAACTAAAACCCGCGTTTTTTTTTACAAAAAGTGCAGTATTCAAAAATATTTAAAGTGGTATTCTCGCAATAAAATTCATTTTGGCGACAATAAATATATAAATTATAGTTTATAGAATTTTTTTTTTTGTTTTTTTCTCATGCACGTTAAAATATTCACAATTTAGCAATTTGGCAAAAAAAAACATATTTTTCAATCACCTTTTTTTTAAAAATAAATTTTTTTGGTATTTTTCTTAAAATGTACACGCCTTCAGAAATAATATATGAAAAAATGGTTAAAATCGAAGGGATCATGCATTTAAGGATTAATTAATGCTTTTTCGTTCTACGTGGTTTACTTTTGCATAAATTCCCCCTTATACCCTACAACACTACGTGCAGACCGTATAATATATTTGTGCTTGTGTTTGTAACACCAAAAAATATTGGACTTAGACCCACCTTAAAGTATACCGATCGACTCAGAATCCCTTTTGATTCCGATTTAACGATGTCCGCCTGTCCGTCCGTCCATCCCACAGTGCTTTGATCCCATATAAGACAGAGTTTTGAAATTTGGTACACTGACATAGACCCCCTTAGTTAAGAAAAATTTTAATTTTTGGATATATCCGGCCAAGGACTCGCTTACCTCCCATAGATCCTGAAAAAAATATATTAGCTACATAAATGGACGTAAAATTACAAAAAGTATCCATTGATATGCACATAAAACTGGAAACACTTCTGCTGATTTTTATCAAAATCGAAGCAAGGACTCTTAGTCCTGACATATATTCTTTATCTTAAAATCTTCATAAAACCTACACAAATTATCCGATTGCCATGATAGCACGTGAATTGATATAAGGTCAAGCCATATTTGTGCCAAGTTTGAGTAAAATCGATTCATTAATAAAAAAAGATGCCTTCCATAAAAACTGCATTTAAACGCTTAAAATGATTTTTCTAAAACAAAAAAAATTAAATAGGAAACCATGTGTGTTTTAGGTATAGGGTGTGTTCAGCGAACTTATGTAAAACACTACGAGGAATATTTTTGTGGAACATTTTAACTATTTAATTAAAGGGACTTTTTGGCCCCTTTTTAAAACGGACAAAAACGACCCGAAAGATAAAGAGTTAGGGGATTAAAACGTTCCGCAAAAATATTTGTCATGAAATTCTACAAAAAGATGAATGAGGGGAATTTTTAGTTGATCTTTTATTCTGGTAAATATTCTTTTAAGACATCAACATTGAAAATTTAACTTAAAATATGCTTAAGGGTTAATTCCGTATTTATTCAGAATTGACGCTCAAATGTCCCACAAACCTGTATTTTAGGGAGAAACCATGGGAATCTTCCATTTTAGGTAAAGGACGTGTTCAGGGAACTTATGTAGAACACTACGAGGAACATTTTTGTGGAATATGTTAACCCTCTAACTTTTCAAATTACGGGCCTTTTTTGTCCCTTTTTATAAAGAGGCCAAAAAATTTCCTTTCATTGAAGAGTTAGTGTTAGAATGATCGACAAAAATGTTCCTCGTAGTATTTTTACTACGTTCCTCGTAGTAATTTTTTTTAAAGTTCCATTTAACTTTTGATATTTTTAGGCTCCCAGCAAAAATATTGTAAAAATTCAAAGAATAATTTGATATGTTAATTGCATATTTTTTACAATTTTATTATCTTTTATTGATTCGAATATATTGAAATATTTAAAAAAAGAAAAATTTTAAAAAGACCTCTAAAAATTAATTTTTACTAATTTTTTTTTGTAAGATCCAAAGAAATCATCTGTTTTCTACATTCAATGCTGAAAATTTAGCGACCTCTAGTGTAGACAGATTGAGTTATACCACAAACGATAACATTTAAAAGACTAAGTAGTTTTAGTATATATACAAAAAAAATATTTTCGTCAAAATCGGAGACACACATTTTTTTTTTTGATTTTTGTCTGTGGGACAAAGAACTGTTCGTCCGTCCGTCTGTCTGTCCATGCATTCTTGTGCGCACTCTACAGGTCGCCAATATTAAGATATGAAATTTGGTACACGGACCTATGTCGGCCCAGGGACGAAGCCTATTGATTTTGGTTGAAATCGGTTCATGTTTAGACCTTAGGATCCCACCAAAAATTGGCTTGTTTACACGCTGCAGGTTGCAAATACGAAGATATTTCAATGAAGTTCGGTACACAGACATATGTGGGCCTAAGGACAAAGCCTATTGATTCTAGATAGGATTAGTCCATATTTGGACCTATCGCCCATATGGGCTATATTTTCGATTTTTTCTTCTTTTATCACTTTATAGAAAATTTTGACACACGTCCGTTTTAACCCATTCGAATTTTGGATCCAAACATTAGTTGGGTTTTAACCAGACTGGTGTAGGGTATTATATAGTCGGCATGCCCGACTTTAACTTTTTTACTGGTTTTTTTTTAATTGCCTTGAACGATGGAGTTGATATTGTACATCCAGAAAATAGATTCGTGCTGACAATCGAATTTGTAGCCAGTCGAATATTTCAACTGCAGCAACCGAATATTTCGGTCGTAACTGCCGAATACTACAGTTGTAACTACCGCGGCAACACAAATAAATCTATTCCCAATTGATTTTCTGCTTTCACAACCGATAAATTGGGTTACCACAACCGAACAATCGATTGCCCACAATTTCGGTTATCAACACGAATGTATGTAGGTATATGATTCTACGGTGGGTCTCATTCTATATGGTTAACTTTAACTTAACTACTAAACAAAAGAAAATGTAAAAAAATTTTATAAAAGACAACAGCAAATTTTTGTGTTAACTATTAGTTAACTGGGGAGTATGTGAGTGTGTAAGGCAAACTGGTTAAAGCGTTCCTTAGTAAGACTTGTCATCCTTAAAATTGACAAGTATAAGGTAAAGTGGCATATCTGAATGGTCATTTAAAGAAACTAAAATGACGTCTCGGGAAATAGGCATTTTTGCTAAGTTTGCTACTGACTTTCACCAAGACAGGCTGGTGGCTTAGCTGGCAGCCCCAGCCTAGGAGAGCTATAGGCCAATCGCTTATTCTCCCCGAAGTTGAACTGATTACTGAAACCTATGCAAATGGCGGCCCTATGTCCCACTGGGAAGTAAAGGATTAAATATATATTAGTTAACTGCTAAACCTGCAGTTTGTGACCCACCGTTAGTATTAACTATAATTTTTTTATGAAAAATATTCACGTATCTAGTGTTACATATCTTAAAATAAAACTAAGGAGATCAACAAACAAATGAAAAAAGCACAAAAAAGTTAAAAAGATTTTTAATGTGCTAGTCTTCATATTCTCGTATTCGCATACACAAGTATAAGCTTAACGTAATTCATATTATAATAGGGTTGCAGCCATTTGACGGTATGTGCACTATCAAGAAATGTACCCCCTATTTTTAAATATAATCTAAAATAATTATTTTTCATGATATTGATGCAGGACTATGTACACTAGAGCATATCACCTTACAGGCAAAAAAAATGCGCGTACACCCTTTCAAAAAATTTTTTTTTGTTTTTTTTTTCCGAACGTAGGGGTCGCCATTTTGCATTTTTCGTTATATTTTTTGCATTTACAGTCGGATCTTAAAGTATGATACATCGAGGAGACCAGTGTTTTGCTCTAAGGGCCATTGAGCTCAAGTATCCCGTTCTAGTAGTTACCCACCAGATCTCAGTTGCTACAACCCTAATGTACGACCCTAATATCAGAAAATTAAAGCTCGCAAAAAATCATTAAACTTTTGCTAAGGAAGTTTTTCGATAAACCCAGTAGAATTTTTTTTTATATATTGGTTGCCGAACGTAGGGGTCGCCTTTTTAATTTTTTTTTCATTGGATTTTTCCTTTATAGCAACACACTGGTCTCCTCGAGGTAGAAAAATCGATATATCACACTTTAAAATCCGACTTTAAATGCCGAAGCTATTTCAAAAAAAAAAAAAAAAATACTTCATATTGGAGGGTGTACGGCGAAAAAAGATTGGTTGGTAATCAGCAGGGCAAGCCTTTCATGCACTAAAAAATCGAAATATGCGCTTAAAGTATGCTCTATAAAATGGAAAATATGCACTTAAATATGCGTTTATAACGAAATATGCAACAAATAACATAAACGTAAAAATTCAGGTATCGGTTACAATATTTACTACAAGTTACTATATTCACTACAACTGGAAAAATTCAATACAAAAAGTAAAAAAAACTTTGCAATTGTAGTAAAAGTAGTTAGAAATTCGAATAAACCAACACACTGAATATGTCTTCACATAGTTAAATATATTTTTGTGTGCGGCATTTTACCTGAAAAAAACTTTATTATAAAATAGAACCTAAATATGTGTACTATAAAATCGTACTCACTTTCGTAACTCAGAGAAAGAATGGCAGAAATTAATGCTCGGGGACAAGTTTCCTTAAAATAATTTTTATAAAATTTTTAAACTTTCTGTTTGTGAGCAATAACACCCGAAAACGTTAATTTAAAATTACATCTATAAAAAAGTGTTAGTGGATGACAACATATTGTACTATGCTATGTGTTTCTCTTTCTAGTGTGGTGTTATATTGCCAACATTATATTGCTTCCAAATAATTAATGGGGTCATTTTGTAACTCGAATGAAAAACGTTTTTTCGTTTTCGTTTGAAACGTAAATGAAAATATTTGGTACTTTATAAAACGGGTAGTAGTTTGCGTTTGTTGCCATTTGCGAGTTATTATTGCCAGACAAAAAAAAATAATATTTGCGACATGGAATTACAAATTATTTAAATAAAAATTTGTTCATAGAGTTTTCCAAGTCTCTTTAGCCTGATTGGTAAATGAGTTGTTATTTTTAGTTCTAATATTTTTGGGTCCAGGTATCGAATCCTGTGTGCCCAGCTAAAAATCGACATATATGAATACATACAGGTTAAATGTATGTTCATGCATGCTCATAAACATGCATTCATGACCATACATGGATACATACATCTCCATACATGCATCATGTATGTCCACACATGTGCATTAACGAAATTTGAGGTAATATCTACATGTGTGTACATGTATGAACACACATGAACACGCATGAACATGCATGATCATGCATGTAGATATTACCTCAAATTTCGTTAATGCACATGTGTGGACATATATGATGCATGTATGGAGATTTATGTATCCATATATGGTCATGAATGCATGTTTATGAGCATGCATGAACATACATTTAACCTGTATGTATTCATATATGTCGATTTTTAGCTGGGTGGGGCAATTTTTTTTATTAGTAGTTTTTTTTATGATATATTTTTGGACATTTTTTCCTAATAATATGAAACAATTATATTTAAGAAATATTTTATATTGTACAGAAAATCAACCTAAATAAGAAGAACCTTCCATTAGCGGATAGCAAAGGTTTCGAATTGTCAGTTTTTAGTTTTAAAACCTCTCAGTTTGTTTCATTTGGTCTCAAACGTAGAAGTTTATATATAAAGAAAATTTTTTTAAACGTAAATCGTGTCTTAGCGCATCTAAAATAAGATATTTTTAAAATTGCCAAAATTTTCACTAATTTGCTTGTAAATTTAAGTGCTTATGCATAATAATTTGATTTTTTATAACTATTTTTGTGTGAAAAATTTGTTTTATAAGCCGTTTATAAATTTAAAAAGTGATTATGCATATTACCCTAAAAGAATATTTTTTATTGAGAATAAAAAATAGAGGAGTAACACATTTAACTACTTCATATTTTTAAACCCATATTTACACAATTTTTAATCCAAAAATTGCAACTACCTAACTTTTTATGCAAAAACTTTAACTTTTTAATAGGAAACGACAACTATTTCTGTTCGTTTGAATATGGCATAATATTCGTTTGCAAACGTTTACTTACTTCTTATAAAATACCGTTTTATTAAGGAGTTTGTCTTCGACTATAATATTGCCAGATTGAAAAAAAAATATTTTGATTTTGAGCTTTACAAAATTTAAAAAAATTTAAAACAAAAAAATGTTCAAACGAAAGCAAAGTTTCGTTTTACAAAATGACCCCATAATTTTGAATTTTATATTTAAAAATATTAAAAAATATGCAATAATGTGCAAAATATGCAAAAATATGCAATAAAAATCATAAAATATGCAATAAAATATGCACTTAAAAGCAAAATATGCAAAAATATGCATTTATAACAAAATATGCAAAAATATGCAACAACAAATCGATGCCATTTTTTTGCAAATTCTTTGATTCGGAAAAGTATTTGGTCAAAATCAAACATGCATTTGCATGAAAGTCCTTGCCCTGGTAATCAGTTATCCCAATAAAACATCAATATGGTAATATGAATTTTTATTGTAATTCTTAAATATTTGAAATTCCTATAGCCTTTCTACATTAATAACTACAACAACAAAATTATAATTAAATGGAATTATATACAGAAGAAAAGTTAGTTCCTTTTACCAACCTTTGTATTTTTGTAACTAATAGCCTAATTCAATGTATAGAACCACATTTAATAAGGGATAATACGCTTTGCTCCAAATGTTGGCGATAACAACCAAAAAATGTTAATAACAACATAGTCTTAACCAGAAATGTGTTTCCAGTTATTATTATCAATTGCCGTTTGTTAAGATAAACCAAAAAATTATAAAATTATTATTTTTCGTTGGTAATAACTGAAAAAAATTTTTCAAACTTAGCTTGGGTTTCTGAACCCAAATAAAATTGGGCGAATCAAATACTTGTTGTAACTACTGTCGTCATTATCATTTAGAAAATTGTTAATATAATTTACAATTGTACTAATAAAAGTTAGTTTTGGAAAAATGTTAAAATCAAAAAATAAAACAGAGATTTTGGGGGACCAAAAGTGATTTTCAACGTGCTTTACATCTTGAAAGATTGGTTATGTGCAAGAATTCATTTCTAATCACTGATTTTTCCAGAAATAATATGCTAAAAAAATCCATACAATGTTGTTTAAAATATGTTTGTTAAAAGATATAATAAATTAATAAATTGTTGCAGAAATCACCACTCCAAAAATCCCGGAAATGTAATTTGTACAAATGTTTATATGAATTTTTTCCCTATGTTTCTGTTATTTGTACGTCCAAAGATGAAATTTTTTTTAGCAAATGTGTATATAATTTCCTTTTTATACAATTTCCTCGACTTTAATCGACTACTAATCGTTGAGAATAACATGCGAAAAACTTAAACTTTTTAAATAAAATGTACCATAATAAATATGGCAGAAAATTTATGAATTTTATTTTATTTCATTTTATTGTTATGACTAATAAATAACCAATAGTCGGTCATTACTTTCGTTCAGTTCCTGCAACTGAAATCATTTTTAATTTTCAATCTCTTCAACTAGTATATTCAGCGACAAAAACCGAAACAAGTACTAAAAACCCGTTGCCTTCGGTGGTAACAAAAGAAATTGCTGCATAATTTTGTGATAGTACATGGGGCCGCATAAATTCGATTGGCAACAAATTCAGTTGCTCCAACGAGTCTGTTTTCTGGGTGTATATTTGGGAATTTTTACGGGTAGCCAAAAAACATTAAAGAGTTAATTTCGATAATTTCTTAAAAATCCGTGAAAAACTCAAAATATTCATTAATTTGGCCCTTGAAAACGGCGGCAATCGAGGACGTTGTTGATTTCGGTAAATTATTATAAAAGTTCTTATACAAATAAAATAATTTAGGTGCCTATTCCTACTTGTGATTCATTGTGATCATCATAAGTTTATTTTTATGACTGAGATTTATAGCTTTTCATAAAAACAACAATAAAATTCAAAAAATTGTATTTTTATTTGTGTCGATATCAGGTCTTAATTTTTTTGAAGTTTCCAAACAAAAATTTGAATAAATATAATTTATTGTGACTTTGCGACAACAAATACATGGCTAATACAGTCGCAACTAAGAGTCACACACTTTTCGTAGGAATATGCACGTTATTTGGGTAAACATATTGTATTACACTACAGACAAAATTACATCAAAATTAAAAAAAAAACAATGGACCTAGACCATCTTAAATTTGTTGTTTGAGTCAATTTAATGATGCCCATCTGTCTATTTGTCTGTTTACCTGTTCGCACTTCACATATTGTAAGTATTAGGATATTTCGATGAAATATAGTACACCAATTAATATCAGCCCAAAAACGAAGCCTGTTTGTTTTGGTTAAAATCGAACCATGCTAGAGCTTACATTAGAGTTCCACAAAAATTGACTAATGGGCATAGAAATCAATTCTGCATAGAAATCGGTACACTTTTGGACCTAGGGCCCATATGGAATATATTTCTGATGTTCTCGTAAATGCAGCTAACATTAAACAAAATCAAAGCTTCTCACAGATTTCATAATTTTTAATCAATTTATGGATAAATATAGACACAAATCTGTTTTAAAATTCGGATTCAAACGTTAGTGGTGGCGGGTATTATACATTCGGTGCATCAGACTCCAATTTTTGAATAATTTTTACCATTAAAAAGCTGCCGCCCTAGTTTCGCATCCATGTGTACTTAGCGTTCATATCGTTTGTATTTGTAAGTGTATATACTCACAATAAAGTTCTTGGGGCAAGTGATATTTTGTACGTGCAATGCATGTAATTGTTAGTTATTCACATACAGGGTGTGCCAAAATCAACTAATTAATTTACAATAAAATAAGTTAATAAATATTTATTTTGTTTGGACTTCTAACCTAATTTGTATGGTATATTTCTCTTTTAAATACAGATCTGCATTAAAAAGAGATCTAAGTCATGAACCTAAATTTAGGTCCCAATCAAGCTTTGTAAGCGATTTGGCAATTAGATTGCGAAACTAATCAAAACTATTCACGTAAGTTTGAAGGCATTTTTTTTATCTCGTTACCGACTGTTTCGTTATTTGTGTAAAGAAAAAACACTTGTGATCTAACCAAAAATTTAACAAATTTTTTCCAAAAGCATATCCTTTATGGCCGGAATACGATATTTATTACCTTTTGCTAAGATGTAACGGTAATATTGATATGGAGTACCTTTTTGAATAGGAATGACTAGTTTAAAGATGAAGGCAAAACTGAAGCTTTTGAAGTTCTGTTTGCCTAAAATTTCTTCGCCGGAAAAAATAATGATGCTACATTTACACAATTCTATTAAAATACACATTTTAAATGATCTACCATTTAGTTTCCTTAATTTTTATTAGAAACTAAAATTAAATACTATTTCGATTTATTTTTTTTATTTTAATTTTAGTTTAGTGCTAAATTCGCCAAATTTCGTAATTTTCAAAAGCGAAAATCGTAATAACTTCTGAAGTAAAAATACTAGATCAACAATTTTCGGTATGTATTTTTATTCCACTGCTAGCATTATTTAGCATATAACAAAAACCGAATATATTTGACTATTGGATTTATTGATTCGTCTTCAATATTTATTGCGATATATCGCCTAAATAAAGCGATAAATTAAAATTTTAATATTTGTTCCATAGTAAATTTTCAGTGCCAAATATACACGCAGAGAAAAGATATGGTTGCAATATGATCACTATGGTCACTACTGCTATACGTGGTTGTGGCAATCAAATTATTAATGTATAAATCATACTTTACAAATGATAATTATTTTATAGTTAAAATCTCTCTCTTTCGGTTATCATATTATTCTCTCGTCTACAATCATATATTATCTGGACAAACATATTCCTCTTTTCGAATTACAATAATATTTTAATTTGAGTTGAGAGAGATCATATTCACTATAATTGGTATAGTTTTGACAACCATGAGATGATCAGTATATTTTTTTAAGAGCGTCATCTATCAGTTAGCGTCATTCTTGTTTAAGATTTTGTGAAAAGAAATTGTAAGAAGCACTAAAATAAATTCATTACCATAACATTATCATGAGGAAAATATTATGATCATTAGGAATATAATATGATCACTGAGAAAATGATATGATCATTTCGGATGCATTGTAAAATTGTATTTTTAACAATATTTTTCCACGCGCTGTTATCAGATTTTTCCATAATTTATTTTTATTTATATATAAGTGATAACTAAAATTAATTTAAATTATTGAAGGTTGTAAATAAGTCATTGAATAAATAAATGTAATATTTTGAATAAAACAAATCGTGCACAGCTTATGATACACAGGACTATACTATGATAATATTGGGATCAGTTTTGAATCATAATGTAATAATTAAGGGATCATATTATGATAGAAAAATGTATTTCATAATATGATTGTCGCAATCATAAACGCAAAAATATATGATGCTCTTCGAATATGGCCATCCCAACAATGTTTTTTCTTTACGTGTATAGTTTAAATATTATCGCAATCATAAGAAAGAGCATTAGAGGGTTAACACATGAAAAATGTTTCGAACCCTAATTCAGGGAATTTATAAATTATCTCATCACATTAAAGAGATTATTTACAGAATATTTGTGTGGAAAATTTCAAGACAACATAACAAATTATTCAGGAATCTTTAAGATAACTGAAACCCCGTTCATGTGAATGGCGTATTAAGGCGAAAAATTTCGCCTCTTACAGGGAAAGTGTTACATGTTATAACCTCCGATTTTAATAAAATTCAGAAATTTTGTAGAGAAAAACCAATTTTAAGGATGGGGTGTCCGAGATTATCGGCCATCTCGGGCATTAAGAGGGTTGAAACTGAGCACAAAAATTAGCCACTCTTTTGTTTTTTCCATTTAAATATTTACCATTTGATCCAAGAAAACTATATACAAATATTATATTTTCTGATAAGGATTTTTAGGGACCTTTTTTTGGTATGTTAAAAGTAAGATATTATTTCGATTATTAAGTATTTCGTTTTACTTAGGTTGTTTGATAGTTCCCCAAACGACTTTGAGGTAAAAATTTTCAGCTGCTGCTTAAAGGTTGTGAATAACAAATATGAGGCCACTTCGATTCACTGCACGACCCCGAATTGCGCCAACCCGGTTTTTGCCCTACTGAAATCGAGGCAAAAGCTCAATTTACGCCTAAATTTAAAAATAATAAAAGTATGTTCTGAGCTAATTTATTTCTCCTTCTCAAGGGATTATCCAATTTATGGAAACAAAAAAGTTTTCAGGCGTAAAAATTTCAAATTCATTTTACTCCCATATTTAAAAAAATTTTGATCCAAAAACAAAAATTCCACATAAACCTTTTTTTAGAAAAAAAAAATGCCACACAAAAAATATTTTTCTCAAATACAATTTTTTTTTTTAATACAAAAACAATTTTTTGTACAGAAACACATTTTAAACAAAAAATTGTGCAAACTCTTTTTTCGTTCACGCCGTCTTTGCATACATTTCTTATAGTATCTTTTTTCAAAATTCGGAATTCTGATGATATTCAAATTCATTTTCGAATTTTTAAGAAACAGCTATCTTTAAAACCTATTTATTATCATGAATATTGGTGGAACAATTTCAACATATTTGTCGCCAATTACACTGTGAGACAAATGGTAGGGGTCAGTGATCGGGAAGGGTTCAAAGTACCGGGGAAAGTTATATCGGTAAAAAAGAAGTTATACGTGTCCCGGCGTTTCGCTGGGTCACCCCTAGGAATCGAGATATATCGATTTGAAATTTGGTGGTCTTTTTTTGACATAACTCGAGAACCGCTAGTCCGATTTTGCTCAAACAATTTAAAAAAAATTAAAAATTACAATTCCTTTAATCTGTTCATATAACGTTTTTTTTATATACTCAACAGTTTTTCCGGTAAAAATAAATGTATGAAGAAAAAAATATTTTTTGCCTAAAATATTAAGAAAAGTAATAAACAAAAGGTTATTGATTTTTATGGTAGCGGTAACAAACATTTATTTTTACCGGCAAAACTGTTGAGTATATAGAAAAACGTTATATGAACAGATTAAAGGAATTGTAATTTTTAATTTTTTTAAAATTGTTTGAGCAAAATCGGACTAGTGGTTCTCGAGTTATGTCAAAAAAAGATATATCTCGATTCCTAGGGTTGACCCAGCGAAACGCCGGGACACGTATAACTTGTTTTTGACCGATATAACATTTCCCGTTGGTTTCATCCCATCCCGATTTTGACTGTCGCATAGTGTTATCAAAAATAAAGTCCATTCTTAATAGCAAGTGTTATAAAATGTCTAAAAGAATATTTTTGTGCGGTGCACGGGCTTTCAAAAACGACAAAAACATGAATTTCAACCGAGACTTTCTCAAAATTTTGACGTAGTGGAAAAATTCAGAAATCGGATTTAGAATCTAGTGAGTTGAACCCATACCAACTTGTAAATCATATTCGAAAATATCTCTTTGCATATTATTTAACTAAACAATCCTAATTTTAAGCAATAGTTTTAAAGAATAATTTGTGTGAGTGTTATTGTGTATGGAAGTGTGTACAAAAAAAATTCATTTGTATTTTTTTTTTATATTTACCGAATTTTTGTAAAATTAAACAAAATTTTACCAATTTTGTAGTAGTAAATTTACAAACATTTTTATAATGTAAATATATATCAATCAATTTTACTGCAAATAATGCAAATCTATAATGGGGCAGTATAAGCTTTATTTTTACTAGTTCTAAGTTCAAGCCAAATTGTACCTTGGAGCACTTTTTCACTTTTCTAAAAAAATTGCAATTTTTTAAAATGCGTAATTTTTTTTTTTCAAAAATTTCCATTTTGTACCCAGAGATATTTAGCGTTTTTTTAATCACCTGGATTTAGAATTTTTCATACAAAAAGTGTATTTATTAAATCCAAAAAAAAGCTGGATTTAATAAATCCATAATAAAAGCACAAATATATGAAACAGCCTATTAATTTAATGTCAGAAAAAAATACGAATCAAAATTAAAAGAGAAACAAAAAAATTGAAAAACTGACAAATAAAAGGTTTTTATTAATTTTTTTTTTATGAAATATGTTTAGAAAAAAAAACTACACCTCACCACATAATATTTTTAATCTTGGATATGGAGAAATAGCTGAAATAGGAATGGCAATTTTTCACTCTACAGTAAGTAATTTAATTAAATCCAATTAGTGAATATTAAATATTGCAATGGAATTTTTCAATTGTGTAAAAATATAAATTGAAGTGATAAAACTTAAAAGGCAGACTTTTTATCGCTGTTTTATATAAAATATAATTAAAAGTTAAAGTAAAATCCTTCATCATCGAATTCGGTATTAAAAATTAGGGTGAAAGAAGTGTCGGACAGAAAATTCTTTTTAAAATAGGGAGAATCTAACGCCATCTGTTGAGCACTTTTAGAAATACTTTTTGGATTTATTAAATCCAAGTGATTAGAAAAAACGGCTATTGAAACCAACTTTCCGGTAAATATTTTTTGGGGCACCTTGTATAATGCACATACTCAGTTGCATACAGAATTGGTATTTGTCCAAAATAAACAGTGAGTTCGTTTACTACAATTTCTTATTGCTTTTACTACAATTGGAAAGTGTTGTTTACTTTTCGTATTGAATTTTTCCAGCTGTAGTAATTGTAGTAACTTGTAAGTTAACGAACAAGCTTAAAATATGTAGTTGTTTCTATATACAATATTCTGTTATATTTGTGATTTGCGTTGTATTGTTGCGGGTGTTTTTTGTTTTTACAAATCCGGTTTTCATAACCATATCTCCTACAGAGTGGTGTACATAGATTATTTATTTTTTTGTTCCATATTTGTAGTGGTGGAACATATAACAATATATATACGAGTATATGTACAATATAAGACTTTTTCCATTTTGTTTACTGTATATGAGACAATATAAATCAAAAGAACTTTAGATAGGATATGTAATGGAAAATGTTAACAAGATTTAACAGGGTTACATGCTTATTTATACAAAAAAATAAGATTTATTTATATCCTTTAGAAATGGGAAGTTATTTTAATGGAAACTTGGTAATATATATGTAGTAACTACTTATTTATGCTAATTATGTGATGCAAGATTTGACCTATAAATAAATGAATTCTTTACAAACTTTGTATTTATTTTATGATATGTGTATATTGTTTGGGGTTTAAGTAGCTCAACCAATCCAGATCCTAAAAGCAAAATTTGCATATAAGTTTTTTTAAATTTATATTTATCTAGACATCTATTAATTTCATTAAAGGAATTAAGTGTGCAAACGGAACTAATGTAGTTGAAGTTTTAATAATGTCCCGATTTCTTAAAATTGACCATATCTCGAAAACTAACTATATAATACCACATTAAAAGCTTATCTATTCCCAAAAATAGTACATCGTTGGATCTTGGACTATCGGAAACTTTGAATAAAAAAATTCCGTTTCACAAAATAGCCAATATCTCAAAAACTAAGCTATAAAGAAAAAAACTGACAAAATGTTTTATCCTTTGGGGTAGCTTTACATAAAATTAGATTATATGGACAAGCATATCCGGGGAGGGTCCCAAAGGTTTAACAAATTTGTCGACTCAGCATTAAAACTATAGTTTACTAATTTTTTGGTTAAACTAACTTTGCTAAATTTAACAAAAAATGCGTTAAAATAACAAATTATATTTTAAGCCAAAAATACGAATAAATTTTGTTAAATTAACAAATTTTTTTGCTAAGCCAATAGACATATTATCTTTAGTGGACATAATATTGCAACTGCTTTGGAAAATTTTTTAGGTCAAATGTACGCGTTGTTACCACGACCATCCTAGCTTCTTCCACAGCTTTGATAGGAGGTGACCTACGAACAGCAAACGTCAAAGATGATCCCTCATCAAAGGCATTTACACGATATTCTTGTATTGTCGAAGTTCGTGACCTATATACTGAACACATTCGGATCAAGCTACCTTTGCACTGTACACTTCATGGCGGAAATATCGATCCAGCACACAAAACGGCTATCAGGATTTCCTAAGAAAAGCCAAAGGATGTGACCAACTTACATCATACTTGCGTTTCGTCACTGGACATGTTCAGAATATTTCTGGATTGCCGAAGGACATGACGGCATACATCCTAGCAAAATCAAGCTTGAATGGGTTAATCGGGTTTAAAGGTTGTCACTGGTTGTCTAGATAATCGAAATATGTTACTTGTGCGGGGGACACCTCCTGTGTCTAACATTCAAAGGATATTCATAGTATTCCGAAAAATATTCACAGGACCTCAATGGATATTCAAAAGACCCCAGAAGATATTCAAAAAACCTCGAGGGCTACTCGCAGGATCTCAAAGGATTTAAAAGGACCTCGAAGAATTTTCGCAAGGTCTTAAAGGGAAATTTAAAGTACCTCGAAGATTATTTACATCAAGAGATATTTAAAAGACCTCATAGGATTTTCGCAGCAACTTAAAATGTATAACTCGAAGGATATTATAGAAACTCAAAGGATCATCAAAGAAAAATATACTCCAAAAAATAAGTTAGTAGAAAAATTAACAAAACTTCTTGTATATTAAATATACCAGTTTTTAGCACCTTTTTTACTACATTGTATTTTATCAACTAAAATTATTTATTTTAACATATTTAATTCCTTATATCCCGATAAAATAAAATTAAAACGAGTAAAAAGGTTAAAGTCGGGCATGCCGACTATACAATACCCTACACCAGTATGGGTAAAAGCCAACTAATGTTTGGATCCGAAATTCGAATGGGTTAAAATGGGGCTTGTGTCAAAATTTTCTATAATGTGAGTCAGCGAACCAAATTTCATTAAAATATCTTAATATTTGCGACCTGCAGTTTGTAACCAAGCCAATTTTGGGGGGACCCTTATATGGGCATTAGGTCTAAACATTAACCGGTGTTAACCAAAATCAATAGGCTTCGTCTTTGGGCTGATATAGGTCGGTGTACCAAATTTCATCAAAATATCTTAATATTTGCGACCTGCAGCGTATAAACAATATAATTTTGAGGGGACCCTCATATCGGCGCTAGGTCTAAACATGGACCGATGTTCACCAAAATAAATAGGCTTCGTCCTTGGGCCAACATAGGTCTGTGTACCAAATTTCATCAAAATATCTTAATATTTTGGGGGGACCCTTATATGGGCACTAGGTCTAGACATGGACCGCTGTTAATTAAATTCAATAGGCTTCATCCTTGGGCTGATATAGGTCGGTGTACCAAATTTCATCAAAATATCTTAATTTTTGCGACCTGCATCGTATAAACAATTAAATTTTGTAGGACCCTTATATGGGCACTAGGTCTAAACATGGACCCGTGTTAACCAAAATAAATAGGCTTCTTCCTTGGGCAGACATAGGTCGGTGTACCAAATTTCATCAAATTATCTTAATATTTCCGACCTGCAGCGTATAAACAATATAATTTTGGTAGGACCCTCATATGGGCACTAGGTCTAAACATTGGCCGATGTTCACCAAAATCAACAGCCTTCGTCCTTGGGCCAACATAGGTCTGTGTACCAAATTTCATCAAAAGATCTTAATATTTGCGACCTGCAGCGTATAAAAAATATAATTTTGGGTGGACCCTTATATGGGCACTAGGTCTAAACATGGACCGATTTTAACCAAAATCAACAGGCGTCGTCCTTGAGCCGATATAAATCGGTGTACCAAGTTTCATCAAAATATCTTAATATTTCCGACCTCTAGAGTGCGCAGAAGAATGCATGGACAGACAGACAAACGGACGGACGGACATCGTTAAATTAAAAAAAAAAATTCTGAGCCGATCGGTATAATATAAGGTGTGTCTGGGACCAATATTTTTTGGTGTTATAAACATCAGCACAAACTTATAATACCCTGACCACATAGTGGTGTAGGGTATAATGACCACATAGTGGTGTAGGGTATAAAAACTATTATCAAGTGCTTGTGCAAATTTAAATGTTACTGACACTTTAGAAAATGTTGTTTTCTATTGTTGTTTATACACGAACGGATGTCACTACATTGCTAGATCTGTCAATACAACAAAGCAGTACATTGAAGATGACAAAGCAAATTGTGAAAAACATTTGTTGTTGTTTTTGTTTTTTCTTTGATATTTTAAATGTTTAATAACGCTCCTAGACGAGAACAAGAAATTCTCACTGAGTTTGTAATTTAACTTAACAAATATTTCCACAAATTCTAAACACGTCGTCCCCTGACGATTTCATTAGGCAAGAATGAAATCCGGATAGGGACATGCCTACAACGAATTATTTTTCACAATTTGTTAAATAAGTTTCAGATTTTAGCATATTTAATTCATTTAATGCAATTAATGTATATTCCGATAAAATAAAATTATTAACTTTTTTGCAAGCACTCTCCTGAGTAAGGAATTGCCGACACAGCAACATTTAATGCTGACTTCGTTTTTCCAGTGTAACCACTCGCCCTCAAAAGATGTAATCTTGTAAGGCACACGGTCTTCTCAGAATAAGTCCTCAAGACCTGGAAAGAGATATTAGTAGAACATTTTTGTTGCGCTTTCTACACAGTGTGAGGCGTAGATAAGAATTTAATATTACGGTATTTTGTATTTGCTAATTACTAGGGTGGCTCGTACAAACAAAGTAGGGAATTAATTAATGTTCATTTATGTTAGTTCATTTTATTTCAATCTGTAATGCTGTAATTTAGTTTCGTTAATATCAAATCTTTAAATAAGGGATTTGGCAGGACTTGGTAGAACAAGTTAGAAAAAGAACTGCTATACAACATAACATTTTCCTGGGTAGCTTAAAAAAACATTTAGGTCCGATTACTGAATGTCCAGTTAGCTACTAACTGGGACTGTTTCCTATATAAAGTTCACAAAATTCATGTATCACTAACAATAAAAAGATAGAATATACAAAGTGTTGCCAGAATTAAAAACAAAATTAATAAACTTTTATTGTACATTTTTAAATACAATTTTTTAATAAAGTTTTAATAGAGATAATGAATGCTTTAGCAAATTCATGTTTTAAAGCTAAATTAAGAAGTTTTTTTTTGAATAACAGCGCTAGAATTTAACTGTTGGCTAAATTTTAAATGGACATTCAGTAATCGGGCCTTAATTGGTTTAACATTTTTTCTTTACTGGAGTGCACTTTTAAATTTAATTTCATCATTACCGTACATATTTACTTTCAAACTTATGTATATAAAATATTTCAAAAACTATACATATTTGTTCGCATATAGCGTACAAATGACATTATTAAATCCACAATACGTCTCAAAAGACGCAATATTAAATTTCATGCAACTTCTATAATATTTCCGGCAGTTGTTGATGACAAATCAATTGTTTGATCGGCAGTGGTAGCAGAAGCAACTTGATCATCATTTGCTGTTTCAGTAGTAGTATTGGGACAATCATCTTGAGTGGATTTTATCATAAAAGTTTCTGATAATTTATTGTCTCTTATAACTTGTTCAGCTGCTTCAACGGCATCTTTTGGTGGTATACGTTGACGAGTTAAAATCCAAATTATTTCTAGGACACGGAAATAAATGGAAGTTAAAATATAATATTAAAATAATTATTTTACACTCTATTACTAAGTACACTCAAAGTATTTTGTATTTAAAATTAATTGAAAACGTAATTTTAAATAAATGAAAAATCACTTGAAACCCGGTCTACTAACTTTTCATTTAAATCAAAAGAGCTTTTCATTTATATTTAAATATTAATAAATTAACTACAATATCCTTAAAAAAAATAATAATTTTTCATTTATTTCATTTTTTAACTTTCAAAAAATTATATTTAGTTTATTTCGTTTTTTTAACTGACCTATAAATCTAAAAGGGTACTTTAAATAGTTTTAAGTGTTAATTTTTAAAACTTTTTATAACTAATTTTTAAGAACCCATTCGTTAAATTTTATAATATGTTCATATTTCTGTTATTATCAGGTAGATGGCGCCACAAGTGTATCCGAAGTTTTAAAGATGGCGCTATTTCTTTCCCTCCAGATTATTTTAAATGGACCGTATCTCGAAAACTAAGAGAGATAGAGCAAAATTGATGAAAATTTCTACTACCCCTAAGAGTACAATACTCCAGCGAAATGGGACTTCGGAAATTTTTAATAAAAATAGCCCCTTCATAAAATGGCCCATATTTCGAAAACTAAGCGAGATAGAGCAAAACGGTTGGAGTGCCCTTATATGCGCTAGGCCCGGGGAGGGTCTCGAAACCGTAAATTTTAATAAATTCTAAGACTCAGTAAAATTACAGATAAAACTGTAGTTTTGCAAATTTATTACTTAAATTTAGATTTGTTAAATTTAACAAGAGAATTTGTTAAAATCAACTCACTTCTGAAAGTATTCATATAGAGCCAATCTGACAATGAAAATATAAACAATAATACAATTTAATGGAAAATCACTGATGAAGCCTGTCCATAAAAAAGGCAGAAACTGGATCTAGTCTCATTTGCAAATTTAATGTGTTTATAACTTTTGAAGAAAATGTTTATTCTTCTTCTTAACCTCAAACCTACTACATTAGAATTAATAAAAAAAAAATACATATTAATTACAATATTAATTGTATTAGGTCTATACGACCGTTTGAGAAAACAACACTTAACTAAACAAATTTTATTTTAAGCCAAAAAACAGGAATAAATTTTTTTAAAGTAACAAATTTTTCTCTTAAGCCAACAGACTTATTATTTTGAGTGTAAGAAAGTCAATATCCATGTGTGTATTTTCAATAATAAGCATAGACTTAAAATGAAAAATGATTTTGTTTTAAATAAAATTTAAATTTTTTATTTGTTTTAACCATAGGCGTGATAAGCCAAATATCTCTAAACCTACGAAACCGGTTTCATATCCAAATTATGCTAATTTTGAACAATTAGTGGTAACATTAATATTTGTATGTGGCAAAAAAAAAAAAACTTTTTCTAATTGCTTTTGTGGCCTGCATAATTAATTGCTTGAAATTATTATAATTAATTGCAAATGATTATGAAAGCCAAAAATATAATAAATGATAAGAAAATCATAACTAAAAATTATAAATATTAATGATAACACTTACTTGCATGACCATATGAACTTATATTTCTACAGCTGTAAACAACAACCCAATTGTCATAATCAGTACCCAATACTAAGTAATTAGGTCTTTCAACTTGTTCTGTATGAAATAGAAAACATTTTTGTTATTGTAATATAATAACAAAATAAATTTAGACCTGCTAACTTATCTCAATATAACCAAAGCTTAGAGTTTCACCATAGTTATAAATATAAAATTTGTATTGAAATATCTGTGGTTAAAGTTTAACTCTGGTTAGATCAACGAAAAGTTATTGGATTTTAATATTTTACATGACTTACGATCTCTAAATGCCACAGCCAATTGCCCGGAAGCAATTACTTTTGCTAGACCGCTAACACTATTTGGTCTATTAATACTAAAAAATATAAAAGTTACAGAATTGTATCAATATAAATATTTAAACAATTTGTATTTAGACAAATACACTCCCAGAACAATTCCGTTGTGACAACTGAATTTTTTCCAACCGAATTGGCTCGAATTGTGGCAACTGATAATTTGGTTGCTGCAGCAACCGACTCAATTCGGTTGGCAAAAAATGCCGTTGCCACAACGGAATTGTTCTGAGAGTGTATGTACAAATTGGGTTTAAGGAATTGATCACTGGTTAATATGTCTTAAAGCTAAGGAATGCGCATTAAAAAATTTAACACACAGTTTTTTCTTTCAAATATCTTCGTATATGCGACCTAGGGTGAGAAAAACTCAATTTTAGGGGGACCCTTATATAGACACTAGGTCTATATATGGACTTATTTCAAGAAAAATCAACCGGCTTCGTCTTTGTGCCAACATAAGTCAGAGTACCAAACTTTTTTAAAATATATTAATATTTGCAACCTACAGAGTGCGAAAATGAACATTTGTGGGGAAACTTTATACGGGCACTGATTCTGAAGATGGGCCGATTCTAAAACAAATCAAAAGGATTTGTCCCTTAGACCAAGTGAATTCACTGCGTGTCCCGCTTGTAGAAAAAACTGCCTCCAATTCGTCACAGTGGAATATATGCTTAATTGTGTTCCGAAAATGTATAAAAATTATAAATTGGCTGGAAGTTATTCAAGGTATTTGGCCTTTTTTATACCCTACACCACTATGTGGTCATTTATACCCTACACCACTATGTGGTCAGGGTATTATAAGTTTGTGCTGATGTTTGTAACACCAAAAAATATTGGTCGTAGACCCACCTGTATACCGATCGGTTCAGAATTTTTTTTTATTTCGATTTAACGATGTCCGTCTGTCCGTCCGTCTGTCTGTCTGTCTGTCCATGAAATCTTGTGCGCACTCTACAGGTCGCAAATATTAAGATATTTTGATGAAATTTGGTACGCAGACCTATGTTGGCCCAAGGACGAACAAGTTTGATTTTAGTGAACATCGGTCCATGTTTAGACCAAGTGCCCATATAAGGGTCCTACCAAAATTATATTGTTTATACGCTGCAGGTCGTAAATATTAAGATATTTTAACGAAATTTGGTACACAGACCTATGTTAGCCCAGTACCGCAGCCTATTGATTTTGGTGAACATCGGTCCATGTTTAGACCTAGTGCCCATATAAGGGTCCTACCAAAATTATACTGTTTATACGCTGCAGGTCGTAAATATTAAGATATTTTGATGAAATTTGGTACACAGACCTATTTTGGCCCAATAACGCAGCCTATTGATTTTGGTGAACATCGGTCCATGTTTAGAACTAGTGCCCATATAAGGGTCCGCCCAAAATTGGCTTGGTTACAAACTGCAGGTCGCAAATATTAAGATATTTTAATGAAATTTGGTGCGCTGACTCACATTATAGAAAATTTTGACACAAGCACCATTTTAACCTATTCGAATTTCGGATCCAAACAATACACCAGAGTGGTGTAGGGTATTGTATAGTCGGCATGCCCGACTTTAACCTTTTTACTCGTTTTAATCACTGGATTTATTTTTGGTTTTATTTTGTTAAAAAATCAATGTTTTGTTTTTTAATTTTCAAAATTTATAATTTTTATCAAAATCTAATACTTATACTTATACTCTAATAATTTTTATCAAATACTAATACTTAATATAATGTGCAAGAAAATCACAAAATTTTGTAAAAATGTGAACATAGGAATTGACATAAACTAAATCCAAAATGGATTTAAAAAATAAATAAATCCGTTTTGGATTTAGCTTAATTTTATTCCAGAAATTTCATTTTCGCAAACTTAAAATTTTTTCTTTCACGTTATATTAGGGAATAAGTGTTAGATTTGGATAAAAATATAAAATTTTGAAAATTAAAAAACAAAATGTAGATTTTTTTACAAAATAAAATAAATCCAAAAATAAATCCGGTTATTAAAAAGAAGGCCTATTATATATTCCCCAGTTTCCATAGTTAGTTTGTCAAAGAACACTTAACTATATATGTAATCCAAGAAAAAAATTTATTTTTTCCTGAAGTTTTCCAACAAAGTTTTATTTAGACCCAAAAATGCTCAGATAGGATTTTTCTTCCCTCTAGGATTACCACAGAAATGATAATTTTTTGTAAAGCATTTACAAAACTCCAACTTAACTTTATTTTTAATTGTTGAACCCAAATTTAAGAATTGCACTTTGGGCTTTTTTAAGAACATTATAGGAAATCGAAGTGATAAATATTACATTTGTTCCTCTATTAATTTTGCGATGACAGACTTAAGTTTGGAGAAAATTTGGATTTTTTGCCATAATTTGGATGCAAAATTTTTTACTTTTGCTGGAATTCAATAAAGAAAAATAATAATATTTTGACCTATGTCATAAAGAAAATATTCTGATAATTTTAAAAAAATCGGCCAACTTCCTTTGGCGATTTTGTGAGATTTTTTTTAATAAAAATTTAAATACATACTTACATTATGTATACTCCTGTATTTGTCACCGAAACTGTGCCATTTCCATTATTTGTATAAACAGCATGTTGGCATTTTTGACCGGCTTCGAAAATAAAGGGATATTTTGAATATTCATACCATGTGCCCATATACTAGAATATCAAATAAATGTAGAAAATATCAAGAAGAAAAATATAAAAAAAACAAAGGCCATTACTAACCAAATTTTCCAAATATATTTTTAATCAAAGTCGACTTTAGTTAAAATTTTGGTCGTATTATGCTATGACTTAATTTGTTTTTAAGTATTTTGATTGGTTGAATTATTTTCAACCAATCAAAATATTTTAAAATATTAATATTTTTTATGGGTTTCATCCACAATAACTCCATATATTTAAAAATAATAGGGGAGCTCATTATAATTCGTAAATTCCTTGTAAACCTTGTATAAATGCAGCCCATATTTTTATGTATGGAGTTTGACATTAAACTCATAAACATACCCGGTTTACACAGTTTACGAGTTGAATACGAGTTTATATGAAAACCCCTAATTTTTTAATTTAAAATACTGTATTGTAAGGGCTAAGGTTTTTAAAAGTTATGACTTACCTTATCCAAATCAAAAGTTTCTACAATTTTGACATCAGGACAACTGCCGGGAAAGGGAACTTGGCTTCTAACCGTCTGACAGATACCAAGTAGCAATGCAATAAAAATGCTTAAAATAAAGCATATAATATTTTTATTTTTTTGTTAGGAAATCAGTAATCAAATTTATTTAATTTTTAGTATATTTTGGCAGCAAGAAAATAAATTTCATTTTCCGCCTTATTGTCGTCACCTGACAATCTTGAACTCTCACCTTATGTGACCCAACATAATTTCAAATTTTATGTTAAATATTTTTAATGATAAAATACAAATTTATTGTTTGGTTTTTTTTTAAAGTACTTTTTAATTTAATTAAAAATTTATTTTATCTTTTATACAGTTTTATTTTTAATTTTTTTTTTTTTTTTTTTTTTAACGAAACAACTTTATTTTAATGGCGGTTACACATTTATTTTCTGTCACTGTTATTTTACTACTGAAACAATTTCAATGATTACTCTCATACTTTATAGGTAAATAAAAAAAAAAATCATAAAAATGCATCTAACCCTGTCCCTAATTATGCGGATACAAATATCGTTTATTTATATACTTATTACTAAAAAACTGGTTTCGTTTGCTGTTATTTTAAATTAGACTTATTTCTGTTCCCTATTCCGAATCCCGAGAAACGGGGATTAAGTGCATTTTTGTTCTACTTTTGTTTTGCAAACAAATTAAATAAAAATACAGGAAAAAAAGTGTGTTTTGTAATGTTTTTATTTAATTTGTTTAATTTTAAATGTGTAATAAAGAATTTTATGAACCTTTTTATTTTTTTATAAAACTTATCAATTTTGCTTTTGTTCTGACAATGACAAGTGCGTTTTATTACATAATTTAAGATAGCCAGATGTATTTTTAAATTGAAAACAAGTTACACATTAAATAGAAGGTTTTACTATTTTTCTAAATGCAGTCTTTAATTACTAGGGCTCGGAAGTTCATGCATTTATAATCGTGTTTTATGTACCTATATATAATATGTATTTGAAATCGAAAAACATACATTTACCCCTAAATTCATAAACGCTTTGTAAAATTATACGAGGCTTATTGAACAAATTTTGTATGAAAATTTCGGTTTGTAAACCTCCTATAACTTTACAAAGTGTTTATGAATTGAGGGGTTAAATTTTTAAAAATATGTTTTATTATTGATTTTTTCTACATTTTCACTTTTATTAATTCAACGAAAATTACCGTTAATCGCCCTGCAAAAAAAAATTGGCATTAATGCTTTAAAAACTACTTCTTTCTCTGCTTCACAAGTACCCGTTAGTGTATTTTTAGTGCTTTTTTAAAAGTTATTCTGAACAACTTCAAAAAATCACTTATTTCATTGCTTCCAAAGTATCGGTTGGTATATTTTTACAGCCTTTTTAAAACTACTTCTGAACAACATCGAAAAAGTATTGCTTCTAAACAGTAATTGCTCTAAAAGTGATCCTCAAAAGTGATTTTGGTATCATTTAGCATTTCCAAACAAAGGATCGCGGGTCATTATTTTTTTAATTTTAGTTTTATATTTTATTAATATTTTGTTTTTAATTTTTATAACTAATTTGTTTAAATTAAAATTTTTTTAATTTTTTAATATTTAAATTTTTAAAAATATGTATATATAAAAACGAGTAAAAAGATTAACCCTCTAACCGGCCTAAGCTTTTTTGCAATGAAATTTATACCATGTGTTCCTCACGAAAAATAAACAATAAGTTCTTCTACAAAATTTTTTTTCGTTGCCTACTTTAGGCGATATGGGCCAAAATAGTTTAAGGTGAATCTCGAAAACTAGCGCATAAAATTTACTAGGTTTAGGCACAAATTATTTCTCTTACCAAGATGTAATTGCAATAAAAAAATTACATTTTTTGTGCTGTTACTTAAGAGGTTGTAGCGAATTTCGTTTTTCGAAAAATGCGAAATTGAGCGAAAACGCACCAAAACTTCAATATATATTATTCAAACTTATAAGCTTTGCTACCTATACCAAATATATTCTTTTTACCAAATTTGAAAAAAATCCGTCCATTCGTTTTGAAGTTAAGGCGATGTCCTTTAAAGGTATCCTTATGGAATCCTGTGCGTCCTTGGACCAAAGTAAGGAACTTTTTGAATAGCTTAAGCTCCAATCTTACTTCGTGGTCACTATCAATTGTTTTAGTCAATTTAAATATGTTTTTAAGATTTTTGAAACTTTTGGTTGTTTTAAAATATTTAATTTTTGAAATTTAACGAAATTTTATCTTTGACACTTTCTCGCTTCCAAACCGTGTATTGTATACAAAAACATTCTTCACAAAAAATTTTATAAATTTTGTTTTCTGTTGAAAAAGCATAATTTCTTATTATAAAATACCCCTTTGGCGCTTTTCTGGTCAATTTAATATACCCCGCCTGGAGGCGGTCTTGCCGGTTAGAGGGTTAAAGTCGGGCATGCCGACTATACAATACCCTACACCAGTCTGGTGTATTGTTTGGATCCGAAATTCGAATGGGTTAAAATGGGGCTTGTGTCAAAATTTTCTATAATGTGAGTCAGCGCACCAAATTTCATTAAAATATCTTAATATTTGCGACCTGCAGTTTGTAACCAAGCCAATTTTGGGGGGACCCTTATATGGGCACTAGTTCTAAACATGCACCGATGTTCACCAAAATCAATAGGCTTCGTCCTTGCGCCAACATAGGTCTGTGTACCAAATTTCATCAAAATATCTTAATATTTGCGACCTGCAGCGCTTAAAGAGTATAATTTTGGTAGGACCCTTATATGGGCACTAGTTCTAAACATGCACCGATGTTCACCAAAATCAATAGGCTTCGTCCTTGCGCCAACATAGGTCTGTGTACCAAATTTCATCAAAATATCTTAATATTTACGACATGCAGCGTATAAACAGTATAATTTTGGTAGGACCCTTATATGGGCACTAGGTCTAAACATGGACCGATGTTCACCAAAATCAAAAGGCTGCGTTATTGGGCCAATATAGGTCTGTGTACCAAATTTCATCAAAATATCTTAATATTTACGACCTGCAGCGTATAAAGAGTATAATTTTGGTAGTACCGTTATATGGGCACTAGGTCTAAACATGGACCAATATTCACCAAAATCAATAGGCTACGTTATTGGGCTAACATAGATCTGTGTACCAAATTTCGTCAAAATATCTTGATATTTACGACCTGCAGCGTATAAACAATATAATTTTGGTAGGACCCTTATATGGGCACTAGGTCTAAACATGGACCGCTGTTCACCAAAATCAAACTTGTTCGTCCTTAGGCCAACATAGGTCTGCGTACCAAATTTCATCAAAATATCTTAATATTTGCGACCTGTAGAGTGCGCACAAGATTGCATGGACAGACAGACAGAATGACGGACGGACGGACACACGGACATCGTTAAATCGAAATATAAAAAAATTCTGAGCCGATCGGTATACTATAAGGTGGGTCTATGACCAATATTTTTTGGTGTTACAAACATCAGCACAAACTTAAAATACCCTGACCACATAGTGGTGTAGGGTATACAAATGATGTGAAATTGCTTTTTATGCACATGTTAAAATAGTACTGAAAAAAATATTGAATCGGAGTGCACCTTTTACACTTGTTTAATAAGTACTTTTATTTCCTTTTTTATTTATTTTTAGTAACAAAGTGGTGTTTTTATGCCAGTCAAATTTCATGTCGAAGAATAGCTCAGCGGTAGAGCGCTAGACTAGCAATCGTGTGGTCGCAAGTTCGATACCCGGTGGCGGCAATAAAAAAACTTATATAAAATAAAAAATATATAATTTTTATTTGCGAAGTATTTTTTTAAACTTTTAATTGGTGGAAAAGAGCTTTCTTTGCATTCGTTCAAATAGTACTGAAAAAATGTTGAAGTGGGAGTACTCCTCTCCTATGACAACTCAATGTTAAAATCATTATTGTTTATGTTAAAAAAGAAGTACATCTATATCATCAATTGTAGTGCTTTTTCTACTAATTCGGCATCTCAGAAAGCTATTAGTTGATACTTGACATTTTAGTGTTCGTGGACAAAAAACAATTAAAAATAATTTTATTATACAAATGCAAAATCTCAGTTTTTAGGTAAATGCTTCCAATTTACAGCAACCATGGATCCATATCTGTCCATTAATTCTTGTGCGCACGCTACAGGTCGCAAATACAAGGATATTTATTTTAATGAAATTTGTGACCTTGAATCATGTGGGCCCATGGACAAAGCCATAAAGATATTTTTAACGGTGTTTTTCACACCAATTTATATCAGCCCCGGGTCGAAGGCTACTGATATTAGTTAAAATCGGTCGATTTTTAGTCCTCGTGCCCAAATAAAGGCCCCCAAAATTGGTTTTTTGCACGCTTCAGGTTTCAAATACAAAGATGATTTAATTAAATTCGGTACTCTAATTCACATGGGCTTATGGACAAAGCCTAGTTATCTCATTTGGAATCGGTCCATATTTCGAACCAGTGCCTGCATACAGGTCGAAAATACGAAGATACAAAGTTAACAAAGCCTATTCATTCTATAGGATCGGACTATATTTCCGATTTCCTCTTAAATACACCTAACATTAAGTAAAATCCAAACTGCTTGCCATTATTCTATTCTTTTTATCATTTTTGACACAAGTCCATTTTCGACCTATTCGAATTTCGGATTTAAACACTTTTAACCAGGGTATCACATAGTCGGCATGCCCGACTTTAACTTTTGTACTCGTTTCGTTTTGTACTCGTGCGTTAGACGAACTGTTTTCTGCAAATTAATGATATTTTACTAAGTTTGTTGAAATAAGGAATTTTATATAATTAATCTAATTTAATATACAGTAAAATAACGACTTGAATGAACATTGGATTTAACAAAAATTACAAAATAAGTTAGATCGGGATAAAAAGCATAAATTTAGTCCGCCAGTTCGTGAGTTGGGAAAATTGATATTAATAAATGAAAATTTTTATAAATTCCTAAGTGGTTAACAAAATTTTCTTGGACGTGGCTACCCCTCCCCCCCCCCCCCCCAATCGGAATTATTTTACAAATTTTTAAATGTAACACAATACTTCCAAAGAACCAATTTGTTTAAATATGTAATAGTACATAAATATTTTTTTGTTGATGTCAAATAGAATATGACAAAATTTCCTAAATTTTTATAAATAAAGTAGTCTTAAAATCCAATTAATAACTTTTTTATAAAAAATTTTTTTAAGTTTTTTAGTGCCTCTAGAAACTGTTTTTGTGTGGGTTTTCTATAAAAATCCTAAATGGATATGTATTAAGCTTCTTCAAGTAGGAAGAATTTTCCAGCTCCCCAATGCCCCACCAATTTTACTACCTATCAGAAGTTTATATAATCAAAAAACAAAAAGTTTTCATTTTTAATTTAACTAATTTTTGGTAGCTTTGCTGGTCTTTTTACAGAATTATTTATAATCAGCAAATATTTGCTGCAAGCGTGCCAATAAAATAAAATAGAGATAATTTCATTTTAATTGTTTTAATACAACTTTTACCAATCAGCTGATAAACAGTTTAGCGCTGGTAGGTTACCTGAAAAATAACTAGAGTTTAACGTTAAGTACAGATATTTTCATATAAATTTGTTAGGCAGTAAACTTAAATATTTTCAGATAAGTTAGCACACGTTTAATAAATATAATAATTTTGTTGTTAAACCTTTAATACGGCAACAACATCTACAGATGTGATGTAAGTAAGTAAATAAACGCTTATCAGTAGAGCAACCAAAAAAAGTCAGTGCTCAAAACACATAACTTTTTAGATTGA
Source organism: Leucophora obtusa (assembly GCA_949987735.1). Classification (NCBI taxonomy): domain Eukaryota; kingdom Metazoa; phylum Arthropoda; class Insecta; order Diptera; family Anthomyiidae; genus Leucophora; species Leucophora obtusa. The sequence goes on along the minus strand of OX465298.1, from coordinate 165,793,428 downwards.
ATACAAGTTCTCATCATAAAAATATGAAAATATTAAGCTACCCAGGAAAATTGTATACAGTCGGTTGCCAACCACACCCATTATGCAACTGGCTCTACTACAACCGATTCCATGGAATAGTCCATCAGCTATACCTTAAGTGTAAGGTATAGCTGATGGAAAATTCGTTAGCAGGATAAGTTCAGAAAAGTGGGTTGCTAGCCCTCCTTTCTCAGATTGGTGATAGGGCTGATATCCTTGTGTCAAATCACACGTTGCAGTCATGCTTCAGCAAACATTCATTCATTATTTACCTGCTTTCCTGAGACGCCAAGTTGACCGTGGCCACTCAGGTTACATGACTGTGTGCCTTCTCACTCTATCTAGCTTTCAGCGGGTGCTGAAAAGCCATTGCCCGGAAAATACTTGGTCTAGGACCGGAAGTAGTGAGCTTCTTGAGCAGTCATACAGTCAAACAATGGAATCATTTCTGGTCACTTCCAAGTGAATGACAGTCAGAAACTTTCCGCACTACGTGCAACTCTAATGAAAGTCCCAATTCCCATTGAACTTTGAAGCTTAAGAAAAACAATTCCTCTTTGCACCTTCGTTAGATTGGCGAAGTTCCATGAAACCTAGGAATAAATTGAATATACATTTTCTTTGTAACAATTATTTTAATAAAAAAAAACGAGTAAAACAGTTAAAGTCGGGCATGCCGACTATATAATACCCTACACCAGTCTGGTTAAAGTCAACTAATGTTTGGATCCAAAATTCGAATGGGTTAAAATGGACTTGTGTCAAAATTTTCTGTAAAATGAAACAACGAAACATGAGCCGATATAGGTCGGTGTACCAAATTTTATCAAAATATCTTAATATTTTCGACCTGTAGAGTGTGCACAAGAATGCATTGACAGACAGACGGACGGACGGACATCGTTAAATCGAAACAAAAAGTGATTCTGAGTCGATTGGTATACTAGAAGCTGGGTCTAGGTTCAATATTTTTCGGTGTTATAAACATCAGCACAAACTTATTATACCCTGACCACTAGACCGTACCTCAAAAAAATTCGCCGTACACCATCCAATCTAAATTATTTTTTCAATGAGGTTTGAAAAACCAATTTTTTTTGCCGAACCTAGGGGTCGCCATTTTACATTTTTCGTTATCTCTTTGGGATTTACAGTCGGATCTTAAAGTATGATACATCGATGTTTTTCTCTCGAGGTGACCAATGTTTTGCTCTAAGGCCCATTGACCTTAAGTATCCCGTTATAGTATTTACCCACCGGATCTCAGTTGCTACTACCATAATATACACCGTAATGTCAGAAAATTAAAGCTCGCAAAAAAGCATTTAGCTTTTGCTAAGGAAGTTTTTCGATAAATCCAGCAGAAAGTTATTGTTATTTGTTTTGTTGCTGAACGTAGGGGTCGACTTTTTAAATTTTTTTCATTGCATTTTTCCTTTATAGCAAAACACTGGTCTCCTTGAGGCCAGATATATCACACCTTTAAATCCGACTTTAAATGCCGAAGCTATAACGAAAAATTAAAAAAGGCGACCGAATTTCGGCAAAAAAAATTTTTTTTAAATGCCTTGCAAAAATTCTTTATATTTGCAGATGTACCGCGCACTTTTTTTTCCTATAAGGTGGTACGGACTACTGTCCACGTATGACAATCCACGGGTATAACAATTTTAAATTTATTAACCTATTTTATATTCAAGGGCAATTTTAAACATTGTTTAAAACATTATTTTTAGAGATTTGTTGGTTGCCCTACTTGTCAGTTATAATTAATGAATGTGTTTCTCGTCCGATTGATATAGACTAGCACTATCTGGATGCTTTACTTTCTGGAACAATGCAAACATTAATAAATGAAGTAATTAATTTTTAAATAAATAGCTACTGAGTATTATAAATTAAATAAATATAACTTTTTTAAATAATAATTTCTATTTTATTCCCTTAAATAAATATAAAAAAGAAACAATTTAACGTTAGCAAGTTTTATCATTTAAATCAAATATTTACCATGCGCTTGTGAATTTCACACATTGCAAAAATCTCATTCGAAATGTAAACACTTTTTATATTAGCTTTGCTTTCATTTTATGTTAAAATAAATATTTTATCAGACGAGTATTTAGAATTTTTTGCTTTCACTTTTTCCTCTTTTATATTAAACGATGGCTGAAAATGTTCACTCATATAATTCAAATAAATTAAAATAAACAAATTTTTATAATATTTTAATTAATTACTAAAGGCTATTTTTGTGCATTTATATTTTCATTTGTGTTGTAACTATAAAAGTTACATACCTACAAATATTTAGTTTGAAAAAAATTTTCTGCGTAAATATGGTAAAATTAGTTATATTAAAAGGCAATTAAAAACCCGAAACTATAAATTGATAAACAAAAGCGTTACATGAATAAATTGTTACACCGTTACACACTCTAAATTAATTGGACATAAATTCTTTTGGATTTTAGGATGTAGATAAGGAACGTGAATACCAAGTTCTGAAGTTTTAAGTTAAATTTCAAAATATATCAAAACTTGTTATACTATTGATATTTTTAAATATAGCTTTAATTTCGCGCTTAAGTACCAAATGAATTTCTTTCGACTGGGTGAGGGATGTTAAGTAACCTGCCAAATTAAGTGCAATCTTCAAATATTTTTTAAATCTTATTTCATCAAATAATAATTTTTATATAAAAATTTTCACAAAACTTTATCTGAAATAAAAATATTATGGGCCAGTGTTGTAGTCAGAACTAAGAACAATTATTGTCTTAAATATTTCTTAAGTTAGTCATTTGGTTTGAAAATTCTATATTAGGGGTACAACAAAACTTCTGCCCAGTGTTGTAGAAATTAAAGGGTATTTAGTAGGGTTCTCCAAATAAAGTTTTTTTTCAGTTATTGACTGGGCTATCCCCTGGAAATATTTATTTGGGTATAAAAAATACCCAAAAAATTAGGACAATTGGATATTGGGATTGTGTGCTGCATCAGCTCTGAAATTTAAAAAATGGATAACAAGGGGCAAATATGACTTTTGTATATTTTGCTAAAAACATTGATAATTTAAAACCAATATGAGATGAAAACATAAAAAATCGAGATCGGTGAGAACTGCCTATATAATAAAGCAATAAAAACTTAAATCAGTTAAAAAACAGCCGAGATTTTACAATTTCCCAGACTACTTAATCAAGAAATTCGATTGCTAATTTTAAACTTTATTGAAATAATCTACTACAGAAACACTCTTTTATTCTATAAGTTCCAAGAAATTCAGTTAAGAAGTATATTTTATATTGTGTTTTGAGAACTCGTTTTAAATTAGTGTCAAAGGTCAGAATTTTTAATCACTGCACAGTGGGCCAGCATCATAGAATTTTTGCCAAATCTAGAATATTGAGTATATGAAACCAATAGATATCACAAAGAAGGTTCTGGTTATTGCTGATCACGAATCTGAAATAAAAATATAAAATTCAATATGGCGGATACAAGATGGCGGCTATTAATTTTTAGTTTTAAATATATTGGACTCAAAATAATCAATTATATAGGTATAGGATCCAGTGATTAAAAATCTGAAATTAAAATTTTGAAATTCAAAATGGCGGATCCAATATAGCGAAAAACAAGTTTTTCATTAAATATCTTCTTATTTACTTCAAATTTCCACCAGGGGAAGTTTTTGGGTAGCAGATTACGAATCTGAAATCAAATTTAAAGAATTCAACATGGCGGATCCAATATGGCATCCATAAATTTAAAATTGTTATATGTTGGAAAATAAATTACACTGTACAAAAAAAAACCTTCTGATGACAACTGATTCACGCAGAAGGACCAAATAAAAATATAAATTTATCGGTGTTTTAGAAGTTTTCGTGTGGCCCTATGTTTTTGGGGGGTTAAAATTTCCCCTCTTTTGAAAATGTTTATTGTGAATCGGCATAGGAAACCATGTGAATCTTCCATTTTAGGTATAGTATATGTTGAGCAAACATATGTAAAATACTACGAGAGACATTTTTGTGGAACATTTTAACCCTCTAACTCTGGAATTAAAGGGTATCTTTTGGCCCTTTTTTAAAAGTGTCAAAAAACACCTATAAGTTGAAGATTTAGAGGGTTAAAATGTTCCGCAAAAATATTTGCCATAAAATTCTACTATAAGTCTCTGAAGACATCAAAGTTGAAAATTTAACTTCAATGCCAGAAATAAGTTAAAACTTAAAATGTGTTTAAGGGTTAATTTCGTACTTATTGAGAATTGGCACTCAAATGTCCCACAAACCTGGACTTTAGGGGGTTATTGTGTGCCAGAAATCCAGAATCTACATTTAAGGTAATTTTTAGTGATATTTTTTTAGTTTTTACTAAAACTCTGGAATGCTGGAAATCAGAGAGATCTGAAGGTACTTTTTCAGTTAAAGGGCAAAATCTGGAAAGTTTATGAACGGTCGCAAACGGTAGCAAAAACCTAGGTAGAAGTCATCTTAGGGAATAGATTGGCATCCAAGTTTTTCAAATATCTCTTGGAACATTTTGGAGCTTTTTTTTGAAAATTTAGGATTTTCAAAAAAAACCCATATTTTTGAGGTAACATTAATAATTTTGTTACTTTTTTCGTAAATACTTAACAGGTGTCTATTTTTTTGATAACTAGTTTCAGTTTTATAATTTTAGATTGTTTTTGGAACAAATTATTGTTTATTTATGAATTTTTGAATATTTTTATCAATTATCAAGTTATTTTTTTTATTCGGTAATATAATGTGAAAAAAAATTATTAAATTTTGTAAAATTGAAATTACGGTAATGGAATTAAGCTAAATCCAAATTTATAAAATAAATAATTCCGTTTTTGATTTAACTTAATTTAATTCTAGAAATTGTATTTTCGCAAAATTTTAACTTTTTTTGTCACATTATATAAGCGAATAAGGGTAAGATTTGAATAAACCCAGCAAAACCTTGGTAGTAGGTTTGACCTTTTTCACGCATTGCCTGGCAATGGGTACCCCTTTACCCTTGGTTTTACTTAGAAACCTATAGTAATACGTTACTAATATTCTGATACATCAATACTTATGTGGGAGGTATGAAATAATGCGTTACCGATGTGGAGATATATCACTACTTATTTGGAGCCTTTAAAATAATATATTACCGATATTGTGTTTAATAATAACTTATTAATAAGGGTAAAAATAATAAGTATTATATTATAACTACTTATTATGCGAAAGTACGATTTAATAAAAATTTAGAATCTAATTACATTGCTCGGATCGGTGTACTTTTAAACAAAGTCATTACTGGTAACGTCTTATTTTATTCCCTATTTGTAACCACTGAAATTTGTACTAATGTGTAACGACTTATTTCACTGCATACAAGTATGTACTTATTTTAGCTAACTAGTGAATTTAATATTACAAGTAACAACTTATTTCAGTACGTCCTTCGTAATCACTTATTTGAGCCTATACCGGTACGATTTAGGCAACCATTTACCCCCAATGACACCCCCATGTTAAAATAATGTGTTATGCGACCAAAGTGTAAGTAGTTACAAATTTTGGTTTCTATTACCTGGTAATAGAAGGTTTTGCTGGGAAAATATAGAATTTTTAAATTTAAAAGAAAATGTGGATTTTTTAACAAAATAAAATAAATCCAAAAATAAATCCGGTGATTAAAAAAAATGCCAAATATTTCACTCACAATATATTCAACTATCCTAGATTTTGAAAATACAAACACGTTTTCCCTTTAGGGTAGATCCTTAGGGGGATCCTTCGCCAGTGGGGCATATACACTAATCCCATTTTTCTCCGATGTTAAGGGAGATAAAAAATTGGAAAAAATATATTTTGTGCATTTTTCAATTGTCTTTCCTTGACATCCACTTTGACGAATTTATATCACATGTGGTCGCAGATAGACGTGTTTTTGTGTTTTTTGGGGTGCCAAAAAAATAATTGAAAGCAACTACATTTTCCAATAACTTCCTCAAATCGCGTGATAAAAAAATAATTTTTCATTGTGTTAGACCTATGATCCTAAGCTTTCAGAAAATAATAATTTGATTTTAATAAATGCTTAAAAAGTGTGAAAAAATATTCATTTTATGTTAGTGCCTGCCTCTGGGGCACAATCACCAGATGGCCCCTGGAGCTACGAACAGTTAGTGCTTCCCTGCCTAAAATGCTCTATAAGACTTTTCTCTATGTTTAAAATATGTTCAATAGTATATTAGTACAATCGTGTTCATTCTTAAATTTATATTAATTACTCAGTTTTTTGTAATTTTGAAGAATCATTATATTATAGTTTCACATTATTTTTTTTAATGTAGTGGAGATGTATTGATTAAAAAGAATCATATACCTTAAAGAACTTATTCTAAATTATTAATTTCAGTCATTAAAACATTGACTTTGCTGTATTAACAATATTTTTTGTTTAAATTATATCTAGCACTTTTGGCGAATATCCCCCAGTTTTAGGGCGTTACGCCGATGTGGGTTACTTTGGAAATCATAAAAAAGTAATAAAAAATATGCAAATAATTAGAATAAAAATCATAGAAATCATAGAAGCCAAGATATGTAGATCTTCAATTTGAAAGTAATTTTTGATAAATAATTAGGGGTTAAGAAATCACAGTGTTTTGAAAAAAAAAGTGGCGAAGGATCCCCCTTCTACCCTACCTGAATTGTATTTTTGGCCAAATATGGTGATCTTGGCCCACAGTGCACTGTTTTCAAATATACAATTTAAAATTTTTTTAAACCAATTTAAAAAGAACATTATAAACTACAAAAATTGTAGAAATTCCTTTCTTCATTTGGCTAGGGCAGAGAACTCTTTCAACGGATTTCAGGAAAACATTGATTTTTTCATTTAGCTTTGAGGCAATTTTTTTTTCTTTTTTTTTTTAATTCTATATATTTTTGGCTGACATACTACAGCATAAAAACAAATACTTCGATCCTCTAAACTAGGGCAAAATGCAGATCCAAAAATATTCGCTGTGTAAAATCAATTGTAAAATTTTATTTAATATTAATTTTTTTTAACTTAGTCAACAGCTATTTCTGAGGGTTATTCATCAAACTTCTTGCTATTATTTTTCCTGATCGAAAAATAATATTCAGAATTAAATTTCAGAAAATTAACCCTTACACTCAAGAATTTTTTAACCAAATATTAGGTTATTTGAAATAATTTTAAAGAAATTTGGGAATGATTTGGATTCATGGGAATTTTAACTTAACTTTCTTAAAAACAAGTTAAAAAATTAGCTTAAATTAAGTACATTTTTAATTAAATTCAGTAAGTCGTGTCTTCATTTTTTTTTGGATTTGTGCTTAATATTAGTATGTATTTTATTTAAATTTAGTAAAAACTGGTTCTTAGCTTTAGTTAAAATATCTTAGAAACAAGTAAATATTTCTACAATTTTTAGACGTTTTGAACTCGCGCAAGTGCCGAATAAACTTATTTTTAGTTCGTAGATTATACTTGTATTATATAAGTATAGCAACATAAAAATTTTAATTTTTAAATAAATTTTGTGGAACGTGTTATTCTATTTATAGAATTTATAATCCACAAGCATTTAAGTAATCTATTAACACAACAAAAATTCAAAAATTGTAAACAAATTTCGGTAATTACAACTATATTAAAAATAAATAAAAGTGATTGTACCTGGAACTACAAAAATTCGGTTGTTGAAAAATTCGGTTGGAACTAAGAATCTGTTTTCTGTGTGTAGTTAATAATGAAGCCTCAGAAAAAACTGCTAAAATAACAGACTATTTTTGCTATACCTTGGCGGGGCCTTGGTCCATTTTTAATAAAAATATTACACTTCATAAAATGGCTCATATCTCGAAAACTAAACGAGATAGAGCCAAACGGGTAAAATGTGTGCTCCATTGGAATGCCCTTATATGCCCTCATATAATATGGTCCGAGGAGGGTCCCAAGACGCTAAGTTTTAATAAATTCTACGACTCAGTATAATTACAGATAAAACTATAATTTTACAAATTTTTTCTTAAATTTAGATTTGTTGAGTAGGTTTGAGGTTAAGAAGGATAAACATTTCTTTTTCAAAAGTTATAAACATATTATTGATTTGCAAATCAGACTAGATCTAGTTTCTGCCTTTTTTTATGGGCAGGCTTCTTCTTTAATCATCATTTAACAAAACAATTTGTTAAAATCAACAAATTCTATTTTAAGCCAAAAGACAGGAATAAATTTTGTTAAGGTAACAAATTTTTCTGTTCAGCCAACAGATTTATTATTTTGAGTGCAGCAATATTAGAGATGACAAATTTATTACAAACTCTACGATATTTCTATCCCGTGTAGGTCTGCCTTTAAAAGTTTTTTGCTGCAAAATTAGTTATTTAAATTATTTTAAAATACCCACAAATAATACATTTCTCTTTTTTAAAATACTGCTTTACAATAAAAAACAACTAAAATTTCTCCATAAAATTGTAAAATAATTTAATAAACGTTCGTTTTTGCAAAGTCATGCATTTAATTTTTTCTATATGGATTATAATTATTTATCTATCTATCACAAAAAAATCAACATAACATCAATCAGAGAGCTTTCACAAATAATTACATATGCATTATGTGCACCCACAATAATTTAATTATGCTATTTGAAACAAAACACCAAATGTACACTACATATTTAAAGCAAAATGCGAATAAATTATTATCACCAACAGCCATATCTACATACGGGTATACAGGAATTGAACACATTATTTTGGACAATTTAAAATAAAATTTTTATATTTTTAACTTTGGCAACCAATACTTTTTTACACAGTTATCTATTCAAAACTATTTCCAATTTATAACCCTTAAAAATCATTAAATTAAAATGATAGGTTTAATGAGTTCAAAATTAATAATAAACATTAAAAACTACAATAGGATTTTTCAAAATAAAAGTTCAGTTGTTTTGACTTCTCCATCTTTGAACATGAACTGGGATTATTTTTTGAAAATATGGCAACATTGAAGAGATTGTAAGACTGAAAATAAGTGAGTATGAGAGAAAACGCAGAAAAATTAAGTTTTAATTTAGAAAGAATCCAGTGATGGTATTTGAGAATTTTGGTTTGGTGCCTAAATGATGCCAAAAAAGTGCCAAAAAAGCTTTAAAAGTGCCAAAAAAAATTAAGCAACATGCAAATGTTTCAAAAAATATGTTCAGCTTTTATTTCCAATATTTATACATTTACACCCTTATTCTAAACTTTATAACAAGAACAAAATTGTCACAAAACTGTGTGTGTGAATGGAAATTATTATACTTTTGGTATTCTCAGAAAAATTGTCACAGCAAAACCTTGACAAATTGTCATGTAATAAAAAGTACATAACAAACAAATATTTTTAATTGTCAACAATTTAAAATATAAAAATTGTATTTTCTTTTGAAGAATTTTAAAATTTTTCTTCACAGAAATAAAATATGAAATACCTCATTCATATTTTGAGATATTATTTTAAGATGTATCGAACCTTTTACCGACTCTAACATTCCTGCAAATTCTTCCAAAAGATTACGTATTAACATGGGGTTTTTGGGGCTAACGTTGTTTAGAATAAGCTCAGGGCAGGGGTATGGCATCACCAAAAACAAAAGTTATAACGACTTCGTCATCACTAGGTGGCACTTTGTACAAACAATTGACAATTTTCTTTTTTTATTTAAATTTAAATAATAACAAAACAACAAAGCAAAAAACAAACAGATATATCAAATTTTATTAATTGAATACATTCCGCGTTTGTTTTTCCTGATTTTTAAGCAGTTTTCAGCAGTTTTTGTTTTTTTAAATATAGGCTCAGCTGATACTAAATAGTTGTTGAGGTAATACTAAATTTCAGCGCCATCTACCGGTGAGTAGTGTAAGTTTTGATTTCCTATCTCTATAATTAATAGTCTCTGGCTCAGGGTGCTTGATGATAAAATTTAAAGGAAACTCCAAGTGCTTAGAACTAGTTCTCTCGTGTTCTGCGGTTCCTGGACATTTTTTAAGTTTTCATATCATTTAAGATTTCATAAAATTATAGAAAAAATCGTAATTTTTCACAAATTACAATTTTTTGATAATTTTATTTTTGGCAGAAAAAGTTTTCACCATTGTATGGTGAAATTTTTAAAACTTTTGCTTGTCATAAAAAAACTAGAATACCATAACAAATTTTTGAAAAATTCCAGTGACGGACAATACAATAGAATCAATTAAAGTTGTTCTAATTTTATCCCCATTGCTTTCATTTTTAAAGATCAAAATAATGATTAAATTGTCCCCGAAGAACTGGAAGCTGGTCCAGAAAATTGCAGAAATTTTTAGTGTAGCGTTTGTTTTTTAATTTTGCTACCCGTTCTAAGTAAGCGTGGCTTTTAATGAAAAACCAGCGATATCGACCTTTTATCAAATTATATAGAAATTTTCTTAAAAAGTGCCAAAATTCTATGAAGAGTGCCATGGTGCCATTGAACATCCAATAGTGCCACAAATGGCACTTTTGTGCCACTTTTACCAACAGTGATCCGTAGTACGTTTTTAAGTGTAAAGTCTCCATGTGGTAAAAAGAATCGCAGAAGGAATTGCAAGTTTGTTGTATTTCTATTCTCATTTAGCAATAGCATTAAAGCTTTACCTACCAGTGCCGAATGCCTTGGTGGGTTTACTACATTAGAAGAGTACTTTCATTTAGTGTTGAAATTATCCACATCACAAACTTTGATCTCAAATTTATGTCACCGTGTAATCAATTAAGCTCTCCATACGAATATTTAAGACAATTGTTTTTCAGCATTGCTAGAGTCATAAAAGCTCAATGTGCTCGGTATTCCTGTTCAAATTTTTTTACATCTAAAGCTGTTTCAGATGAACCGTGGTTCTTAGGACAGTTGAGAGGCCAGTCCTTTTGGATTAATCCTGTTTCTTACAACAAGGTGCTTAAATAGTGCCACTTCACCTCCTGATACTAAACTAAATTTTAAGTCACCATTTCCTTTTATATAAAAAGTCCGACCTTAAACCTGTCACTGCCAAATTGAAAGCTGATCTGAGTATCCTTTTTCAAATAACATAGTTCTTTGAAAGTTGCTGTTTCTCCATTTTATATTGAACAATCACTGTATATAAATACAAATAGGAATGGTACTCGTATGCATTTGTTGGTTCAACGTTTGTGCATTCATTCAAACATTTTAAATAATTATAATGAGAGCCTAATCAAATTTAGTATCATGCCGACTATAGAAAATTTATATGAATGAAAAAATGCACGACAAAATCTAAAATACGATTACCTTACCTACAAACATATATTAAAATAATGTACATACGGGAATTTTCGAATTTCGATTGAAATGTGTTGACAAGTGTTAAGTTCATGCAATGGATGTTTAACATGTCTAATGTATATAAAATATTTAAATGAGTGTATAAATGTAGTATGATTTAAATAATTTATTGAACATTTAATAGTTCATATATGTGTTGAAATTAATTCAAATTTAATATAAGATTCAATTAATTATTTCAAATAAACACAAAATAATTTAATATATATAAATAGATAAACGTCGATTTAAGTGAGCAAAGTCAGTGATATATTGCATAGATCAGGGATGATAAAGTTGGTACTATAGTACTTTTTGTGATACTATTGGAACCTCAAAAGTACTATGGTACTCCTCTGACTCATTTAGTACTATTTACACATTTTCCTACGTTAAATTTTTTGTGCTTTTTTAATTTTCATACATTTTATTGCGTTTATAGAGATAACATCAAATATCGGAGTTTTAAATAAAAAATCCTTATATTTAAAATATTTAAGATATTAGATGTTACTATTGAAAACTCAAGTTAAACACATAAAAAATGTTCTTTAACTTTTTTTATTAAAATACGTATAAAAAAATATGTTAAGAAATATAGAATTAAGAAATCTAGAAAAACATGCCTCCAACAGATTATTTTTCACAATTTGTAAAATTCGTTTGGGATTTTAGCATATTTAATTCCTTTAATAGAAATTTTTTTGTTTTTTGAAACGAGCTCCTAAAGAATTCATCTAAAGAATCGAACGAATTCTTAATCCACCTAATTCAATCATTAAATTCATTTGATTCGATTGTCAATCAAATTGTTCATTCGAAAATATTCTTATGACACTCACAAGGTGAAATATATTCGTAATTACCTTTAAAATAATGTTCGATTGAAAACGAAGTTGAATACAGTTTTCAGTGATTTTAAATTCTGAACACTACACTCACAGGAATAACCTGTAAAAATAGCAGAAAAGCTACTAAAAATTAGGAAAAAAGGGCCTTACAAAAGAAACTGCTGAGATTAGCAAATAAGATAAGAATAGCAAAAATAAAACAAAATTTTAGTTATATTTAAGTTAACTTTTAGTTTATTGAAAATAACAAATTATATAGTAAAATCTGCATGGGAAAAATGATCTCGATGGAGATCATTTGAAATCTGCATGGGAACGATAAGTAGCATTGGATAAGGAACATTTAACTTTTTTTGTTAAGACCGAAAACAGAGTACAGATCTTGTGTTCCATTGGAATAAATTCTTAAGGATTTGGTTCCTAAACTAGTTTAGATGAAAAATGGAACTACAATTTCATTGCACTATTGTCCATCGATTGTCCTTTAAAAATAATAAATTTTTGGTTATTTTTTTATTCGCGATAATTTCATATTTTCTTTTATTTTTTTTTTTTTTTTCTTAATTCTAATATTTTGTGTTTTTTTTTAACTTTTATTGTAATTTTTAGTTTCTGCTATTTTATTTGAATTTGTCTGACAACGCCATAATTTTCTATCCGATGTCCGGTATGATGTGCGATCCGATAGCGATTATTGTATTTAAATTTACAACAATTTTGCCTTATGACGTGTAGCAAAGAAAAATGTCGAAATTTGAGTTGATTTTTTAGAAAGTAGTGTCATATTTTTATACAAATTGTAATTCTTAAACATTCGCACATCTTAAAAACTAAGGTCCAGTTTTATAGTCAGATTTAAGAACGAAATTTTTATAAAAATGTATTTAAATATGAAATTTTCGAACAAAATTTTTTATTTGAGTGATATTTAAGACAAAAGTCGGTCTTAATTCTGATTATAAAACTGTCTTTAATTTTACGTCTTTAAAAATTATAACACATCTTCAAAAATTAATAACTATTCTATAACATATTATTCAGATAACTATGTAAGTTTGTTCTCCTTTAAAAAATGTTTGAAATTAATAAAAAATATATTAAATTATTTTAAATAAATAAAAACTTTTCTACTTATTTTTGCTGCTAGGCTTAAATTATTATAATAACCATTATATGATTATAATTTTTAGTAGCACTGATATTTTAAAAATTCAGTTCTTACAACCAATAATAATGGCAGTTGTTACAACCAAATACATTACTAAATATCAGTAGCTTTTAACAAGATTTGGTAGTAAGGACCGAAATTATAATTATAATTTGATAGTACATGGGACCGCATAAATTCGATTGGCAACAAATTCGGTTGGGACAACGACTCTGTTTTCTGGGTGCAAAAATAGTAAACTGCTGATTTCAGAAGACTAGGTTTTTATTCGTTTTAAAAACATTGCAAAAATGCTTTCAAGATTTTAAATTTTTTGATTTTTTAGTCTACCAATTATTACCCAATAAGCACACAGGTTTTAAAAATTCAAGTGCTTTAAATTTTGCTTGAATTAAAGTAGATTTCAAATTCTAGCACTAGTTTATTTAACAAAAATATTTCAAACTTGAATTTTTGTTTCCCTTTTGCTGGAGTATGCTATTGAAATAAAATTTAATGAACGTTGTATTCAAGCCTTGAAACTAGAAAACAGGGCTGGAATTGAACTTTATTTCAACTTGAATTCCAGTGAAATTGTTTATAGGGTTATTTATTGCTGATTTTAGCAGGTTAAGTTGTTATTTTCTGTTAACTAAAATTTATTCAAATATAAATATACGCCCCCATACATTTGCAATATTATGTCCAATATAATGGCACAGTATTTTTCTCGTTTTGCCACACACCATACAATAAATTGCAACATATATGTAACAAAAGATCGCCACAATATTTTATGATATATATGAATTCAGCATAACCTCAAAATGCACACAAACTTAAAAAGCGCAAGATTAAAATTGCACAGTGTTGCCAATAGATTATGCAATATTTCAGGTTGTCTAATAAAAATCAAAAGTGTTTTGATTCACAACATAATTTTGCTCAACCTTCAATTTAATTCATACACGGTCAATATGCTTGGACCACTTGGAAAGTTGTACCATAATATTGCAAATGTATGGCCCGCTTTAGATATAACATGATTTTAAATTTGTCAATTTATAATGTTAAATAATTAACTGAAAAAAAATTTGGTACTATAGAGGTCGAAAAAGTATTATTTTTAAGCTGGTTTGTACTATTTTAAAAATCCCATTTATCATCCCTGGCATAAATATCTTACTCTTCTTCTTCATCTTTAGTCAATAAACACATTTTTTCACATGACTTTAGTCAATAAACACATTTTTATCATGACTTCCACTAACATCGAATATCAAAGAGTAAGAAATCTATGTATATAATCTATGCTCAGTAAAGTCAATTTGACGGTGTCTACGGAAAATCTGTTATTCAAAAGCTTTTGAGATTAATAACGGTGATTCTGATATTAGTTCCAAAAAAAAATAAAAAGAATTTTTAAAAAAGTTACCGGATTTACGTTAAAACTTTTACTTTGAAGACTTTTTTAGAAAAGTCCTAAACAAAAATCTTAATTTTAGAGACATACGGGAGTATTGAATTTCAAACGTGAGCCTACATTTATATGCAAGTATAGGCAACTGCAAATGTAGTGAAAAGTAAATGAAATTTGGCTTGAAAATAGGACCGCTTACATTTTATTAAACTCAATTTAATATTTTCATTTGTTTTTGACTATTAATAAAACCAAACCACAAATAATTCAAAACAAATATTTTGTCAATTGTTTTTACTAATAAAAGTTTATTTCAAAAAAATAAAAGTCAAAATATAACTTTTATTTTTGCTCGAAAAAATAAAAGTGAAAAAAAAAACTTTTATTTTTGCTCAAAAAAATAAAAGTCAAACATTTAAAAAGCAATGCATTTTTGGAAGACTAGGCCACAAGGATCATTATGATGTACTTGAATCAGTTCTCCGATATTTGGTTATATGTGCTTTTTTTGTTTAAAAATGCAAAAATAACTTTCATTTTCGGTCCCTGGTTTTTACTAATAAAAATTTCTCCCGTTTCGTTTTTGATTAGTAATCCAAAAATGAGTGCGTCAAATGAATGTTTAGAATTTTCTGTGCATTTATGAGATTTTTTTTTAGACATGAATATTTTATAACTTAAAAAAAGCAAAACCTCAAATACTAAAACAACTACCAGATGAAGGGTTTATTATTAAAGTGGTCACATTTCCAAAAAAAAATATTTAATTTTAATTTAACTGCACAAAAGCTTTTTTATAAAAAATTTTAATATCTCCGAAATTTGAACATATTTAAATTATTTAATTAAAAGAAAAGCTACAGGTTGTTGCATTTTTTTAAAGATTTATATGTATTATGTATCATATTAATAATATTTTTATATCATGATATAATTTTTTTTCGTTCTATTTATTATGACGTTTGTTCCAGCTATCGATTCGTATACAAAATTATTGGCACTGATTTGGTATTCTTTAGTTTTTTTTTGATCAGAGCCCAGTATCTTTCAACTGCGCATAGTTCTGAGCAGATTGGTGAGTTGATGATTTGAGTATATATTTTTGACTTTTCAGTAAACAAAAAGATTAAAAGTTTGCGAAATAAAATAATTACATTACAAAACAGCTAAAACATACATATTTAGCAAACTTAATTTATAAATATTGTAGTTTATCGTAAAAATTAGTAAAATTATGAATTAGTAATACTTATTTATATAGATTGATAGACGAGAGCTGTACACACGGAGGTAACCAGACATATAATATTTGATGTCTAAAAAACGAAAGAACTGGCTAACTACTTCACTTAAAATAATACGTCAGTAGAAAAATCGGTCAAACTGGTTTCAAATCGATTTGACTAATTTTTAACAAACTTTTAGTTGAAACACTGATTTAAGCAAAGATTTTAGTTATCTTCATTTAACACGATACTAAAAATCCTCAGTACTTTAACTAATTTTGAGTGTTAATTTTCAAAATTATTTAAAACTAATTTTTAAGAACCCATTCGGTAAATTTTCGAAAATTTATTGTTAAAATATAAAAGTTTTATGTTACTGTTATTACCCGATAAATGGAGCCACCAATGTATCCGAAGTTTTAAATGTATCCTCCCGATTTTTTAAAATGGCTCATATCTCGAAAACTAAGAGAGATAGAGCAAAATTGATGAACTTTTCGACTACCCCTAACCGCATAATATCCCAATGAAAGGAGTTACCTCTATAAAAAAATGGACCTTAGCGCGGCCTTGGACCCTCGGAACATTTAATAATAATTTTCCACTTCATATCCCATATCTCGAAAACTAAGCGATATAGGTGCAAAATATTTGCGTTAAAATCGACAAACTTTATTTTAAGCCAAAAAACAGGAATAAATTTTGTTAAAGTAACAAATTTTTCTGTCCAGCCAACATACGTATTATTTTGAGTGTTGCTACACAAGAATTCTAGTACTGGCAAAAAGTTTGTGGAACTAATATGGCAGCGTTAGGAAAACCACAAAAAAAACTTGGTCTTTTCCATATCCAAACAAAAAATCTATTTTATAAAACGGAAAATTTTTAAAATTAAAAACAATAATAAAAAAAATGCTTTTCTGCAAGCCTATTTGAAATCGGAACATTCCGGCTATAAAACTTTGTAACGAAGCGTCATTATTTTTATAAAATCATAGCCTGCCGTGAACTAACTTTATACCTTTGGAAATTTCTGACTAGTTAGTACTGGATAACCACTGGGTGGAAACGTTGGCATGCCATTCTAGAAAAAGTTTAACTAGAGGTTATTTTAATAAACCACAGCAGTTCCGGTAAAAAAAAAATACTGGCAAAACGTTTTTCAAATGCTATCAGGGCATTCCAATACTAATTTCGCTTAAAATAAACTAATTTGTGTGGCCCCTTTAAGTTCATCTTAACCACGTTTCACTGTATGTTGTATTTTTTTCTTTTTCTACATAATTTAAAACAGATCGTTTTCCTGGATTTTTCAAAATTTTACTACCATATTTTTAAAAAGTGTTCAAAAGTAAGAGAAACAAATTCATAAACTTATGCATTATCCATACTTAATTTTATTTAAATATCTGTTGAAATTGGGAATAAGTACGCCACGTATTTTGGCAATAAGTACGTACGTATGTATATAAAACAAGAAATCCAATACTTTATATGCATTCTAATATGTGAAATGAAATTTAATATTGCTATTTTTCCCAGCAAGATACACGTTTCTGAAACCTGATCCTATAAAAATCATTTTGCATTATATGAGACAATGTAATTGCCATTATAACAATAAAAGTACAAAAAATCTTGCAATAATGTGTTCATATCAATAAGGAGGGAAAATAATGATTTCTGTTTTTGTTCTTTTAGCATTGAGTTGATAATATTGCTACCTTTTTAATATTCACCACCTTATAAGCAGAACTAACACCAAAGATTAAATGTCACTTAAGTGATACATATAAAGGAATCTATGGATTTATTTACTCAGCCACTTAAAAATTGTTCATACTTCAACAGAGACGTAGGCTCATAAAATTTGTGGTGGTTCTTGCAACATTCAGATTTGCTAAAAACTTGTGGAACACGAGGGGTAAAACTTAAAAATTCTTAAGTAGATTCACAAATACTTGCAAAGTAATTAAAAATATTTAAACACCAGTTTTTATTTTACAAATGTACAATCGAAATTTGCATATTTCTGAATATTGATTAAATTGAGCTTTTTTGACTTCAGATCGGCAATTCTCTAATGTTTATTATGAAAACTCCTCTGCAAAGGCAAATTAAGTGCAATTTTTCTAAAAGAATTTTGATTACATTTGTAACAAATTACTTTATTAACTAAAAACACTTTCAATGCAATATATTTTTCTCTTAAAATAACGTTCCAGACATTTTTTGGTCAAAAGAGTAGTCTCGGGACCTTGCTTTTGAACACATGCTTTTTTCAAAACAAATAATAATTTATATTTTTTGACTGGCTGTTTTATTCAGATGCGTTTTATAAAATGAAATGTTTTACACTTGATAATTATTGTCTTCCCAAAACCACTTTTAAATCTACCAAAATCAATAAAAATTCGTTTATTATTATTGACCAATTTAATTTTTATTGCACTTAAATTTTATTGCGTCCAAAGACGCTAAAAACTGAGTATTTGTCATCAATACAAGAATTTATTCTTAAATCGTGCTGATGAACTGCCTATTTGTCACAAGAATTGTTTCTTATTAATTCGCGCTAAGTGCCTATTTTTCAGTATCACGTCTTAATAAATCTATAAAACAGAAATTATAGAAGAAACTGTTTTTGCCGTGATGGCGATTTGAACCGCTAACTACAAAACTAAAAATATATCGATATCTGAACATTTAGACATATAAACCATAGTCGATTTAAAAGTTGTATGCAGAGACAATTAATTATAGAGATAGGAAATCAAAACTTACACTACTCACCGGTAGAGGGCGCTGTAATTTAGTATTACCTGAGCAACTACTTAGTATCAGTTAAGTATCAGCTGATCCTATATTTAAAAACTCAAAACTGCTAAAAACTGCTCAAAATAACGAAAAATCAAGCTCGGAATATATTCAAGTAATAAACTTTTGAAATATCCGTTTGTTTATTTCTTTGTTGTTTGTTATTATTTAAATTTAAATAAAAAAAGAAAATTGTCAATTTTTTGAACAAAGTGCCATCTAGTGATAACGATGTCTTTATAACTTATTTTTTTGGTGACGCCATACCCCTGGTTGTATGTACTTAATTTGAATTAAAAAAAATATAATTTGAAAGGAATACTAAAATAAATTAATATAATTTTAATCTGATAATAGTAAGATTAAAAAAAAATTCAAAGGTTTGATTTTGAAAAATGGAATAGAAAAGTTTAGAAAACTACTTGGATGTATTATTGCGGGTTAGGTCATCGGGTATGAACTACAAAACGCAAGGCTTCTGATTTGAATCTTGGTAAGTGTGATAACAAATGAGAAACTTTGAGTTTTTGATAGAATAAAATTAAATACAATTTGGGGAGAGGGATAGAGAAAGAATAAATTTATGGTTTAATATTATGGTGGTGAATGTCGGTGACGACTTTCTAAAAATATGTCATCATTTATACATCACATTTGTACTTAAATATCAGCAGGTGTCTATGGGTATTTTGTATAGGAGCGGAGCTGTGAGAATCACGTTTTTATGACATTTCCAATTGGGTTATTACCCAGCCAGCAATTTCGGAGCGCTCATAAATAAGATTTTTAAATGGCTCACAGAAATGATTGTTTTTTTTAAAACACTATTTTTTGGTAGAAAATATGAACCCTCAGAAAACAATCCAAAATTTATCTCTACAATCTAAAAAGCTGCCTTAAAACGAGTGTTAATTTTTCGGACTCAAAGAAGTTTCCAAAATTATTTAAATCTATGAAGAAAATTTCGATTTTTTACGTTCTTTTTTCTGAGTCATTTCTGAGTACACAGGCGGCTCTTTTGGATGGACCACTTTCATAGGAAAAAGTCGAAAAGTGTTTATGTTTTTGGAGCTCATTTCTTAGTCACTAATGATCATCTTTGTTTGCTGGGTAGTAAAATATTTATTTCAAAACTAACAGAATACTCAAAAAATTTATTATATTTTCCGAATAGAAAATAAATTAAATATACCATAAACTGAGAAAATTTCAAAGTTGTTCTTGTAAGTTACTTTCCATTCCATGAAAGTGAATAAAATTTCTCAAGGACATAATAGTTATAAGTTTTATTGGATTATTACTATTCTACTCAGTGCTGTGTCCAGAGCTCGCTTCGATGTGGAAATCTTTTCTACATAGTGGTCTTCAGCCGAGCATAGAGTCCTGTCCAAAGCCGGCTTCGCTGAATCAAGCATGGTTGCGTAGAAGTTTTCGGATGAAAATTGAAAACTTAAACTATATTAGATTAGAAAACTTAAAAAAAAATTATATTAAGCTAATAAATCGTCAAATTTTTCGATTAAGCGACCCGAATAAGCATTTAATTAATTTTATAGGATTTACGAATAATGCCGTATCCATTTAACTTATAATCTGCAGATCAATATGCATAATTTTTAGAGTATTTGCTATTCTTAGATTCCAAATCTTAAACACTAGGACTGCAAATTCCTTGTTGCAGACCACGATATTGAATTTTTTTTTATTATCATTTTGTCCTTTATTCCATATGTAACCTATGTAACCCACATTATCCCACACCTCTGCCTTTAGTGCATTCATCTATTTCTCCTTATAGTTATTTCACCTTTAGCACCCCAGGCATTTCTCGTTGTGGAAAAAAGTCATTATTTATATTTTTCGGTTTATTTTTTAAGTATCTACCAAAAAAAAAAAAAAACCAATCCTCCCTTAAAAACACATCTTAACCTTTTAGACTAACCATTGAAATAATCATTGTCATCATCACCATCATGGTTATGTATGAGTATGCATAGTTTTCGTTTTTATATCCTCAGCTTTTGTCACATTTTTCATCATTTCTTAGGAAAATTCTTAAATACTGTACCTTAAGTTTTTCAGCCATTTGCCTTTCTTTGCAATTTTTTCTTTTTTTCTCTGCTATGTTAAGCTTGTTTAATGTTTTTCTTATATTAAAAAAACACCTGATCTCCAGCCATAGCTTATGACTGGAATTTTAAATGTCTTCTTCGTCGGCTTATAAGGGCAGTTCTAGAGTTCACACTGTGAGTGGAAGTGTGTATGGGATTTTATTGCAACAACTTCAAAGACTGTTATAACAGTAGTCATTAGCTTTGGAGTTGTTTTCCTTATTGTATTTGAGCATTTTATAGTATCCCCTTCTTAGGTTTTTCTTTCATTTTAATTTTGTCTGTCTGTCAGTCTGTGGTAAATCTCTTTTGAGTTATTATCATAATTATCATCATTTGGTGTTTTTTTTTTGTTTTAAATGAAAAACGTGTGGAAAAAATCTTAAAAAAATACGTTTCACGTGTTTAGAGGTGTTATATTGTCATCAACACCCTCTTTTGAAGATGATTGTGTTAATCCAACGATTATAATTTTATTACATATTTTTTTATCTGGAATTGTGATTTGAATTTATAATTTTTCCTTTGTTTTAATGATAGAGATTTTAAAGATTTGTTTATATTTGTTTGTAAGTGAATTATAATTTTTTAAAGAATTTATCAAATTTTAGGTTTGATTTTTTGACGTAGGAACAAAAAGACAATCTCTGCTGACTCACATTTTATCGTATGATGGGCTGTAGAGTGGGCACGTGTTCACTTACAGTAATAACTAGGGCAAGGAATTCCATGGAAATGCATGCTTTTTATCGATATTCCAAAATTTACATGGACTAAGTAATTATCCGAATCAACAAAGTTAGAACAAAATGGCATCGATTTGTAGTTGCATATTTTAACAAAAATGTGTGTTTTTGCAGATCTTGGTTTAAGTGCACATTTGATGCCTTTTTAATGCATATTTTGTGCTTTTATATATATTTGTGCATATTTTTATTTTTTAGTAGCATTTTTTAATTTGTAATAAAATATAAAGAATTAATACACCCAGAAAACAGATTCAGTTCTGATAACCGCATTTGTAGCCAATCGCATGGTTCGGTTGTGGTAGCCGAATTTTTCAGTTGTGGCAACAGAAAACCAATTCAGACAGGACTAATTTGACTGTGGCAACGAAATTTCAGTTGTATCAGGAATAATTCGGTAGCCGCAACCGAAAAATTCATTTGATGCAACTGAACCATTCGATTGGCAACAAATGGGGTCGTCAGCACCGAATCTGTTTTCTGGGTGTACGTTTTCATTTTTTGATTCAATCAAAATATTTTTTTTGTCATGTTTTTTTTAAATGAACATTCTTAAAAACCTAATTGCCCTATGGAAAATCTTCGAGTTTTGTGTCTATTTGCAAAATAACTACAACATATTTTTATGTTTTAAAGTGCTTTATTTTTGCAAAAATATTCGTTTTTAGTGCATATTTTTTATGTTTTTAATGCATATTTGTCTTTTTTAGCCGCATGTTTTAGGCGCATATTTTCGATTTTTAAGTGCATGACATTCCTTGCCCTAGCTTAATGTAGGAGTGATAGATAGATCTTTGGTCAAACATATAACTGTTTGGTCTTAAATTAATTTATTGGGAACTCAATTTGTCTATATAAGGTCTTAACGTCTTGTTTCGTATTTAGAGTGACTCAATATACTTTTATATGATTTGATTAGTTTGAAGACCGTAAACTATTAATATATTAAGCGCGTAATTCATAAACTTTTACAAAAGTTTTATAATAGAGTTTTAAGCTAATGTGGTAAAAACTGTACTCATATTTTCATAAAACCAAAAAAATAAAAGAGTATAGTTGCTTCTAGTCATCTCCAAACCATGCTCACAGTAATGGAGTACTCAACTTCGCGGAGTGGAGTACTCCAGTATTGTTAATTTGTTTTAAGCATTTAATAAAGATTGAAGTGATAAAGTCACCATTTAGTTCTGAACTATGTATGGATTCCAACAACATGTACACTCAAAAAAAAAGTCAGTAAATTCAGCAAAAAATGTTACTGTGTCAACAAATTGTTAGTCAGGAGCGTGCTTGCAAAAAAGTTGTTAATTTATATATAAGCGACTGCAAATGAAAAAAGTTGTTGCTAAAATCACTAAACTTATTGACTGAAAAAAACTCAAAAAATTTGTAGCGAAATTTTACTTTAGTTAATTTATTTGCTGAAAATTTAAACATAGAAATTGTGTAGAGTTGTTTTTCTTTTTTATCATTTCCGTTGTCGGCACTACATCCAGACCAGCTGTGACATCTACATCTTGTCTACCTGGTTGTTGTCCACACTATAAATGCGGTTATCATAAATTTTTTTTTAGAAAAATAAATAAGTAAAACATAAGTTCAAAATGAGTTAACTGCTAAAAGAATATAACTGAAACTTTTGCTGAAAACGGAATTTCAGCAAAAAAAAATTGTTGAAAACTAATACACTTGATATACTTGACGTTTTACTAGCTTTTCTACTAACTTATTTTTTTGAGTCTATCTATCAAATTAAAAAAGCTAAACCCAGAAAACAGATTCGGTTCTTATAACCCAATTCAGTTGCATCAAATGAATACATACAATTTTATTCATGATTCAGATAGTGTCAATTTCAGGGAAAAATTTCGGCTACCTTTGGCTCAGTTTCTCCCGATTTTTTTAGATTGTTTTTAAGGCCGAAAAATAAAAAAAATTAAGAAATTTTCTTGCTCCTTCCTGGTCTTTTCATTCTTCTGCAGAAATTTATCAAATGAAACCAACTGATTGACTAAATGCTTCCTGGAATATGATCTAAATGGGTCTGTGGTGTAGGGTATCATATAGTCAGCATATCCTACTATAGTTTTTATTTATTTTTTTATTTAAAATAAAACTCTATTTATGTAAATACAGGGTGCGGCTAGAGTAACTATATGATTTGTTTTTTAAATAAATATTGAATGAAATGAAAAAAACAAAAGGAATAGAAAAACAATCTTAGTTCTTTGCGCAATTGTATAGCGTTTTAGCAATTATTCTTCCAAGTTTAATTTCTGAAATAGAAAAAAAATGAAATATTCACAAGCAAAAAAAAAAACAGATAATTGAAGAGGCGATGAACTAAAAATTTGTATAAATTATGGTATATTTTAATTTCGCTTTGGAATTATTGATGCTGAAATTTCTTTTTGCACTCTGTTATAGTTGAACTATATTACAAAATCTTCCTTTATGAAAAAAGTAAACGAAACAATTTCTATTGTCAACATAATTGATACATTGATTGCATATCTACTTTGTAAATGTGTAAAGAGAACAAAATTTAAACTATGGAAATATAAACTTATAAAAGGACTTATTGAAAGTTTAGTATGTCAATGTTTTTTTTTTCTTTTTCTGTGGAGCACAATTTGGCAACATTCCAAATTAAATTTTCTTAAGAGTAGATATAATATACAAAAATATATTTAAATTAATTTGTGTATAAAAGTTTACGATTTGGCTTAAAGAATGAGTGTTTAACAAGAATGAGATAAAGATAAAAATAGGTCTTTATAATATTGTAGCAAATGAATTTAAACTTTAAATAAATGTTTATCACTAAATCTACTGGGATTAATGCATTGAATCATTACTTTTTCACATTAATGCCAATGATTTGACATTACAATTTGGTGCTATGAAAACTAATAGAATTAACTATTAATTAACTACTTTATGAAAATGCCGAACCTGCACAAGAAAAACCTTTCCAATGGACTATTGTCCAGAAATAACTGTTTCGATTTTGACAGTTTTGAAAAAAAATTTCATATCTCGACCATTATACAGACTCTTTAAAAACTATTAAAATATATAAATTTATCTGGCACTTGAGAACAATCATGTGGGTAAGTATTCAAAGATTTTTGTCTGACTCTGCAAAGATACTGAAATTTATCTCTTCTTAGTTTTATATTTTTAAATTTAACCATAAACTAATTAATTTTATACTTCTTAAATGTACTTTAACTAGACACCTTACTAAACAGAAATTGAGTTAAAATTTTTAGGGTCAGTTTGATAGTCAGAAATAACAAAGAATTTTTCCTTAAATTATATATTAATCAGAAATTTTCAAACAAAATCTCTAACTTAAGCAACCCAGCCAACATATTTCTGAGCGTTAAAAAATTATGAGTCTTAAAAGACTCCAACACATGAGCCATTTTCAAATATTCATGATTTGCAGGCCCAAATTATTTATACTTGCTCCTTTCTTATGAGCTTTTCAAAAACCATGCTTAAAAATGCATTTATTTCTGGTTCTTGTAAAATCTTCGAAAATTAACCCGAAATTAGAAGGATATTTTTTTTAAAGGTGAATTTTAAACAACACCTTCATTAATTGCACTCTTTTTAGAATGGTTTATAAGGGTTCTGAAATATGATTGAGGAAATAAAAATTAAAAATTTTCTTCCGTATTAGAGATAATCTTGTATAATTTTATTAAATTGTGTTTTATTGTTATATGCGTGTAATCGAATAGACATATATTATATTAAATAAATGGTCATGTGCTGCAGTTTTAAATTTCTTTGGATCTCACAGAATTAGAGCTACGAAATATTTCTTGAATAAAGCTGAAAATTTTGTATAAAATTGTTCAGAAAGGATCACGAAAGACTCAAAAATTCTTCTTGTTCCTATATTTGTCATTATCACTTTGCCACTCAAAATTGCCATAAGGGTATTTAATCTTTTAAATTTTTTAATTATCCCACAAGGGAATTTTTAAGAATAACGAGTAAAAAGGTTAAAGTCGAGCATGCTGACTATACAATACCCTACACCAGTCTGGTTAAAAGCCAACTTATGTTTGGATCCGAAATTCGAATGGGTTAAAATGGGGCTTGTGTCAAAATTTTCTATAATGTGAGTCAGCGCACCAAATTTCATTAAAATATCTTAATATTTGCGACCTGCAGTTTGTAACCAAGCCAATTTTGGGGGGACCCTTATATGGGCACTAGTTCTAAACATGGACCGATGTTCACCAAAATCAATAGGCTTCATCCTGGGGCCAACATAGGTCGGTGTACCAAATTTCATCAAAATATCTTAATATTTGCGACTTGTAGCGTATAAACAATAAAATTTTGGGGGGACCCTTATATGGGCACTAGGTCTAAACATGGACCGATGTTCACCAAAATCAATAGGCTTCGTCCTTGGGCCAACATAGGTCTGTGTACCAAATTTCATCAGAATATCTTAATATTTCCGACCTGCAGCGTATAAACAATATAATTTTGGTAGGACCCTTATATGGGCACTAGGTCTAAACATGGACTGGTATTCACCAAAATCAATAGGCTGCGTTATTGGGCCAATATAGGTCTGTGTACCAAATTTCATCAAAATATCTTAATATTTGCGACCTGCAGCGTATAAAGAGTATAATTTTGGTAGGATCCTTATATGGGCACTAGGTCTAAACATTGACCGATGTTCACCAAAATCAATAGGCTGCGTTATTGGGCTAACATAGGTCTGTGTACAAAATTTCATCAAAATATCTTAATATTTACGACCTGCAGCGTATAAACAATATAATTTTGGTAGGACCCTTATATGGGCACTAGGTCTAAACATGGACCGATATTTACCAAAATCAATAGGCGCCGTTCTCGGGCCGACATAAGTCGGTGTACCAAGTTTCATCAAAATATCTTAATATTTGCGACCTGTAGAGTGCGCACAAGAATGCATGGACAAACAGACAGACGGACGGACGGACATCGTTAAAACGAAATAAAAAAAAATTCTAAGCCGATCGGTATACTATAAGGTGGGTCTAGGACCAATATTTTTTGGTGTAACAAACATCAGCACAAACTTATAATACCCTGACCACATAGTGGTGTAGGGTATAAAAATGCCTGAGTGTTTCGAAAAATTTGACTGCTTTCGCAAAGTCTGCGGTAACCATACCCTTAAGGAATACAAGGTTTAATTTTTCAATAGTAAAGTGGAGGATATATATAAACTTTATTTTGAACTGGAAGTTTTTCCAGATAAGCCATGTGTGCCAAAATATATCTGCAAAATTGCTACAAACTATTGATGCTGTGGTCTAAGGTAATAAAAGTTTTGATTAATATTCTTAGCACGAACAAAACTCAATGAAATTTGTCATTCCAATGCGTTGGCTAGATCCAAGTGAGTACGACGGAACTACATGCTATTTTTGTTAGGCATAAGAGCTGACATCAGCTTTGCTTCCAGTGCCACATTCGTATGTGCTTCCGGTACCTACACTACCTGTTCGCAGTCCAAATCTACGTTGATGACCTGGTACAAATGTCGAAACCGAAACCATCATCTCTAATTTTGTACAATTCGAATCAACATCAAGCCCAAAATTATTGCCACAATAGCATTTAAACGCTTTGGTGAACAAATTGGGATTTTAAAAATTAATACAGAAATATTAGCAGCCGACTTGAAAAGCCTTGATTTGTTCGAGCCTGGAGTGAAAGTTTGGACTTTCAGAACGTGCCATCATTCATTTCTGCCATACTTTACAATAAACGAAAAGAACACATTTGTTTATTGTAATGACATTGTAGGCTTAATGAATGAAATGAGCATATAGTGGCAATCAGTATATTAAAAATAATTGGCTCAAAACTAGCTCACAGCTAGTTAGGCGAACACAACATCATTCAGCCACCCCTGATACCAACAGGTATCAGGTATGCCACCGCTATATATAAAACTTGGTGTCGTTAAGAATTTTGTAAAAACTTTAGATAAAAATGAGCGAGTTTTTGAAGTTACTTTTTCCACAACATAGCGAAGCAAAGATTAATGAAGGTATGCAGTTTGTAGTAACAATATTTTGGTTACGTTTTGAAAATGCGTAAAATGAACTAACTGCATGGATAACTATCAAAGACGTTATATCAAATGTTCTAGGCAAATGTCGATCTCCTTTTGTTCAAACATACATCAACACCATGCTAGAAATGTCAACGAAAATCCACTTTTTGAACTCACATATGACTTCTTTAAAATCCGAAGAACATGGCGAAGGTTTTCATCCGATATGTCTTACTATTGCAGAACGCTATAAAGGCAAGAGCTTTTTTTCTCTTATAACAGATTTGCGTAGGACATTGTTCGATCATGGTGTCGAATTACCAAGAGCGAAAAGGAAAGTGAATTGAAAATAAATGAACTTATATAATCACTAAGTATATCTTTTTTATAAAAGTTATTAAGAGCTTGTTTTGTTTGCAAAACTATAGTGGAATTTAATATAATATAATTCGTTCATACACATCAATCCCGAAAAATCAAATTTTGAAAGACTTTTTTTTACTAATTCTAAATAATAGACAAATTAAGCCTTAATGGGCAATCATGAATTTGACTATTTTTAGCTCTTTGTCCCAGTGTAGAAAATCATTACCAGATATGTGGTTATGTATCTAAATACATACTTGGTAATGGTAACTAGTTACTTTTGTTATTACATTTCTTATTACCTTTATATGGCGATGTCGCGAAAAATTATGAGTTATGGTTACACACCAGCATACGAAAAATCAAAAAATATATCGTTACCCATGTGCTTACCAGTACTGAAAAAAATAATGAGTCTAAAAATAGATTTTCAAAAAAATAAATTATATAAAAAAAAAATACCTTTTATTGAATTTTTTTTTAAATAAAATTTGCTGGTGCGGGAATCGAACCTGGGTCTACAGATTGCCAGTCAATAGGTCTACCATCTGAGCTATATCGACATGTAATATTTAATAGATAAAAACATAATCGACCTGCTGCACACAAGTAAGCTTTCTCGCCAACATACAAAAAATCAAAAAATATGTGGTTACATATATCCTTACCAGTGTTTAAAAAATATTGAGTCTAAAAATAGATTTCAAAAAATTTTTAAAAAAATCTAGAAAATTATTTTCTATTTGAAATAATGATAAAAATAAGGCATTATCAGTAACTCATTATTATATGTTTTAAAATAATGAAGAAGGTAAGTGGGTGTCATAACTGGTAGTCCAAAAAATAATGATATGTCATTACCGTTTCTACACTGGGGTGTTAAGTTTTGGTCTTTGGTGTGTTCTGATATATGTAGTAAAATTTTATGGCCAACATTTTTGTAGAACATTTCATCTATGCCCTCCCCTTTTTAGTGCCGTTTTTTACGATTTGTTAGAATAGAGCAAAAAATTGCCATTATGTGGATGAGTTAGAGGGTTAATATGTTCCACAAAAATATTTGCCTTAATATTTTTTACAAAGTAAAGAACACATGGTTTCATATACCGATATACTGCACGAACAGGCCAAAGAGGGAAAATTTAACCCCCCCCCCCCCAAATAAAATTCCAATGTGATCTGTTAAAACCCCGACACACATATGTTTTGTTTTTTGTCTGCTCTACCAGAATTTACTGTCAGAACTAGGGTTTATGTCCCGGGAATTCCCGGGACGGGATTCCCGGGAATCCCGCCCTTTTTTCAATCCCGCAATCCCGGGAATTTAGTGCGGGATTTCCCGGGATTTTTTTTATTCTTCTACAGAAGTTTTAGCTAGTATATTAAAATTTTGGAAGCTGTATTTCAATAAAAGCATTGATTGTTTTAAAAATAATTTAAGTAAAAAATATATAAAATTAAAAAATGCGAATTTAATAATATAATATATAATATAAAAAAATATTTAGGCCGAATTTTTTGGGTTTAGTTAAACCGAAAACAAATTTTATTAGATATTATCAAGTTTAAATTCCAACAAAAATACTCGTACCTCGGAAATTTTATATATTTTAATGATGGTCTTTGTTCAAATAAAGCAATATACATACACACCATTTCAACATCAGTATTTCAGCTCCAAATACCTCCAAAAAAACTCGGCATTAAAATTAAATTATTAAATTAAAATCAAATTAAAAAAAATTATAATATTTTCGTATTTTCAATTGATGTAAGTGTTTTGAGTTTTTATTACAAACTTCAAATAATTTTATTTAAATTTCAATTGCTATTCCTTTATTTCAGTTGTATTTTTCAAATTTTATGTTTTTGTTAGATTAAATATTGTTGACCCTTGGTGTTATAATATTTTTACTATTGTTTGGCTTTAAGTCATAAATTTTTAAAAAATTAAATATTTTGTATTTTATTTTTTAATTTTTTAATTTTTTTCCGATATTTCGATTTGCTTCGCAAATCATCTTCTGGGATATTTAAAAAATACAATATATTAAAAAATATATTTTTGAACGGGACTGAGTTGAAAACTTCTCGCTGCACTTAAAGCTTACTATTATTTTTAAAATAATGCACAGATGCTTTTTCAAATTATTTTAGATTTTTTATATGTTAATTTAAAAAAATGCAACAATGAAAATTAAATAATTTTTTTTTAAGTAGTTGTGCCATAAAAAATTTCTATTCAAAAAATACCAATTAAAGTTATAAAACTATTTTATAATATTTTAGTGTCTATTTTTATAAAAAGATTTAGACGATTTGTCTAAAAATTTGTTTGAAAAATACTCACTTTTAAACTTTTTAATAAAAATAGACGAATACTTCTGAAAATCTGCATAGAAACAAAATATCTAGAAATATAAATTTTTGGATTCCATATTTAATCAAAAAATCGATCTTAGTTCTGATTCTAAAGCTGGTCCGATACAAATTTGCACCCATTAACAATTCCATTATATCCTGAAAGAAATTATAATTCAATTTGTTTAACCGTTTAAATCGCGAATTAATATTTAATTAATGTATTTCTAAGAGTTGTTTTAAAATTAAGATGGCCTTCCATACAAATATATTACCTGCATATTAGTTCGCTGTTTAAACTGTTAAACGAATTGATCTCGAAAAAGTGGAAGATATGGATATTTTATATTAAGCCCTTATTTCAGAATATATTAAGTAGATTTTCTCATGACTGCAACCAAAAGATGAACTTTGTCGTAAGTTTTTTTGATAGATATCGAGTTTTTCAAGTAAACATACGTCGGATATATTCATTTTCTAACGAGCGGGAATTCCCGGGATCCCGGGAAATTCATAAAAAAATCCCGCTGTCCCGGGAAATGAAAAAGTCCGGGAAAAGAAAAACCCTAGTCAGAACACAGTATTTTTTTTTTTGTTGTAATGTACTGTGTAATTTTAAACCATTATTGCCACAAAGTTAAAGATTTCAATGCATTTATATATATATATATATATATATATATATATGTCCTTTATTTATTTAAATTACGTAGTAAGAAAAGAGATTACACATACACTTAAATAAAAAGTTCACGAAGAACATAGGGCGTCAACGAATTCTCTCCATTTATTTCTGTCTCCGGCAAGTGATTTAATTTGGTTCCAGGTTTTACGAGCTGTTTCATATTCTTTTTTGGTACAGCGTATCCATGTATTACGTGGCCTTCCTTGTCTTCGTTGTCCCTGGGGATTCCACTCAAGCGCCGCTCTAGCGATTTCAGTTTGTGGTCGTCTTAGGATATGACCAATCCATGCATTTAGTCGACAAAAAATTAAATTAATTAATGTAAATTTGGATGAGCTCTTCGCTGTTTTTATTTGCTGTATTGTGTCGGTTTCATAGTCAGAAATATGGCAAATGCTTTTTTATTTTACCAAAAAATTTTTATTTTAAAATCTTTATGTCGGGTGATATTTAAAAGTTATTTAGAATTTAGGAAATTTTCCAAAACTGATGAATTTTTACGGGTTAATATATAAATATTTTTAAATTCGTATATTTTAGAACAAAATACAATAGGTAGACCAAGCAATGAAATTCGAAAATTCGTAATGTAGGGGGCTCCATTATAAATAAATATGATTTTTGCATGCTGTATAATTTATGATATTCATTCGTTAAATCTACCTGACTCCAAAGCATAAGCGATATTTAGTATATTTTTGAATCAGCCTTACAATAAAACCAGTCGTTATCAAAAATTACTAAATTTATACACTACTAAATAAAACTGGCATTTGATATGCAAGTATTTATGCACACAGAGAAAATTCAAGCTACTTATCAATTCAAAATTAGTTTCTAATACCGGATATTGTCTTAGAACAGAATATATTTTTGCAACTGAATATTGTTTGCTGGTATTGAATTTTAATTTAAGTTACTTTCAAATGTTGGTGCCATATCCAAATTTGTTTCTTGTCAGAAATTCATTGGTGTTGGTAAATTTTAGTTTCGAAATATCTTTTTCGTATATAAGTATATAGTAGTAATAAATAAGTCAGTACATTTAGAATACAATTAAATGTTTATTTAAATATGTATAAAATGTATTTAAATTTTCAATATTTTTCTTATGAATCTAATATTATTCTCCAGTTTATTTTAAAAACCATAAAAATTATTATTTAATATTAAAAAATCTTAGTGTTTTCTTCTATTGGCTTTTTTGTATTTATTTAATGTTTAAAGTATCATATTTTATATAGATAATATTATGACTTTTGTTATCATAAAGTATGTCATAATGTTGTTTGTATAGCTGTATATTTTCGTCTGCAGATGTGGGTGACGGAGGGTAGGGGTAGGGGAAGACATTTGTATAAAATGTTAAGGGGTTATTTTGTGGCAATACAATACAAAAGTTTAGATGACATTAAACATTTTATGTAAATATTTTGAAAAGAAAAAAATATGAATATATACTTTTTGATCTACTAACACAATTTTTTATACTATTATGATAATCTAGTATGTTATTTTTTATGTTATATTAATATTGTTCCCTAAAAATTTATAAATAAAATGAATGAAAAAGTAAAATAAATTATTTGTGTAAATATATGATTATCCTTATATTATAAATTATAAATACCATATGGTATTTATGTATATATGAGATTTTAGTAGAGGAGATATAAAAAACGGAAGGATATCAATGATAAAAACTTTTGGAAAATATTAAAACGGTAATAAGAAGTTAAATTGGTTTATAAATATAAAAGTTTAATGCGTGAGTAGCACTAGGAATTTCACAAAAGGATAAAAAGAAATTTGCATATATCATGTCGTATAAGGGATATATTGGAAAACAAATATTACTCATACGCTTCGTCAAAAAACAAGAATTGTGAATATGGCAACCAAATTTGGCAAACATTAAAATTAATCAGCCTTACTATCAATATTTTCCAAAGGTATATTTTCAGGCACCAGAAAACGTTTTTTTTTTTTTTTATCAAAAATAAATATCACTATAGTTCAAAATGTTTTTATTTCTCAATCGAAAAAAAAATTCTAATGTACTTTAAAACAAAACGAGTAAAAAGGTTAAAGTCGGGCATGCCGACTATACAATACCCTACACCAGTCTGGTGTATTGTTTGGATCCGAAATTCGAATGGGTTAAAATGGGGCTTATGTCAAAATTTTCTATAATGTGAGTCAGCGTACCAAATTTCATTAAAATATCTTAATATTTGCGACCTGCAGTTTGTAACCAAGCCAATTTTGGGGGGACCCTTATATGGGCACTAGTTCTAACCATGGACCGATGTTCACCAAAATCAATAGGCTTCGTCCTTGGGCCAACATATGTCTATGTACCAAATTTCATCAAAATATCTTAATATTTGCGACCTGCAGCGTATAAACAATATAATTTTGGGGGGACCCTTACATGGGCACTAGTTCTAAACATGGACCGATGTTCGCCAAAATCAATAGGCTTCGTCCTTGGGCCAACATAGGTCTATGTACCAAATTTCATCAAAATATCTTAATATTAATACCTGCAGCGTATAAACAGTATAATTTTGGTAGGACCCTTATATGGGCACTAGGTCTAAACATAGACCGATGTTCACCAAAATCAATAGGCTGCGTTATTGGGCCAATATAGGTCTGTGTACCAAATTTCATCAAAATATCTTAATATTTGCGACTTGCAGCGTATAAATATTATAATTTTGGTAGGACCCTTATATGGGCACTAGGTCTAAACATAGACCGATGTTCACCAAAATCAATAGGCTGCGTTATTGGGTCAATATAGGTCTGTGTACCAAATTTCATCAAAATATCTTAATATTTACGACCTGCAGCGTATATACAGTATAATTTTGGTAGGACCCTTATATGGGCACTAGGTCTAAACATGGACCGATGTTCACCAAAATCAATAGGCTGCGTTATTGGGGTAACATAGGTCTGTGTACCAAATTTCGTCAAAATATCTTAATATTTACGACCTGCAGCGTATAAACAATATAATTTTGGTAGGACCCTTATATGGGCACTAGGTCTAAACATGGACCGATATTCAAAAAAATCAAACTTGTTCGTCCTTGGGCCAACATAGGTCTGCGTACCAAATTTCATCAAAATATCTTAATAGTTGCGACCTGTAGAGTGCGCACAAGATTGCATGGACAGACAGACAGACAGACGGACGGACGGACGGACAGACGGACATCGTTAAATCGAAATAAAAAAAAATTCTGAACCGATCGGTATACAATAAGATGGGTCTACGACCAATATTTTTTGGTGTTACAAACATCAGCACAAACTTATAATACCCTGACCACATAGTGGTGTAGGGTATAAATATCCCTCAAGTTGAAATTCCAAAAATATCTTTAGGTATAAATATCAAAGTTAAAAAAATTGATAAAAAAAATAAAACTTTTTGAAACATTTTAAAACATTTTTTTTTTTGTTTTTCATCTTTGTACTAAAGCTGCGTTTGTGCGGCATTCCTATCAATGATATCTCGAACAATTTTGACAGTAGAAAGCCGAAATACGTTGAAAAACTGTCAGAATCGTTCTTGATAACACTGATAGAGAGTTACACAAACACAGCTTAAGTACAAAAATATGAATAGAATTTTAAAAATTTTGTTTTATTTTTATGGTGGAGATACTATTCTGGTTTTTGGTTTCAAATCTGTAGAAAATCATATAATACCCTGGAGTGCACTGTTGGGCGGTATATACATACAAGCATATATTGCAAATATTTTTTTTTTGCTAAAATGTTTGCCAATTGCCTAGCATTTTGCATTAATATTATTCATTTTCGGAATGAAATCTCTGTATGAGTTTTCTAATTAAATTTTTGCACCATGAAACCTTTTTCGCATTCCGCCATTAATTCGCAATTTTTTAAGTGCAGATTTTTAAAATTCATAACCTAGGGACCATAATGCTCAGCCCTCAGACCAAAGTTTGGTAATTAGTTCGCAAAAAAAAAAATTGAGAAAAAAAATTTGCAAAAAAAAAAAAAATTTCCATTAATGTATTCTTTTGCAGAATATAAATTGCTGATTAGGTTTCTTAACTATTTTTTTGTATCATAAATGCTTTTTTCGCATTCCGCCAATATTTTGCAATTTTTTGAGTGTGGTTTTTTTAAATTTTTAACCTTAGGACTACACCCAGAAAACAGATTCAGTTCTGATAACCGCATTTGTAGCCAATCGCATGGTTCGGTTGTGGTAGCCGAATTTTTCAGTTGTGGCTACAGAAAACCAATTGAGACAGGACTAATTTCACTGTAACAACTGAATTTCAGTTGCATCAGGAATAATTCGGTATCCACAACCGAAAAATTCCTTTGATGCAACTGAACCATTCGTTTGGCAACAAATGGGGTTGTCAGCACCGAATCTGGTTTCTGGGTGTATAATTGCCATATCTTATGCCGAAGTTTGGTGGTTAGCATGCAAAAAGTTTCTCGAAAAAAAATTTTGCAAAACGACCCGTAAGTTAAAGGGTTAAAATGTTCCGCAAAAATATTTGCTATGAAATATGAAATGAAAGCATTGAAAATTTAACTTCAGTGCCAGTAATAAGTAAAAACTTAAAATGTGTTTAAGGGTTAATTTCGTACTTATTGAGAATTGGCGCTCAAATGCCCACAAACCTGGATTTTAGGGAGAAACCAACTTCTGTAAAACACTACGAGAAACATTTTTTGGAAAAGTTTAACCCTCTAGCTCTTCAACTTACGGGTCTCTTTGGTCCCTTTTTAAAAAGGGTCCAAAAAATTCCCTTTCATTGAAGAGTTAGAGGGTTAGAATGTTCCACAAAATGTTCCTCGTAGTGTTTTTTGCGGTGAGCCTTTAGTGAATTTGCTCCCAAAGTTCAAAGATAGGTTTTTGTTTTTTTTTATCAGCTGGTAATTTAAATAAAAAATGAAATATATGTAGCTTTTATTATGTGAATGAGATATAAAAAGGAGTCTTTTAAAAAAAGCATTTCTTTTGATTTTTATAAAAAAATTGGTAGATATTTTTTTTAAATATAAAATTAAAGGTCTTTTCCTAACAAAAAGAAATATTAATATAAAATCAATTAACATAATGTTTTTCATCAAAACTTTGGTACTTTTTAGGATTTTAACCAAAACTTAGGTATATTTAAAGATTTATAAATGAAATAGGAAATGTGTTTTTGCCAAAGTTAATACTTTCCTTTTTGAAATAATATTACCTTCATTTTTCGAAAAAAAATTATACCATTTCATTAAAATCTAAGAGAGTTTGAAACGTTTTCGTAACCCGTAAAAGATGAAATTAGAAAAATACATTTTTTGACACTTCGAAAAACATTTTTTTCATAGTTAAATTAAGAAATTGATTCTTTTCTTTATTTTTTCTTATACAAAATTATAAGAGCATGAGAAAAAAATTTAAAGTTTTAAAATCAATTAACATAATTCTTTTTAAATTTCTATTTAACTTTTGACATTTTTAGGCTCCCAGCAAAAATATTGTAAAAATTCAACAAATAATTTGATATGTTAATTGCAGATTTTTTTACAATTTTATTATCTTTTATTGATTCAAATATATTCAAATATAAGACCCAAAAAAATCATATTTTTGCATTACATGCTATGTTAAAAATTTAGCGACTTTAGCGACCTCTAGTGTAGACAGAATGAGTTATACCTGAAAGGATAATATTTACCAGATTAAGTAATTTTAGTATATATACAAAAAAAATATTTTCATCGAAATCGGAGACACAATTTTTTTTTATTTTTGTCTATGGGACAAAGCACTGTGCTTTGGCTGCAGGATTCGAACACATGCGCCTATTATATTAAAATTTCTAGTCTTTTAAAAAAAAAAAAACTACTTTACGAGTTGTATCACTAAAAAATTTTAAATTCTAAGTTTTTTCCTTTGTCTGATTCTGAGACAAGATTATTTAAATTTTTTGAAAGCCAACTAACCAGAAAAATTGGCTAAAGTAGTTTAAATTTTTTTTACTAGATATCCCACTATAGAGAAATATGTTTGTTTGCCCAAAATGCTACTTTAGTTCTGTTAAATCTATAGGAAGCGATTTTACCCTTAAATATAATTATAAATTTTGTACAATCCCAATTTGTCAAATAAAAAATTGAAAGTGTCAAATAATAAGCTCTCATAAAACAGTTAAATAGAAAGAAACTCGTAAAGGCAAACATACACGTTCAATATTATTCATCAATGTTTTGAAAATTACCAAATCAACACATTTTATTTTTAAATACTTTGTTCTGATTGGTTGGTTTTAAAAACATTGATCAATAAAATTGAACGTGTATGTTTGCTTTAAAAACAAATATTTTATTGTAGAGTTCGAAACTAAAATCAGCATGGAATATGCAGGTATGGGGAAAAAGATTGGTACTCATATTTGTTTCTTCCGCGTTCTGCAGTATAACTAATCAAAAAACTTTCTGTTTTAAAAATTATCTTTTTGGTGTTTCAGTCTTTTAGCGGTTATGACTCGATGTGCATTAAAGTGGGTTAACTATGTTTTTAGGAATAAATTCAGCCCGAGATGCCACACGAACTCAAAATAAAAATATATATTTTCTTTGGATTTTGCAAATAATTTTGCGGTTTGTAACATATGACATTTTTAACAAAGTTTCGTTATAAAATTTGGTCTCCAACAATGTTATAACTGTTACCACAGTTTTCTACCCTTTTCAAATTTGACATTTTATACTCTTTGTCAGCATCATACTAAGTAACACCCTAATAAATTTCCTTAACTGCAAATATCATTTAAAATTCTATTTAAAAAATAAATAAATATTTTATAACTTCAGGGTAATAAATAATTTACCAAATCAAGTGGTAGTTAAATCAAATAAAAATCCAAACCAATTAAATATGTTTCTGCTTTGTTTTAGTTGATTTTATTTATTTTTGTTATTTAAAATTTGTCTCATATATTATTAACAACATTTTTTTTTTTTTTTGTTGTCTAAAATGAACAACTTTTAATTTATCTATTTAGTTGGTATGTGTTGGTGTATTTGCAACTAAATTTGTTTAACCTAAATAAATCACAACTCTATAAACATTTGTTTTTAGTGATATTCAACTTTGTTTTTTATAAACAAAACAACAAAAAAGGATGACATATTTTCCATATCCTTGTTGTGTCACTATGTGGTTTATGTTAAATTGAAATGAGTTTTTATTTATTCTACTACAACTTGTGACCCACATACCATTTAATAATCACATATACTAGTGCCGTAACGTATTTATGCTGGTAAGTGTATACAAGTTATACAAGTGTATGTAAATTGCAATAAACAAAAGTTGTTATAAATTTTTACTGCCACAAAAATGAATGCATATCGTTCGTTCATTATTAAAGTGCCACACTGATAAAACAAAATATATTTCAAGAAAAGTGATTAATACCGTTTACATTTATTTTCCTAAAAATCTACGCAGTAAATAACAGGTAATTAAGATTTTATTTCTGGGAGCAAAACCTACAATTTAATAAATTTTTTTTTTTTAATTTACTAAACTTAAATTGAGAAACTGAATTCCTCCTATGAATATGGTGCATTTACTGTATATAAATTTACACCACAAAAGTTGATCGTACTTTTGTGGTGTTACAGCTGGGAAATTTCCAGTTTTTTCAATATTTTTCATTTTCCCATATCTACACACAAATTTATTTTCAAATTCAGAAATCTACATCATCACATAAAGTAAAATTATTTGAATTAATGATTTGAATTATATAAGGTACGTGTACACATTTTTTGAGCGTATCTTTTGATTGAGTGGGACCTTTTCATATTTTTGGTAATTTGCATAATTACCAAGAGCCTTGAGAGAATTTATAAGAATGAGTTTAAACCCTAAAATATCAGTGCCCTATGTGTAAATTTAGGTTGAGTTCTGTAGATATTTAGGGTAATTTCTACAAACTTTTAATATTTGGGGTAAAAAAATTATTTTCATTTTGAGGGCACATTAACCACGAAATTCTGCTGATAAACATATTTGTATTGCAGACAACAAACAAACAGACAATATGTAGATGTCGCAGATTGTCCAGATGTAATGCGGATAAAAAAAGTTAATAAGAACGCAACTCTTCTAAGACATATAAAAAATGCAACCATTGCATTTATGTTAGCAGTACATACGCTGCCATGAGGTTAATATTGTTTTGTGTACACATAACCTGACATCTGAGGTAAAAATTGACATATATGGATATAGAAAGGTTGAATGTATAAATTCATAAATCTCCATAAATTTATTTCGCCTTAATAGGACACGATTCTAAAAATAGGATTCCTCCTCTATAATTATTTACTTAAATTTTTAGACAAATACATTCACTACTTTAGAAGTTCCATATTTATTACTACTTTTTATAACGTACACCACTACGTGGAGAGGGTATTATAAGTTTGTGCTGATGTTTGTAACACCAAAAAATATTGGTCCTAGACCCACCTAATAGTATACCGATCGGTTCAGAATCACTTTTTATTTCGATTTAACGATGTCCGTCTGTCTGTCCATGCATTTTTGTGCGCACTCTACATGTCGCAAATATCAAGATATTTTGATGAAATTTTGTACACCGACTTACGTCGGCCTAAGGACTATTGATTTTGGTTGAAATCGGTCCATGTTTAGACCTAGTGCCCATATAAGGGTACCCCCCAAAATTTTATTTTTTATACGCTGTAGGTCGCAAATACGAAGATGAAATTTGGTTCGTTGACTCACATGGTCCCAAGGAAGAAGCCTATTGATTCTAGATAGGATCGGTCCATATTTGGACCTATCGCCCATATGGGCTATATTTTAGATTTTCTCTTCTTTTATGCTTTTATAGAAAATTTTGACACAAGTCTGTTTTAACCCATTCAAATTTCGGATCCAAACATTAGTTGGCTTTAAATCAGACTGGTGTAGGGTATTATATAGTCGCCATGCCCGACTTTAACTTTTTTACTCGTTTTAGTTTACATCACTGAGCGTCGCACAGAGGAGTATGTGACCCGAAAAGCTGACCAAAATTATTAAACGTGTTTTTTGAACTAAACCTTCGGGGGTTTTAATAAATTTGGGTTTAATTTGATAAAAAGAATCCAGCGGCGAATTTTTGGAGGTTTCGTATTTTTTTTTTATCCCACGCTCACTTGTACTTCGCAGACGAATGCGTGTTTCCAGCTTGTTTTTGTAATTTAATCCTTTTTCTACCAAAGTCTTAAGAAACATGGATGCACATAAAGAAAGTATTTTAGATTAATTTTGTGCCTTTGCAACGCGCCCTAGTGGAAATATTTGGAACCAAAATTCAAATTTTGACATGCTGTATCTCCAGAACTAATCAAGGTTTTCCCAAAACTAAAATTTTGTATTTTTTGTATAACAAATCTCTATATATTTTAAGGTTTTTTTTTTAAATATGTATATTTAAATTGATTTTTGAGATTTATTAAAAAAAAGAGAGCTTTCTGCATAAATTTAAATGAACTTCGCCATCGCAATAACTCTTTAATATTAGGTAGATAACGCCCTCAATTTATCATTGGCGACCCTACCGTACACCTAAGGGCCTAGAGACGATTCTTTTGATGGCCAGTTCCCTACTTGGGTCATCTCGTAATAGTCCGCCAATACAGTAATCCTGTGGAAAGACATTTAGGGGGAAAAGAGCCCTAAAATATCAAATTTATCGATTTTTCCATTCATGGCCACAACTTAACACCGCAAATGAAAACAAAACTCCCCCCCCCCCCCCACAAAAAAAAAACCTAAAACAGAATAACCATACCCAACGTCCATACAAAAACATAACCGTGCAGGCTCTTGAGCAATTCCTGAAGCACTTTCGTCCCCTGTCAAAGGAACTCATCAGCAGAATTAACCTTCTAGTTCCATAGAACACCTCTGGGATGCTTATCAACATGATTCCGAAAAATTACCAGAATAGTCAAACATAATAAAGCAAATCTCAAAAGATCACAAAACCATAAATTCAAGAAACACAGATTCATAAATTAAAAAATAACACAGAAGAAAACACAGAAAAATCTTACCAAGTCCACTCTAGTATCACACACGAGATGTAATAACTGCTGCCCATATCATTCGAGCACTATACAAAACACACGCGAGAAAAAACAATAACATTTATTCAACACACAAACACAATAATATACAATATTTAGTTCAAGAAATAAAACTAAAATGTCAAAAACCTAAACCACAAAAAATTTCTAAAAAAGCACACGAAAAAACCAATGAATAGACGTCAACAATAATTTGACCATATTCAAATATTCCCTTAAAAGCCGTAAAAAAAACATGATCAACACATCCACAGCACCTGAGAGAGATACCTACCGAACGGTGGACTTGTACATCAACTTTATATAAACAGTCGCCCAATAAAATCCATTGATGAAAATAGTTTTTCATTCAATTACATTTGCAAGGCAAAAAATCCCCGAACAAAAGTTTATGACTGACAAAAAAATATGAGAAAAAGTGCCCAATGAGCAAAAATTGAAAAAAGATGAAAAAACACCAAAACTCATGGCGCAAAGTTGCGCAAACTTTTTTCTTTTGTTAAAAAAAAAAAAAGATTTTAATTTTTTTTTTTTTGTATATAACGTTTTCACTACCGTCACTGCCTTGGCTTTTAAAAACTTTTTTTGTTTTTTGTCTTTGCAAAAAAAGTGTATAAAAAACATTTTTTTAATATTTGAAGGAAGTGTTCCAATATAAATATTTAAGATAAAATTGCTAAAAATAGCTATTAATCAAGTATTTCAGTGAAAAAAAAATCAATTTAAAGACTCCATTCGTTCAGCCATAAAAAATATCATCCATATCTCTTAAAACAGAAAAAAACAATAAAAACGAATGAAATTTTCTTTACTTTCTTGAAATCTTTAAATTTTGAATCATAATGTAGAATTTAGTTCCCTATCCAGCTGTGTACTTTATTTTTCAGATTCCTTTAAATTTATTTTCGCCTTTTTGGCCAGCTTTTTGGGTCAAATATTCCTATGTGCGTCGTAGTTTGGTGCCATATTTTATTATTTTTGTTGTTTAATACAGATGCTTTAATAACCAATGTAACAAAATTTCCTTAAAGCAAGCTTTAAATACGGATTTTTCTATATTTTTAAAATATGTATACGGGAGCACTTAAAAAAGTTTTAATTTCCCACGACAGGTTTTACAATTACACATGATTTGGTAATTTTGCTCAAAATTGACAATGTAGAATTTTTAATATAGGGCATCGATATATTCAATTCACAATTCAGTTTACACAAAAATGTCTGTTGCACATACCAAAAATAAGGCGACGATATGTTTTTTGCATATTAGGTGCACATTAGGGTCATAATTATATTGTAGTGTACAAAAAACCCCTTTTATATTGTAAAGTTTTTGAAAGATATGAGAAAAATAATCTTGGAAGAAGTATTTTAATGCAAACTAATCTTCCACACTAATAAAATTAGCAACAAGTTCTGATACTTATTCCGCTTCAAAACAAAGTTTTGAAAAACGATATTCAAAACATTGCATTGGAATTTAATTAATATTGATATTCAATCTGAAAGGTTTCTCGGACTCTAGCTAATAATCTCACAGATTTGAGATTATTAATCTTCACCGTTTAAGCGGTTTATTTTAGTGTTTACCCAGGAAAAAAAGTTTTTTTTTTTTTTTTTTTTTCATAAAACATTTTATTTACAATCTATCCATTTAAGGATAATAAGCAAATTTGATATAATAATATTTACATTGGTTGTTGGACTACAGCAAGTACAACAACATTTAACAAACTAAGTTTCTAGTTTTTATACAATTATTTACAAATGAATTAAATATGTTTCCATTACGATTAAAATGAATGAGTATTTACAGAAAGATAAATGAATGGTTACATTAGTGTGAGATTACATTTTAGAAATAATGAATTAATTAACGAAATGGTAAATCGAGAATATGATGCCGTTTCAGTCTTTTAACTTCTTCAGTATCATCAAGTAGGGAAATGGCCAATGGGTTGCAATGATTACTTAACCTTTCAAGATAATTTGTGCTGAATCTGTTGATTTCATCTTTAACCTTTGGAATAAATAAATCATTATGTATAGTTTTATTAGAAACAAACCATGGAGCTTTAATTATTGATCTTAATGTTTTATTTTGATATCGTTGTAATATCTCAATATTCGAATGGCTGGTAGTACCCCATAGTTGAATCCCATACGTTCACACTGGCTTAAGTATAGTTTTATATATTATTATTTTAGATTCAATATTAACTTGGGACTTCGGGCCTAACAGCCAATAGAGTCGTTTTGTTTTCATTTTTAAGTGCTCCTTTTTAGCTTTAATGTGAGTCTTCCATGTTAATCTTTTATCAATATGAAGTCCTAGATATTTCACACTGTCTTTTTTGGGAATTTCACTATTGTTGATAAACAAACTTCGACAGACACCTTTACGTAATGTGAATACTACATGAACAGATTTTTCAGTGTTGACTTTTATATTCCATTTGTTCAACCATATTTCAATTTGATTAAGTGCTCTTTGGACAAGATTTGAGGCTTCAATTGGGCATGTGCTAGAAGCTAATAGTGCTGTATCATCTGCATAAGTTGCAACTAAAACATTGTCATTGATAGGCATATCTGATGTAAATATAGTATAGAGTGTTGGTCCCAAAACGCTGCCTTGAGGAACGCCTGCCATTATATTATATATTTGTGATGTTTCGTTGTTTACTTTAACGTAGAAATGACGATCACTTAAATATGACTTAAGTAGCAAATAGTATGGTGTTGGAAGCAGTTTTTTAAGCTTAAAGAGTAATCCGCTATGCCAGACTTTATCAAACGCTTGTTGTACATCTAAGAAGACACCAGAACAATATTTTTTCTTTTCCAATGTATCTCTTATAAAGTTTACAATACGATGGCATTGCTCAGGAGTACCATGATTTTCCCTGAAACCAAATTGGTATTCAGGTATGATGTTGAATTTCCCTAAGATTGGCGACAATCTTCTCATAAATATTCTTTCAAATATTTTGGAGAATGTGACCAACAAACTAATCGGTCTGTAAGATGTAACAACATTCTCCGGCTTATTGGGTTTTGCTACCATTATTATTTCTGCGCACTTCCATTTAGATGGGAAATGATTCAGTCTCAGTATGGAGTTAAAAATCAACGTTAAAAATATTATCCCCTTTTTAGGAAGATTTTTCACCACAACTCCATTGATACAGTCGTATCCTGGAGTTTTATTACAATTTA
The DNA here is from genome assembly GCA_949987735.1 of Leucophora obtusa. Classification (NCBI taxonomy): domain Eukaryota; kingdom Metazoa; phylum Arthropoda; class Insecta; order Diptera; family Anthomyiidae; genus Leucophora; species Leucophora obtusa. The sequence goes on along the minus strand of OX465298.1, from coordinate 165,748,781 downwards.
ATTTATTTACTTCTTCTTGAACTTCATGAGGCGATATGTGCTTTATAGGCAAATCCATAGGACATGGACTATCCAAAAAGTTTATTATTTCATCAACTTGACTGCTGTTGCTTAGTGTATGTGGTTGAAATGTGTTTTGAAGATGTAAAGCAAATGCTGCAGCTTTATTCTTGTCTGTTTTACACCACACTCCATTAAGGTTCTTTATGGGAGCATTTCTTTTCGATGGATGTTTAATATACTTAGTTGCTTTCCATAGACTGAATTCATCATTTTTGGATACACCAAGATTTCTAAGAAAGTAACAAAGATGTTCGTTTTTCAAATCAAAGAGACGCTTTTTTAGATCTTTTGCTGCTTTATTAAACCGCTGTTTATCATTTGGATTTCTACTGGTTTGCCACACTTTTCTTAATCTTCTTTTCTTTTGAATCATTTCTCTAACTTCAGCGGTGATAACAATTTTATCTTGACTGTCAAAAATGTTTTCCTTTGGAGTTGATATGAATCCAGCTTCATGGATTAAGTTATTGAATCCTTCAACGACATCATCCAATTCTGTTCACGATTTAATACTGACATTAAGGTTAACATTTCTTTCGATCCAAATTCTAAAAGAATTAAAGTCTGTCTTTCGGTTAACTATTTGGTATTTTTTAGAGTTTGAATGAAGGAATGTATTAAAGTTTAGCAGAATTGGAGAGTGGTCTGAACTAAGTGCATCACAAAATTCATTAGATATGTGAAGAAATTGTCTAGAAATACCAGAATACACTACAAAATCCATTAGATCCGGTAACTTTCTTGGGTCTGTTGGCCAGTACGTTGGACTTCCGGTTGATAAGACAGAATAGTTATTATTGACAACACAATTATGCAGCTCAATACCTTTGGGATTACGTACTCTCGAGCCCCACCAAGGATGTTTGGCGTTAAAATCGCCTCCTACTATAAATCTTGGCCCCAAACTGTTAAAAAAGTCGTAGAAGTTTTGAGAAGTTACACTATAGCGGGGTGGAAAATAAATGGCACAAATAGTCACATCACTTAAGTCACTTTTGACTTTGATGCAGACAGCTTGACTTATAATATCTGAGACTTTATATTTAATAGACGATTTTATTAGAATTGCAGATCCTGCGTGTGCATTATCATGGGGTTGGTTGGCTGTAATTAAATCAAAACCTCTAATTTTAAAAAAGGTTCTACTTGTAAAATGTGTCTCTGAAACTAGGAGTATATCGATGAAATTTGTTTTAAGGAATATTTCAATTTCTTGAGTATGGTTAGAAAGCCCATTGGCATTCCATATTGCAATACGAAGATTCAGTTGCATAGTTTTGATATTAAAGCTGACATCATGGTTAACAGTTTATTTGTTAGCTCAATTTGGTTTTGCAGTAGTATCTCAATTTTTTCAAAAGGATTTTCTGTTGTATTTTGTTGTGTATTTCTAAGTGCATCAGCATATGAGAATTGATTATTTTCTTGATTAAACGTGTTGTTTGGTATAAAATCATAGTTATTTTGTACATAACGTACATTCCTAGATATATTAACAAAGTTGCTATTGTGTAATTTTTTCCTTAGGGCTTGCCTGTAGACTTCACATCCTTTATAAGTAGCTGGATGATTTTCCAAACAATTTACACATCGAGCTGGAGTATCATTCGTTTTTTTACATTCGATAGTAAGGTGACCTAATCCACATTTAACACACTTTACTTGTTTTTTGCAATAAGTTTTTGTGTGGCCAAACTCCTGGCAGCGGTGGCACTGAACAAGGTCATTCGTTTTTTTTGGAGGAACAATAGTGACAATTGCATTATTGATATGTTTAATGTTGTATATATTTTTATTATTTGTGCTAGGTTCAAGATCAATATAAAACATTGGAAGGGGAGCTCTCGTGATTCTACTACGAATATTAGTGACAGTTCTGACTTGATGACCGTAATTTTCAATAGCTACTTTAATGTCTTGAGTTGGTGTTGTATAGTGTAAATTCTTTATAACTACTCTATATGATCTTTCTTGTTTCATTTGATAGGTATGAAAATTTATTTTTTTATCATTTAAGTACGTTACTAACATTCTATAAGTTTGAATATTTTTTACCATTACTCTAATCTGACCATCTTTTAAAGTTTTGTAATTAAATTCAGTGGGACAAATTACATTAGAGAAGCTTTTAATCATAGCGCTAATATTAGCAACATTTGGTATAATTATTGGAGGAGGTTTTGGTAAATTATTTTCTGTTGTTTGATCATTATCTGCATCACATTCCTCATCAACATCATTATCATCAACATCTTCATCGTTGCTTAGAATCGAAAACTGGTTTTGACTTACTTGATAATCAATTGTGGGAGTTGTTGTAGTTTTGTTTGCTTGCTTAGAAGTACTAGCATCGTTGTTATTGTTTTTCGATGTACTAGCATTGTTGTCGATGTTTGTTAATGCACTAGCATAGTTTTTACATGAATTATTAAAAGTATTTGAGTTGTTGCTATTTGGTTTTTTGTATTTATAAATTTTTGGCGATTCATTTAAATGACGTTTTTGTAATCTAGCCGAGGAAACTACCTGCCAGCTTACATCGCTCTCTTCACTTTCATTGCCATCATCCATGATGATTAGCAATGTAAATTATTTTTATTTTAAATATTGTTCTTGTTACAAGACAAGTAGATTATTTTTGATTAATTACACTTTCCACTAAAGAATTTTTTGTACATGCGTACGCGATCGCAGTCAAATGCAGACTCCAGGAAAAAAAGTGAGGAAAAAGAAGTAGTAAAAAGATAACAACAGTTGAATAGTTGTGAAAATTTGTGGTTTTCACTGATGAATTTAACATTGGCTTGTCATAGGAGGGAAGTTGTTCTTTTTTGAAACAAATTATGTATATTTGAACCAATGAAAAGGAAGTTCTTTTTCACTTGTTTTTATTTTAATTTAATTTAAAAAAAAAAAAAAAATCATGCTATCGCTTGTTATAACTGATAGCTGACTTTTAGCAGTCTTGTTCAGTAAATTGTTTTTATCTTCATTTCTTTAATTTTTTATTAACAAAAATATATAAAGCGCCGAATACGAAATATATAGCATATTGGAAAATATATAAAGTTGTTTTTTTATAAAAATAATACACTCAGAAATAAAGCTGTAAAAATTAGAGAAAAAGCTACTAAAAATTATGTAATTAAAAATAACCTTGCAAAAAAATTACTGATATTAGCAGATTGTTTTTTGCTAAATACTAGTAAGATAAGAAGTAAAAATAAAACTGTTAAATTTACAAAATTTAGGTTATATTTAAGTTAACTTTTAATACGAATTACCTTGATAAAATCCGTAAAAAAATTTGCAGCATATTAGTAGATAAAAAATAGTTTTTTCTGCAAGGTAATTTTTAACTTATTTTTACTAGTTCTAACTAAAATGTTTACAGGATTTTTCTTTTTCTGTTATATTTAGTTTCTAAATACATTTAGAAAAATTTGATCAAAATGGATTTTTTAAATTACAATTTTTTAAATACAAACAAAATTGTAATATTTACCTTTTTCGTATTTTAAGCGAAAACAGTTCTTGCCTTGAAATAACCCATACCTCCTTGTTCTAAGACAAATATGTATATTCCAACAGAATCTTCGCTTCTTTTTGATTATTCTAAAACAAGTAAATACAAGTAGTTTTTTAAAACTACTAGTTTTTGGTTAAGAGTAGATGTAGAGTAAAACTAAACAGAATTGGTGCCATTGTAAGCTTCCAAATTCTCCATCGTCTTTAATTTAAAATCTAGATTTTTAAGTTATACAGCGCCACGTTCTGAAATTCTTAAGACACAATTATATTAAGCGAGGTTTAGTTAAGCAAAAGAGCGATCCCAAGCAAATAAATTGAAGTATCCATATTCAGCTTAAGTCAATTTTTGAAAAGTTCCGTCTCTATTAAAATACTTAATTCTCATTAAAACTGATCGCACCCAATTTAGTCAAATTGAAAATATTTCAAAAAGTATATTAAAAAAAATTGGAAGAAATACAAAAACCAAACCAAAACATACAAAAATTTGAAAATCTCAAAAATTGTGGAAATGTGTAAAATTCAACTAATTTATTTAAGCTAAATATGGCTGTGGTTTAATTTGGGGTAAATTAAAATTAATTTTTTTTTACATTTATCGAAAAATTAACAAATGTCAATTGTGGTTACGGATTTAAGTTTTTTAAAAAAAAAAGTGTTACATTAATATGTTCTTATTTGTCGACAGAATATGTGATAGTTTTGTTTATTGTTGGATAATGTGAGTATAAATAATATTTTTTTTTTTTTGGTGTTTTATTTATTTTTTGTATGTATTAAAAAATAACAACATTTATTGCTTTCGAACGCAACAAATTGTTAACGTTTAAGTAGAGTTGACTTCTTTTATGATTTTTGTTCTTTGTTTATGTGTATGAGAACATGACAGCTACAAGAACAAGCAACACCAAATAAATCATAGGGTTGTTTTTTTGTGTTGCATATTAAATACATAAAAAAAAAAATTATTTTTAATTTACTCGGAATACAAAGAACATTTTATATAGGGCATTTATGAATGCATACTGGACTAGTGGAAACCATTTATATTTGTAAAATATATGCAAATTCTCATAAGCTAAATTTATGAAATATTAAGGGGGGAGATGACATTGGCCGTTTTTTGAAATCGACTTTTTTTTATAATTTTGTATTTTAGTAAATATTCTTAAGATTGTAAGATAAAAAATTTCATGTAAAAATTCCTACGGGTTCAAAAGTTACAGCCGGATTAGTGAGTATTTTTAATTTTACGTACGGCAGCTGGTATATACACAAACTTTGAACGCGTTTATCTCGAAACCATGTTTTTCGTACTAGTTGCGGCACTAGCGGGTTCATTTTTTGACGAAATTTTTTATTTTTTTTTGTATTTTTTTAAACTTGATTCGCTATCGTATGATACGAGCTTTTTTTTAAATTTTTTTCGATTTTCTATGAATTTTTAAAGTCAATATTTTTTAGAAAAAACACACTTTCAAATTTGGAACATCACCAAAAATTAAAAAAAAAATAAAAAAAAGCGCGTGTCATACGATAACCAATTTTGTTAAGATTTAAAAAAGTCATTTTTTTCCAGATCGGACAATTTTTGCGACTCCCAGCGCTGCAACCACGAGGCCCCGTTTTTTCTCTGCCGCCGGTTTGGAGCTCTATAAAACGATGTTGGAGTGAAAAATATATTATAAATTGGAAAAATGTTTGTTTTTGACTGAGTTATGAGTTTTAAAAAAAGGTCTGTGTTCTCTGCCGCGAATGTCATATCCCTCCTTAAGCAAATGGGCAATTCCATGGTAACGTTTGTGACAGTCGTTTCAATGGCACGAAAAATAAGGAAAGACTTTTTTGAACTTTTTTTGTCTTTTATTTAAAAAATAAATTATATTGAACTACGGATTTTCTCTTATATTTAATATTTTCATTTAAGATGTTTAGGTAGAAAAAGAAATTCTTTTAGATTTCTAGGTCAGCTAAAAAAACGAAATAAACTAAATATCATTTATTCTTATGGATTTTGTAGTTAATTTTTTGAAAGTTAAAAAAACAAAATAAATGAAAAATAATTTTTTTAATGAGTTTGCTGTTAATTTATTAACATATACAAATAAATGAAAAGTTCTTTTGATATAATATTTAACAATCAAACAACAAATTCAATCTTAAAAATATTTTATGAGTTAATTATATTGTATTAAATTTGACTGCGACTCCTAATTAGAAACGATAATACATTATCAGAAAAAAATTGTGGTATTAAATTAAAGTTCTTATATTTTCACCAATATTTTGTTTGCCTTCATCGCTGCCTCACATCGATTGTGAATTGATGTTATAAGACCTCGACTGGTATTACATCCCAAACCAGCCTTACTTCCTCAAAAAGAGTTGCCATATTTGTAATATTTTTGAGGCTTATGGGTCTTTTCAGGTTAGCCCACATCTGCTTGGTGGCATTCAAATCTGAACTGGATGATATCCATTCCAAACATTGAAAGAATTCTCTGAATTATTCTCTGAAGAATTAACCGACGGCAGCATGAATTTAATATTTCAACGTATTTTTCTTCATCTACATTCGAAATAATATGCCTGTTGAAATTTTCGTCAGTTTTGGCCTATCTCTCTTAGTTTTAGAGGTACATATAACCAATTTAAAAAAATCTGGGGTGTAAAATGTAACAAATAGTTTCTAAAAATTAGCTATGAATAATTTTCAAAATTAAGGTAACTGAAATCAGTTTTTCAACAAAAAATTTGTTAAAATTTTGTCAAATCTACTTGAAATCCGTTTGACTGACATATTATTTTTGGTGAAAATACTATCAATTTTTTTAATTAACCCTAAGCATTCCCATACCATAATTGACCCTCCGTCTGGCTTGACTACATACGCAACATAGCAAGGATTAAATTCTGGATTAATAGGTCATATAATATATCTCACGCTATCAGGACCAAGACGGATTATCTTTGTTGCAGATGGATATCGATAACTTGGCTACCCAAATTATTTTTGGTAGTTATAAACATTAACACAAATTTAATGCTCGTATATCCTGCACCTCACAGTAGTGTGTAGCGTATAATTTTCAAGTTCAGCCCACTCTACTATGCACTATCCGACAAGAAATTCGAAGGCAGAAAAAACGAGTATTTAGTGCGTTCCTTCTGTATCTTCTAATGCTTCTCAAACAATAGAACTTTTTTACGAAATTATATTGCTTCTCGAAAGACAGAACTGTGGCAGTGATTGAAGCTTTATTTCTAAAACAAACAGTAAATTTATGTCATTATTTAGAACTGTCAACGAATCACATTTTGGAAACCGAAACATGTGCTTTCATGCGATCTATCTCGAACAAACATCATGGTATATATCACCAATAATGCAACAATACGTTTGCCTCCAAGCAAGCAATATTTCAGAGGGATAAAATATTTAAAATCTTGCATTTAGATTTGAAGCATCTTTAACGATATTTTTAATATTTACGTTTATGGTTAATAAAACAAACAAAAACATAATGCAAGCAATTGGGTAAATGCGTTTTATTGATATATTTTACCCTTGGACTTATATAGAGTAACCAACAGTCAGCTATACCATCACCCTTATAGTCCTTATTTTTTTTTCTCTATAAATATGCATTTTGTGTAAACTACATAACTACTTTTTACTTCATATAGAAAATAAAGCTGTTTACTTTAGTCTTAACATTTTTCAAATATACAACTACTTTGGACTGAGGATTGCATGTGTTCATGCTTAAGAGTCATCTAGATGAATGAAGGAGCTTTTGCTATATGTTTGCCTTTTGTTTTTCATAGGGTTTATTTAGTTTTTGTGTATTTGTTTTTCTAAAAGCCATATCTCGTTTTGTCCTTTTTTCGGATAGTCAGTTCATATACAAAGATAACTTACACAGCTTCCATTTATAAAATAACACATACAAAAAAGCATTATATTTTATTTTAAAATGTCAGCCGTTTCTTTTGTTGGTTTGCTTTAGGTTTTTGTAGTATATTCCTCTTACTCATGATGCTTTATGTAGGGATTTTAGTAGTAAAATATTTACTTTTTGTGCGAGAACATTACAGATATGAATGCACAATATAATACAATTGTATTTTTAAATTACTTTAAAATTATAGATTTATGTATAACCAGTGGCGGTTCTAGATCTCGATTTTTTTTCGTGAAAGGAAGGAACGCTCAGAAAATCCTTCACATTAATTAATGTGTTGCTGTTTTTGAAAAGGGTATTGAGAAGAGATCAAATATGTCAAGTCATGTATTATCAATAGGTTTGCTTTATCAGCCTAAACATTTATACTCAACCCAATTTTAGCTCACTTATTGATCCACTGTCGATTTTGTGACTCAACATGCAGAAAAATACTTGCACTGTGGCCCAATATAAAAATTTCAAAATTTGTTAAGTTTAAGGATTTTTGCATATTTAATTCTTTTAATGCAAAAACTTTTTTTTTAACTTCTTCCCGATTAAAAAACAGTATACATTTTTTAATATATGATAATATAATATAATGTCTGCGCCCTCATATATTTTATATGATGATTAGAAAAATATTAAAAAATTTTCTCATATGTAATCATATTAAATCTTATATCAATATTTGCTCTATCGCAAATTGTTTATATAAAACTATGTAATCGATAAAATGTCGTTCAAAATGTTATATATAAATAGATAGAAAAAATATTTCGATTTAATTTTATATAGTACAATATATTAGTTAATCTGGGACCCAAGACTTTATCACCTCATCCATTTGAGGCAAAAAAAAAATTTTTTTTGGTTGTTTTCTCAATTTTTTGATTAAATAAATATTTTCTGAGCTTTTTACTTAAATTTAAAAAAATACTATTTGAAAATAATGAAGACTTCAAATTATGATCTGCTTCATAATGGGTCAGTAAGTTCAGGCATATTGTTTACCATTGGTAAGGTATTTCAAGTACAATACATATCCAACGACGTATATTTTGTTATGGTCCGATAAGTTTTTGGTGGATAAATAAGTCATTGAATATTGTCATGTCTAATAAGATAACATTTGCAGCTCGATCTCGGGTACTATCAGCCACCAACAAAAAGAAGTGCTCTGCCCGGCAAAACATTAAAATTTCTTTTAAAATAAAAAAAAAAATTTAAGTCCAAAAAAATTTTATGTTTATAGAAAAATGTTCGAAATTTAAAGAATTCGACAATAATGAATTCATAAACTAACGTGACAATAGGTACTCATTATCAACAGTAGCCTGCGGCCCATGGTAATGTGTGCGACGTAAAATCAGAACGTTTCATGTTCAATCCCTACTGCCATCCAATACAAAGTTTTTATCATTTAAATTTAATCATGTCGTATTGTATTAACTTATATCCAATTTGATCCGGACAAAACTCGGACATAAGTGGATAATTTTTTATAACTTTGTATCCTTGCAAGTACAATTATGTCCAATTTAATATAACTATTTTTCGGATGAAATTATATCCAATTGTATATGGAGAATATGTCCATTCATATACAATATTATATAAACTTTTTTACTCGGGTATTTACAAGTACTAGCTACGGCAATATTCAAAAGATATACGGTATAACTCGCTTAATACGAACTCGGATAAGGTTAATAAGAACTAATTTAAAAGTCCCGAAGTTTTGGCATCAATTTCAATATAAAAAGTATTGGTTAATACGAACTCGCTTAAGACGAATACTCGGTTAAAACGAACTGTTTGTGATGGTACCACAAACAAATTTCTATATAATTTTCCACTTTTAAACGAACTTTACAAAATTCGACATTTTTTTCTATATATTTTTTTGTTTTTGCTGACAAATTTTAAACCGAACACACAGACATTTTTTCTTAAATATATTACAAACAATATATTTAGGAAACCAAATGAAAAAATTAAAGTTGTTTCAAGGAATATGTTGTGGATAATTTGAACATTTTAAATAAATTTTACCCCGGTTAATACAAACCTTGCTTACAACGAACTAATTAATCTAGTCCCCCGGAGTTCGTCTTAAGCGAGTTTTACTGTAATTATTTAAAATCAAAAATTATTGCATAAAACAAGTATTTACAAGAGATATCAGTTTTATTGATTTACACATTTTTTTTATACAAATAATTTCTAATTTTATTTATACAACTTTTTCTATAGAGGGATAGGTGTACATATATACAGGTGTATATTCATTTGTTTTCAAATATTTTTACATAATAGCTTGTTGTATTATTATATGATCATAAATACAACATGTTTTATACATTTTCATATCAATTTCATAATTTATAATAAAATATAATAGTATTTATGGAAAACATTGAAAAATACAATATATATTAGATTGAAACTATTATTAACAACAACATACATTTAGTTGTACTAATATCAATACATAGACAGGATAAAATACAAAACAAAACAACACAATACAATGTCATTAGAAATTAATATCAACTCAACCATTATGGTAAAATGAATGCAAAAACGTTGCAGTAATAACATAATATTGGTAAATGTACTAAAAGCTTAAATATTCACACAAATACCCAGACAAATAGCAAATATATAAAGCAAATACTACCTGCACACAGATATAGAATACTCCTTTTAGTAATTAGTATATTATAGTACAGGACTGGAAAAACTATGGCACGTATGCCAGTAGTTACATACGAGTCAATTTTAAGTGGAACGCGATGTTTGCTCCGCATACGAGCAAATTTTATAAAAAAAAAATTTACATTAAAAAATATTTTTTTATATCAAACTTTTTTTTAATCTATTTTTAGACACTAGACCAACGTTGGTTACCGTTATCGTTAAAATACCGTACCAATACCAATACATCAAAAAAAAATTACAAATACCCGTATCGTTACCGATACCGTTATTTTTATGTATATATATAAAAATTATATTTTTTTTTACTTTTTTATTTTATAGTCTTGAGTTTTTTTTACAAAAAAATTTATAGATAATCAGCCTTACTATCAATATTTTTCAATCGAATATTTTAGTTAAAGTCGACTTTAGTTAAAATATTGGGTGGCAGTATGCCTTGATTTGGTTTATTTTTGGAGCATTCTGATTGGTTAATTTATTTTCAACCAATCAAAATCTTTGAAAATATAAATATTTTTGTAGGGTTTTCATACAAAACCGAATGATTAAAACTAAAGTCGACTTTAAATTTAAAATACTCTTTTATAGTAAGGGCCAATAAGTTTACTTATTAAAACTACCAGCATCGAACTTATAGCTAATAACACTGTGAGACAAATGGTAGGGGTCAGTGATCGGGAAGGGTTCAAACTACCGGGGAAAGTTATACCGGTAAAAAAGAAGTTATACGTGTCCCGGCGTTTCGCTGGGTCATCCCTAGGAATCGAGATATATCGATTTGACCTTTGGTGGTCTTTTTTTTTGACATAACTCGAGAACCACTAGTCCGGTTTTGCTCAAACAATTTTAAAAAAATAAATGTATGAAGAAAAAAATATTTTTTGCCTAAAATATTAAAAAAAAGTAATAAACAAAAGGTTATTGATTTTTATGGTGGCGGTAACAAACATTTATTTTTACCGGCAAAACTGTTGAGTATATAGAAAAACGTTATATGAACAGATTAAAGGAATTGTAATTTTTAATTTTTTTAAAATTGTTTGAGCAAACTCGGACTAGTGGTTCTCGAGTTATGTCAAAAAAAAAAAGATATATCTCGATTCCTAGGAGTGACCCAGCGAAACGCCTGGACACGTATAACTTGTTTTTGACCGATATAACATTTCCCGTTGGTTTCATCCCATCCCGATTTTGACTGTCGCATATTTTTGAATTACAACGAACGAACTTGTAAAAATTGTATCATCTGTCTTTGATTTGAAAATAATTTAAACAGAAAGTGATATTAATTTATGATCTATAGTCAAACTAAAAAGAACATTCATTTACTTAAAAATAAGAGATCAACTAAATATTCCCCATTCATATTAAAAATATTCTAAATTTGTATGTACTACTTTTTATATGTTTTAAACTATTTTATTATACCGGTACGTACCGGTATTGCTGTTTCGATTTCGGCATTCCGTTACCGAAACAAATAATCTTCGATACTGTTACCCTTAACGTTATTCGTTTCGGAAACCAACCTTGTTCTAGACGCATTTGAAATATAAGATGAGTATTTCCTGGTGTAAAGTCTATGCTACCGAAGATATACTTTTTGTAAATTTCAGTACGAACATCCCAGCAAAACCTTCTATTACCAGGAATAAGAAACCAAAAATTGTAACTACTTACACTTTGGTCGCATAACACGTTATTTTAACATGGTGGTGTCATTGGAGGTAAATGGTTGCCTAAATCGTACCGGTATAGGCTCAAATAAGTGATTACGAAGGAAATACTGAAATAAGTTGTTACTTTTAATATCAAATTCACTAGTTAGCTAAAATAAGTACGCTCTCAAAACAATTCCGTTGCGACAACCGAATTTTTTCCAACCGAATTGGCTCGATTGATGCAACCTCTTAATTCGGTTGCCCCAACCGAATTCAGTTGTGGCAACCGATAATTTGGTTGTGGCAACCGATAATTTGGTTGTGGCAACCGAATTAAAATCGAATTCGGTTGCCACAACTGAATTCGATTGCTGCAACCGAATTACGAGGTTGCAGCAACCGAATCAATTCGGTTGGCAAAAAATTCCATTGCCACAACGGAATTGTTGTTATAGTGTATATACTTCTATGGAGTGAAATAAGTCGTTACACATTAGTGCATATTTCATTTCTTACAAATAGGGAATAAAATAAGACGTTACCAGTAATGACTCTGTTTAAAAGTACACCGATCCGAGCAATGTAATTAGATTATAAATTTTTATAAAATTTCACTTTCGCATAATAAGTAAATAGTTATACAATGCAATACTAATAACTTATTATTTTTACCCTTATTAATAAATTATTATATAACACAATATCAGTAATATATTATCTTAAAGCCTCCAAATATGTAGTAATATATCTCTATATCGGTAGCACATTATTTCATACCTCCCACACAATTATTGATATATCACAATATTAGCAGTGCTGTTCATTTCATAGGACAATTGTCTCTGCTCAATTCACATGTATTCTCACGCTCTTACTTTTAGTCGTCACCAGTGTTGCCGTTTTGATTATTTTTAACCAAAATTGATTATTTTTTTTTCCAATGTGGAGATGTGAACTTTTTTTTCATTTTGGTAACTTTTTTGGCCATCAAAAATATAATTTTTTTTTCTGTTTTTTGATATATGTTCTGCTTATGCTTGAATACGTATTCTTGAATTTAGAGAATTTCAAGATTATTGCAGTATAGAGCCACATAAAAATTAAGTATTTCTGGTACCCGGTGACTGATACTATGTAATGTAATCAATCGAAGTAAACGATAAAATCTTGTGACTTGGTTTAAATATTGGGCGATAATAACTTTAAGGTTTGTTTTTTATTCCTCTCATAAATTCTTAATATAATAAATAACTTAAATAAAGAATTTCAATCGGAAAAATGCGCCTTCCACATGTTTATGGCCAATTGAAATTAAATGTTAAATTAGTTTTGAGCAATTTTACCAAAAGTAATTATGTAAAAGTTTAATTTCATAAAAAACGCTTAATTTATGTGATGAAATTAATTTATGTAATTAATTAAATGTAGAAAATATTTTTATTGGCCGTAAAGCTAAACTATGTATGTTTGAATAAAAGTAACATGTCCAACTTAAAAAAATATGAAATTAAAAAAAATATACATTCTTTTTATATAGAAATTTGAAAAAATTTCAAAATGCTTTGAATTTTCGAGAAAAGATTTAAAACATCTTGCCATAATAATACCAAATCAAGTTTTCAATAATTTAGAAATAACTTTGGAGCCTTTATTGTCATCTTTCTCAAACTTAACAAGTGGTAATAAAGAAAAAATGTTAACCCAATGGAAATCATTAAGATTTTCTAAAATTACAGAATTAAACAATGTATTTGGATTCTTCATCCAAAAATTCAATTATATCCATGAATTTTTGGATAAAAAATCCAAATACAAAAAAGGAATGGATGAAAAATGTTTTGAATAACTAATTTATGTTGATCAAAATTCACTGACATTGCCACATAGTTTAGCTGCAGCCGAAAGAAAATTTTGACAACTTATTTTAATAAAAACAAAGTTTAGAAATAACCTTGATTTTAAAACTATTAATGATAATATAATGCAATCAAAAGAATTGTGCAAAAACCAAAATCATTCCCACCATGTGTGGTCTGCCAAAGAAATGTTTTAACCTTATCTACACCTTTTGCAATTGTAATTCAGAAAATATCAATTGAAATTCAGAAAATATCAATTGAAATTCAAAATTTCCATTTGAAATTCAGAAAACATCAATTGAAATTCAGAATTTCCATTTGAAATTCAGAAAACATCAATTGAAATTCAGATTTTCCATTTGAAATTCAGAAAATATCAATTGAAATTCAGAAAATATCATTTGAAATTCGGAAAATGTCAATTGAAATTCAGAAGATATCATTTGAAATTCAGAAAATATCATTTGAAATTTAGAAAATATCATTTGAAATTTAGAAAATATCAATTGATATTCAGAAAATATCATTTGAAGTTCAGAAAATATCAATTGAAATTCAGAAAATATCATTTGAAATTCAGATAATATCAATTGAAATTCAGAAATTGTAATTTGAAATTCAGAAAATATCAATTGAAATTCAGAAATCGTCATTTGAAATTCAGAAAATATCAATTTAAATTCAGAAAATATCAATTGAAATTCAGAAAATATCAATTGAAATTCAGAAATCGTCATTTGAAATTTAGAAAATATCAATTGAAATTCAGAAATCGTCATTTGAAATTCAGAAAATATCAATTGAAATTCAGAAATCATCATTTAAAATTCAGAAAATGTCAAGTGATATTCAGAAATCGTCATTTGAAATTCAGAAAATATCAATTGAAATTCAGAACACAGCAATTGAAATTCAGAAAAATGTAAACAGAATTTTTTATAGAATCCGGCCAGGTACATAATGTTATACTCTATAAAAAATTTATATATGGATTTCATCAAAATACGTTTGATTAAGAAGTGGGCGAAAAATTCATTTTACTTACGCGAGTGAGAATTATTTAAAATTTGTGTGCCTCATTGATTTTAGGTAGACTAATTTCTTTCTTGTTACGAATTATAGCTCCAAAATGTAAGGCTGAAATTTAAAGCCAAATAATAGTCTTTAATGTCAGCGTTACGTTTTAATGTCTACATAATGAAATTAGTCTACATAAAATCATTGAGGCACACAAATTTTAAATATTTTTCACTTGCGTGAGTAAAATAACATTGTCTACCTGGACGGATTCTTTTAAAAAATGTGTTTACATTTTTCTGAATTTCAATTGATGTTTTCTGAATTTCAATTGATATTTTCTGAATTTCAAATGACGGTTTCTGAATTTCAATTGATATTTTCTGAATTTCAATTGATGTTTTCTGAATTTCAATTGATATTTTCTGAATTTCAAATGACGATTTCTGAATTTCATGTGATATTTTCTGAATTTCAAATGCCGATTTCTGAATTTCAATTGATATTTTCTGAATTTCAAATGACGATTTCTGAATTTCAATTGATATTTTCTGAATTTCAAATGATGTTTTCTGAATTTTAATTGATATTTTCTGAATTTCAAATGACGATTTCTGAATTTCAAGTGATATTTTCTGAATTTCAAATGACGATTTCTGAATTTCAATTGATATTTTCTGAATTTCAAATTACGGTTTCTGAATTTCAATTGATATTTTCTGAATTTCAATTGATGTTTTCTGAATTCCAATTGATATTTTCTGAATTTCAAATGATGATTTCTGAATTTCAATTGATATTTTCTGAATTTCAAATTACAATTTCTGAATTTCAATTGATATTTTCTGAATTTCAAATGACGGTTTCTGAATTTTAATTGATATTTTCTGAATTTCAATTGATGTTTTGAATTTCAATTGATATTTTCTGAATTTCAAATGATGATTTCTGAATTTCAATTGATATTTTCTGAATTTCAAATTACAATTTCTGAATTTCAATTGATATTTTCTGAATTTCAAATGATATTTTCGGAATTTCAATTGAGATTTTCTGAATTTCAAATGATATTTTCTGAATTTCAATTGATATTTTCTGAATTTCAAATGACAATTTCTGAATTTCAATTGATATTTTCTGAATTTCAAATGACGGTTTCTGAATTTCAATTGATATTTTCTGAATTTCAAATGATATTTTCTGAATTTCAATTGATATTTTCTGAATTTCAAATGACAATTTCTGAATTTCAATTGATATTTTCTGAATTTCAGATGATATTTTCTGAATTTCAAATGGAAATTCTGAATTTCAATTGATCTTTTCTGAATTTCAAATGGAAATTCTGAATTTCAATTGATATTTTCTGAATTTCAAATGGAAATTCTGAATTTCAATTGATATTTTCTGAATTACAATTGCAAAAGGTGTAGTGTCTTGACATGCAATAAAATGATAGCAAGCAATTGTTAAAATGATTTCGTCTCAAGTGAAGACAATCAGTTTCAATTTTATTGCAATATCATGATATCGCTGACATGCAAGCGGCTCTTGCAATGATGCCTGCTATCCAATGTCACTTTTCATTTTAATTTTGTAATAAAAAAATAACAGAAAATTTAGTAAACAAGAATGGGAATGAGTTTAATTGTTTATTATTTGTAGATAAAGATTAAAGGTGCTTTCACAATGATAGAGTGACTCTACTCTGCAGCACAGATTAAAATCTTAAGTGTTCGAAATGCAGAGTAGAGTTACTTCAAAACTTATTTGACATTTTAGTACTTACTTCATATTTTCGCCACTTTTTTCCGGAATTATTACGGTTTTTAATTTAAATATTTTTTTTATTTTAAATCATACCGAAAAGACCACAAATTTCATATTTATTTAATATATTTTGTTATTGTTTTTTTTAATTTGTTGACACTTAGATATGTGAACAAATTAGAGATGTGTTTTTTTGGGTTTATTTGTCATGTTAAACAGTTAACAGACCAATGTTAACTCCAGAGTGTAGCAAATCTGTACTCCAGAGTCAAACCAGTTTTACTCTGGAGTGGAATAACAAGAGATAGCACAATACAAAAATGTGTTAGTATGAAAGAGAAAAAAACTAAATTTTCTGCAGATTGGAGTACTCCGTCATTGTAAACGCACCTTAATGTTTGATAAAATTTTGTGTTTTCGAAGAAAAATCTATGATATTTCTTAGCCATGAAATGGTCAAGTGTTCTCCACCACTTTGCAATTGATATAATTTTTTTATACCTCAATTAATACAGTGATGAATTTGACCTCAAACTAATTTGTTGATCTCTATTTGGAATGAAATTAAATTAAGTTTTTAGTTATTAACGGTAGGTCTCATACTGAAGCTTTTAGAGTTAACTAATAGTTAACCCAAAAATTTGTTATTTAGTAGGTTTGAGGTTAAGAAGAAGAATAAGCTTTCCTCAAAAGTTATAAACACACCAACTTTGCAAATCAGACTAGATATAGTTTCTGCCTTTTTATGGACAGGCTTCATCAGTGATCTTCCATTAAATTGTATTATTGTTTATATTTTTATTGTCAGATTGTCTCTATATGAATAATTTCAGAAGCGATCAAACAGACATATACAAACATTATACTTCAGATTTTCTCTGTTTATCTTCTTATTTCCTCCGTGTCACCTTTTCACAAATATTGCCACAATGACGTATGGTTTGTACTTACAAGTGCAGGCAATTTGTGTATATTGGAGACGGACAGCCAACAGGGCATTTTTATTTTTTATAGTAAAGTGTTGTTTTTTCAAACGCGTCGTATAGACCAAATACAATTAATATGTATTTTTATTAATTCTAATTTAGTAGGTTTGAGGTTAAGAAGAAGAATAAACCTTCCTCAAAAGTTATAAACACATTCAATTTGCAAATCACACTAGATCTAGTTGTTGTTGTTTCGTATACAATTTTTTTGACATTTTCTTTTATTTAATATTTAAGTTAAACCTACAGTATGAGACCCACCGTTGTAAGTATTTAATATGTAAAAGAATTTTATTTTTGTTTTTTGTTAACTCTAAAATACAAATTTTGTTAATAATTAAATTCAAATAAAAATATTTAACATATTTAAATAAAAACTAAAAAACTTTAAATTGTGGTTATTTTTTTCTCATTAGGTAACTTTTTTTTAATATTTTGGTTACAAAAACTGTTCTTTAGTGGCAACACTGGTCGTCACTGAAACAGCGACGAATGAACATGAGTACGGATGTAAGGTGATTTTTTTTAATGTACTGCAAAAAAAAATTAATAACAATGTACGACAAATATTTTAGGATTATAAATGCAGATGAAAGATATTTTATAATCATGTAAATATAATGAAATCATTGATAGCTGTGTTTTCGACTTAACTATATCCGTTAACTTTTAAAAAAACTAAAAGTGCATAAAAACGTTTTTTAGACAAAAACTAACATATTACTTTTCGTATGCACGTTAACTTATAACGTGGATAATTATCAACGTTCAAAACTCAACGTTTATACCTTTTCACACCTAGCGCAACTTCTTCGCGCTACTACCTAAAAAGTTTTGCTGACGTACGTTCGATTATAATGGAACTATCATAAACACTAACTATTAAAAAAAATTTATACTCCAATCAGTTTAACGTAGATTTGCTATAAATACTTAACGTTGATAGGCATAAGCCAAAATACAGCTGATATTGATTTAAAAAAATCGAAAACCTTTTGTTTTACATAGAATGAAAGAAGCCACATTTATGTTCATACATTTCTTTCAAGAATTGTATTTTTATTTATTTTTGTTTCTTTAAAATAGTGTAGTATTTATTTATATTTTCCGATAGTACTTCACTTTTTACACAAAACGTGTTTTAATGTCAATGCTTGAAAAAGATCCAACACATTACCAAGGTTTTGCTGGGATAGTAAGAATGGGGTTTAATAGGGGCAAAGCTAAACCTTCAGCAACCAGGTCTAAACGATTGATCTAGGAAATTTAAATTTGGCATGCAAGCTACAGGCTGCAACTACGGCACAGATTACCTCCTATAATATGATTATGCAAGTTTTAATACGAAAATGTAAAGAAGAAAATCTTTGCTGAAATGTACTGCTCAAAAGGCTTGGGCTAATTCACTGAAGAGAATCTTTTTGGAATGGCCAATATAGTCGCCCGGCCCACATCAGTGGATATAAAAGCTTGAAATTTAAGTGATATTAATGTTATAATTTCATATAATTTTTTTTTTTTCGTAGAATCAATGAAGAATTTCATTATGTATATAATATTTAATTAATATTATAAAATTTTTCATAACTTTCATAATTTCGTTAAGAAAATTCATTGAAATTCATAAATTAGATCTTCATAAATTTAGTGAAAATTATCTTTATGTATATGAAATTGTTCAATAGTATTTACTTTTTTTAATTTTTTCATAAAATATCGACATTGAATTTAATGAAATTTGTTTCATAGATTCTATGAAAAGTTTCAGTGGACGAGTTCCAGTGACAACTTTCGTTGAAACTATGAAGAAATTCATTACTGAAGTGATGATAATTGTCTCAGTGCATATAGATTTTAGCGGACCTTTCATACCTGCGACTTGTGAATACCAATGATATAGAGGTCTACCGGTATGAAGTGAGCGTCAAGTCCAATAAACCATAAAACGATACAGTATCTTATCATATTAATTATCATATTTGCTATCGTTTACGATACAAAAATATGAACTCCTAATAATACATAATTTTTAAAAATAACCATAAATTGAATGGGGGAATATTTAGTTGATCTCTTCTTTTTAAGTAAATGAATGTTCTTTTTTTTATAGTTTAACTCTAGATCATAAATTAATATCACTTTCTGTTTAAATTATTTTCAAATCAAAGAAAGATGATACAATTTTTACAAGTAAATTACAGAGAATAAAAATATATTTGAAAGAATTCGATAAGACCAGCAATACAGAATACGTATTTTCGGCTTTCGCTACAAAGCCATCATCAGTGTATTTCGTCTTGTGTGGGCTAATATTTTAATGTTTGTCTACTTATGTTACCGCTGAATCAAAATCGAATTTCGTATCAACAACTCTAACGTATCAACAACTAACATCAACGAAATTTAAGAATGCTATTTTTATCCTTTGTTATTATTATTCTATTTTGCTTTGAACCTTAATTCTTAAGATATCTCAGCTGATTCTATTCAACTCTGTGTATGATAACCACAGATTTTTGAATTACAACGAACCGTTAAATTTTAATTCAAATGTATATTATTTAAATTATATTTTTGCACCGTGTCAATGTGTTTTAAGATGAATGGGGGAAAATTTAGTTGATATCTTATTTTTAAGTAAATGAATGTTCTTTTTTTTTTAGTTTGACTCTAGATCATAAATTAATATCACTTTCTGTTTAAATTTTCTGATAAAGTCACCTTTGCTTGTTTTAATTTAATCGTTAAGGATATCATATATACTTCTTTATTTCGATATCGTTAATGATATCATATTTTCATCGAATAGTGATAGAATAACGACAAAAATTTTGAAATATAACGAAAATATTATCGCATTGGCTGATATTTTCGATTTCATTACGATATCGTTATTTCATGAAAAAAAGATATCATTAACGAATGTGCATTTTTCTTCACAGTACCTAATACTTATGAATCGTTAATGATATCATTCGGACAAACGTATCATCGAAATGATATCGTTACGAATTCGAAACGATATCGTTTGGTTTGTTGGGAAGATACAAATATCTCCATATGGAACATTTATTGTGAACGAGGCTTCATTTTTTTTGTCTTGCCAATTACATCTGTCAAACATATTCACTATACGTCAAATCAGTGAACAAACAACATAATTTTCTTTTTACATCGCGTTAAAAATGGCGAATTTTTACCAGAAAATTATGATTTGCGGAAAGCATTAATTTTTGCTTTTGCAGGCATATGGTGATCATATTTTGCAACATGCAAAATATAGTTTCGACGATTCCGAGATAACAATTCTGATGTGAACCAAAAAACCACCAACAAATTTTGAAGACGCCACGAGCTCCTAAAACCTGGTGAAACCGATAATACAGATCGCTGCCGACAACAAATAATCAATTTGAACGTTTTTAACTTTCCCATTAAAAATTAGTATTTTATTTTCAAAAACGCTCATTTGATACCGGTACACATATTAAAATCATTTAATTTTTTTTTATAATTTCTCAAGCAAAGCTCGTAATTTATACTTGAAAAAAATCAATTTTACTCATAGTGGTATTCAGAAAAACTATAGGCCACCTGATTAGCTGCAACCAGTTATTTGCTTGTGTAAGAGAGAGGACATCTACTATGGTTGTTTAGTCAATATTAGGTAAATGCAAAGATGTTTAACAGTAGTAATACAAAACCATAAATATACATACACATTCATATATAAATTTACGTATACATAATTTCACATACAATGAAACATTTTAGTTATATAGCTTTCTAAGTATACGTTGAATGTATGCACCCAGCAAAACCTTGGTAATGGGTTGGACTTTTTCACACATTGCTTGGCAGTGTATGAAACCTAAAGTAATACGTTACTAATAATGAGATACATAGGTAATTATGTGATAGGTGTGAAACAATAATAATTAAAAAATATGTCTGTTTGTTTACATGCTAGTTTTTACTATTTTTACTCTTGAATTAGTTTTCGACGCAAAATTTGCGAACATTTTAACACAGTTGCTTCCATTTATCACTTTTAGCATAATTTTCTTACATTCCATATGAAAAGCAATTAATTTTTGTTAATTTTTTCGTGATTTCCAAGTTTACAAATTTTTACTAAAAATAGGTTTGCACTATTAAGTTTCCAATAAAAAATATTGAAAAATTTGTCAAAATATTTAAAAGTAATCGATAAAAAATTGTAAAAATAATAAACAAACAAATCAAATTTACGAAAATCATAAGAGTTAATTAGTTTAACAACGATTCACATAAAAATGTGTTCAATTTTGTCATTTGTTAAACCAAAAACATATTACTAGTTTTTTTTGTAAGAAATTTTTCAAGTAAAAGTAATAAAATTTTCCCTCCGATTTATTACTACACTCAAACAAAAAAATCTGTAAAAGTTACAGGAAAAACTGTAATATTACAGAAAAATTAACGAATATTAGGAAATTACTTAAGTTCTCCTGATGTATGCACCATGTTCCGCATCTTCGAGTTCTCCCAAATATCATATGACAAAGAAACCAATAAATAACGCGTGCAAACAAAAAAAAAAAACAATACAATTAGAATTTAGACTTCATATTTGCATACAAGATATTACTTACACACAAAAAATAAAAACTCATTTCAATCACGAAAACCGCTTATTCAATAACTTTTTTTGTTGAAATTGAAACTTGAAATTGCAAATGTTTTAGACTCTGAATTAGATAATGTAGATTAGTTCATTTTTTTCACAATAAACGCAGCAGTTAGTTTCGTTTTCAAATAATAAAGAACTTTGCTTTCAAAATATGACCTTCTTACTTTTAAATCTTTTGCCATTGGAAATTTTAAAGATCCAATTTTTCATCCCTGCAATGAAATTTTTCTTCCATTTATATTTGCTCTTTGTCAACAAAAACAAACATGATAGATTCGTAAAAGTGTTGCATACAATTTATAAAAAAATAAATGCGTATTAAAATGTTTTAAGCGGCGAATACATTAAGGAACATTGAGTAGGGAACAAAAAATATCAAAAAAATTTCTAAACACGAATTGCACGAATGTCAACACGAACATTAACATACACAAATCAACATTCGTAAAAAAATGGAGGTACTCTCCGCTTTATAGTTCGATTTTTATTAGAAACAATATTTTATAGTTTCCCGATGAAAAATATCCATATATGAACATTTATGGTTCAACCATATATGTATGGATCCGAAAAATGAGGTAACACCTAAGTTATTAAATATATGCGAATACATGCGAACGTTGCTGTCCTTTATTATAAGGTTGTACTATAGATATAAATTTATGTATGACATTCAAATTAGGCGCTACATATGTTCCTTTTTTTATTCATGGCATTAAATATAATTCCATATTTATCCAAATATAAGTTCCTTTTAAACATATGGAAAAATGTATTCTTCCAAATATGTTCATATACAGGTCCCTTTGCATAAATTGAATAACATATACTTTCATATTTGTCCATATATGAGTGCCATTTCCATATATGAAATAACAGATGCTTCCATATATGTCTGTATATGAAATTTTTTCCATATATGGAATCACATATACTTCCATATATGTTCATATAAAATCCATATATATGTTTATAAAAAATCCATATTTACATAAACCATATACGAACATGTTTGAGCGTATATGAACATTTTTCACCGGGTTGTTATATTATTTTACGATATATAAATCATAAAAAAAAAATATATTTTTGATTGGTAATATAATTTTTAAAGCTCGGTTTTAGGTTATACTATAAAATTCGCATATTGATATTCCTTTATTATAAAACAAAACTTCTTAAACGATTTTAGTAAAAACAAACTTTCTAAAAAATACACATTCCGAGAAAATATGCATATGCGGTTTTTCACCGTACAACGCCCTTTACTGAGTATTTTCAATACTAATATTAATTCAATGCAAATCCGGATTCATTATTTGAAACTTAGTCGTAAAATTTTTAATTATTTAAAAGTTTATTACAAATCTTATGAACATATTAAAGAAACTTTTTAGTAAGGAATTCCTTTAAGTACCATTTTGCAACAATCTAGCGATAAAATCGCAAAATTTTTGCACTGTTTATAAATATAGAGATTTTCTAGCGATTTTTGGCTCTGATCTAGCCATTTATAGAAACACTGATGATCAAATAAAAATACATATTGAAAAAATGGCAAAGCTAATTGCAATTATGGCAAAGAAATATTGGAAAACAGCAAAAAAAACCGCTAAAAATATAACCGTTAAAAAACAAAAAAAAAAAAAAAAATTAGAGAACAAAACAATTTTTATGATTAAAAGAAAATTATATGTGGGAAATCTAACCATCGGGTTGTGTATTGTTGCAAAAAAAAACAAACTTTAACCTTTAAAATAAAAAAGATTAGTATTTTTTTTTGCTAATTTTAGCTAATCGGGTTTCAAAATTTAGTAAAACTAAATTTGTAAAATTAGGAACTCAAATTAGTAATTAGTAATCTGTAATTTGTAAAATGAAAATACCAAATCATTTTACTAGAAACCAACTTTATACTAAAAATTAGTACTACACCTTTTGCAATTGTAATTCAGAAAATATCAATTGAAATTCAGAAAATATCAATTGAAATTCAGAATTTCCATTTGAAATTCAGAAAACATCAATTGAAATTCAGAATTTCCATTTGAAATTCAGAAAACATCAATTGAAATTCAGATTTTCCATTTGAAATTCAGAAAATATCAATTGAAATTCAGAAAATATCATTTGAAATTCAGAAAATATCAATTGAAATTCAGAAAATATCATTTGAAATTCAGAAAATATCAATTAAAATTCAGAAAATATCATTTGAAATTCAGAAAATGTCAATTGAAATTCAGAAAATATCAATTGAAATTCAGAAAATATCATTTGAAATTCAGAAAAT
Organism: Leucophora obtusa; assembly: GCA_949987735.1. NCBI lineage: Eukaryota > Metazoa > Arthropoda > Insecta > Diptera > Anthomyiidae > Leucophora > Leucophora obtusa. Next base: position 165,724,258 of record OX465298.1, on the reverse strand, counting down.
GTCAATTGAAATTCAGAAAATATCAATTGAAATTCAGAAACTGTCATTTGAAATTCAGAAAATATCAATTGAAATTCAGAAAATATCATTTGAAATTCAGAAAATGTCAATTGAAATTCAGAAAATATCATTTGAAATTCAGAAAATATCATTTGAAATTCAGAAAATATCAATTGAAATTCAGAAAACATCAATTAAAATTCAGAAAATATCAATTGAAATTCAGAAATCGTCATTTGAAATTCAGAAAATATCAATAGAATTTCAATTGATATTTTCTGAATTTCAATTGATGTTTTCTGAATATCAATTGATATTTTCTGAATTTCAAATGACATTTTCTGAATTTCAAATGATATTTTCTGAATTTCAAATGATATTTTCTGAATTTCAATTGACATTTTCTGAATTTCAAATGATATTTTCTGAATTTCAATTGATATTTTCTGAATTTCAAATGACGGTTTCTGAATTTCAATTGATATTTTCTGAATTTCAAATGACGATTTCTGAATTTCAATTGATATTTTCTGAATTTCAATTGATATTTTCTGAATTTCAATTGATGTTTTCTGAATAATAATTGATATTTTCTGAATTTCAAATGATATTTTCTAAATTTCAAATGATATTTTCTGAATTTCAATTGATATTTTCTGAATTTCAAATGATATTTTCTGAATTTCAATTGATATTTTCTGAATATCAAATGGAAAATCTGAATTTCAATTGATGTTTTCTGAATTTCAAATGGAAATTCTGAATTTCAATTGATGTTTTCTGAATTTCAAATGGAAATTCTGAATTTCAATTGATATTTTCTGAATTTCAAATGGAAATTCTGAATTTCAATTGATATTTTCTGAATTACAGTTGCAAAAGGTGTAGTATAAGAAAATTGTAAACCCTTTTACTAATTTTTATACTCACTTTTTTTTAGTGTAGTTTTTAAAGCTAGTAAAAAATAGCATGTAAACAAACAGACCAAATGAGTTACCGATATAGAGATATATCGTTACTTTTTGGAGGCTCTAAACTAATACACTACTGACATTGTATTATATTGTTCTTATTTATAATGAGTTTAAAGTCATTACTGGTAACTGGTATGTATTTTATTTCCAACAAGTATGTGCTAATTTTACAACTACTTATTTCAGTACTTTCTTCGTAATGACTTATTTGTGTCTGTAGCAGTAAGCTGTAGGCAACCACTTACCTCCAATGATACCCCCATGTTATAATAATGTTTTATTTAACCAAAGTGTATGTTCTTAAAATATATTGTTTCTTATTCCATTTGCCTTTACCTGGTAATAGAAATTTTTGCTGGGTATGTATGTATTTTGAAAATTGATGATATAGTAATGAGGTTGTTAGCATTTTGTAACAATGAAACACATATACTCAAACAAATATATATATACTAACAAGTTTCATGTGTGCTAGTTATATGCAAATATGTAGTTGATACAAAATCTCGGTTTGCCTTTAGCATTGAAAAATTGTTTTATTATATTACAAATAACAATTTCCTTACTGATATGATGGTTTCAGTTATAATGAGAAATTACATACGATCAGATAAATTATATGGAGCACTTTATAAGGGATCCAATAAGTGTAAAAGTTTAAAAGATTTTTTTAGAAAACTTTCTAAAATTTCTATGGTCTCTGTGGGTAAAATTATACTACACTCATAGAAAAAAGTTTGTAGAAAAGTTAGTAAAACTCTTAGTACTTCAATTTAACAAATTTTTAACTAATTTTTAGTTAAAATTAAATTTTTAGTTAATTTTTTTGCTACCTCCACATTACTAACTTACAAATTTTTTTGCTATTTTTTTGCTGAATTTAGTTACTAATTTTTAACAATAAATTTGCTAACTTTACAGAATTTTGCTGAATTTTAGTTACTAATTTTTAACAGAAGATTTGCTAATTTTACAAATTTTTTGTAAACTAAACCACCAATTTTGTAGCGCTTTAAATAGAATGTTAAATGACTCATAAAAATTACTTCATATTTTTAACTCGCCAAAAATAATGCAAGAAGTTTTTAAATAAAGCTAAATTGAAATGGATGAAAATTTGTCCTACTCATAAAATATCTCATAAATTTATGAGAAAAGTTTCTATTTATCGTAATACATTAATTTTCAAAGATCGAGGTTTATTTTGGACGAACGATTTTAATATGAAAATTGTGATTAAAAGTATCTCTTGGGAGCAAGTAGAGTTTACGGGTATGACCATAATTTTTCCCCCAATATTGTACTTTTTAAGCCTATTTAAAGAATACGATATTTTTAATCGGCCACACCTTCTTTCCTGTGGGTGGAGCTTTAGAGGCGAAAATGGAAACTCAAATAAATTCGGAAGTACATATCCGATCAGCAAACAATGAAAAATCAAAAGAAGGGTCTCTGAAATACATTTTGTTATTGTTAACATATTATTGTCTATAAATATTACCACTTTTACAAAAAATCATTCTTGGGAAATTTTCATTGGCATTGAAATATAATTGGCATTACTTTATCTCAATGTCAATGCCAACAAATTTCATCGCCATTCAATGCCAATGCAATTATTTTTAATTAGCATTGTTGAAAACAATGGTAATGAAATATACAAATAATTGAAGAAAAAGCATTGTAATATAAAAAAACGAGTAAAAAGGTTAAAGTCGGGCATGTCGACTATACAATACCCTACACCAGTCTGGTTAAGAGCCAACTAATGATTGGATCAGAAATTCGAATGGGTTAAAATGGGACTTGTGTCAAAATTTTCTATAAAATTATAAAAGAAGAGAAAATCGTAAATATAGCGATAGTTCCAAATATGGACCGATTCTATCTAGAATCTATCGGCTTTTTTCTCTGGACCATGTGAGTCAGCAATCCAAATTTCGTTAAAATATCTTAATATTTGCGACCTGCAGCGTGTAATCAAGCCAATTTTGGGGGATTATGGGCACTAGGTCCAAACATGGACCGATGTTAACCAAAATCAATAGGCGTCGTCCTCGGGCCGACATAAGTCGGTGTACCAAATTTCATGAAAATAGGTTAATATTTGCGACCTGTAGAGTGCGCACAAGAATGCATGGACAGACAGACGGACGGGCGGAGGGACGAATCTAGGGAATATATGTATTATTAAAAAATATTATGATTTTTTTCATAATAATTTTGTGATAAGGAGAAGGTCTCCTTAATAAAAAAAATTTTTTGCAAATATAAAAAGGTTGGTTGTTGGGGGAGAACATCAACGAAGCAAAGTCACATTACAAATTAAAAATGGATATTTCAAGCATAAAAAAGCTTAATAAAATAGGCACCATTTTGTGATAGAAAATAAAACTTTTGTTATACAAATTTTTTTAAAAAAAAGTATTGAATGAAGAACCTATAAAAATATATTGTAGAAAATTTGTTTAAGATTGTATAAAAATGTGGACATTGATAAATATGTAAATATATTTTCTAATTCGCTTCATTTTTTTTCCAGTGCACTTCTCTCTCGTGCTCACTAAGCCAATTGCAAATCAATTTTGCCTACCTATGCTTTAAATCTACTTATTTAGAGCAGAAAATAAACATCAAGTACATTTTTTGCCATTGAAAGATACCACGACGTATGAGTAATATTATAAATAAAAGAAATTACTCATACGTACCCTATACAATTGCTACAGCTAAAAAAATGCAATTTACCTCCACTAACTGGAATGCTAACTGAAAATGGTATAAAATAAAGAGAATGCAATCCTCTCATTTACTGAGCCTTTTTAAAATTTTCATTATATCTTTGGCATTTACAGTCGGATCTTAAAGTATGATACATTGATGTTTTTATGCTCTATGGTTTGACCTCTACACTCCAAAAAAACAAAAGTCAGTAAAGTCAGCAAAAAATGTTGCTGTGTCAGCAAACTTTTAGTCAGGAGCGTGCTTGCAAAAAAGTTGGTAATTTCAGCAAAAGGTTTGCTGAAAATCAGCGAGATGAATTTTACCAAAAAAATAGTAATCTTCAGCAAAAGTTTTGCTAACACTTAGTCGATTGCAAATGAAAAAAATCATTGCTAAAATATTAGTAGACTGAAAAAAACTCAAAAAACTTGTAGCGAAATTTTACTTTAGTTAATTTATTTGCTGAAAATTTAAATATAGCAATTGTGTAGAGTTGTTTTTCTTTTTTATCATTTCCGTTGTCTGTACTACATCCAGACAAGCTGCGACATCTACATTTGTCTATCTGGTTGTCGTCCACGTTATATATATGCGGTTATCAGCACAAATTTTCTAGCAAAATAAATTAGTAAAACATTAGTTCAAAATTAGTTTAGTGCTAAAAAATATAACTAAAACTTTAGCTGAAAACGGAATTTCAGCAAAAAAATTGCTGAAAACTAGTACACTAGATATACAAGAAGTTTTACTAATTTTTTCAATAAATTCTGGAAATTCCATTTAAATGTTATTCCATTTAGTGTCAAATTTTTAAATTAATTTTCTAACAATAAAACGAACATACTGGTAACTTTTTCTAGCTAAATATACATACCATACATTATATCGTTAGCTGAAATGCAAAACCACGTAACTAACATTTTTACTATTTTACAGGAGAAACAAAAAATGTTATATATTGAAAAATAAATGGAGTTTTGGTAATCAAATATCGCAGATTTTCTAAATATAGACTGATTAATTCATTTCTGGAATAAAAGTAATAATTTATTAATGTTTCAAAGAGTTAAGTTAGTTATGCGCTTTTGAACTCGTATTTTCTTAAACAAAAACACGTAACTACAATGAATTTTTTTTAAGTTTCAAGAAAAATTTTGTTTTGCATTCATAAAATGAAGAATAAAAGAAGTTGTTCTCTTGTTATTTAATATATCGCTTTATATATTTATTATTTTTTTTTAAATATGAAAATAAAAAATGATTTACAAAAGCAAAAGATAATTAACAACAATAACTACAATACAAATAAAGGAAAAAATTAAACCTTTACTTCTCAAATGGAATTTCATTGTAATAATAATGACAATCAGGTGGAAGAAATGGTTTAAGGTCCTGAAGATGTTGCCATTTTTTGCTTGAGATTTTTATTCTTTGTAAATGCAACTTAAAAGTTTCAAACGCTTTTAATTTGTTTCCAATTCTTTGTGGAAATTCCTTAAACTCATCTGTTGCACTTAATTTAAAATAAATTACTCTAGAGGGATCATACGCTAATACACGACTCATATTGACTGTGGGATCTCCAAAAAAAAAAATTTATTATAATTAACAAAGTAAAAAACTATAATCACTATAATTATGAGAAAATAGGACTACTAGGGGAGGGGAGCGTAGTAGCACTATCCGCTAGTGAAATATAAAAATTCAAATCCTACTATGAATAAATAAAATTCAATAGAAATAAATATGTGTTAGTTACAATTTTCAAGCAACAAGTATGTAGTTACGTGCTTTCGATTTTCGCTAATAATATGTCTAATTTTTATTATATGACAGTAAAAATTGGAGAAGACGTGGAACTCGTTGATATGCATCATAATCGATCAAAAAACCGATTTTGAATTTTTTGTTAGTTACGTGGTTTTGCATTTCAGCTAACGATATATAGCTCCTAACAAATATTACATTACGTATGCACTCAGAAAAATTCTGCAGTTACTACATGACAGTTATATGTGCAGTAATGCGGTTCTAGTTTTTGACAGTTATTTTATTTTTGACAGTTATTTTTTTAAACAAACTACAAAAACTACTACATTATAGTAACATTTATTTTATGCAGTTATTTTGAATTTTGTCACAAATACTTCAATTTTCAACTGCGTGTGTATATGAAGCAGACAAGAGTGTGTGTACGAAGCGCATGTTTAGAAGTTTCTAGTGAAAGAACATGAGAAGATCATGCTTTCTCTTGACTTAATCATAAAAAAGCGCTAAAGAGTGAAGACGCGTAATACGGAAAAGCTTATATATTTTATTAAATTATTAAAATAATAAGATAAGTTTCATAATATAAAATATAAATTTATTTGCGGGAATATTAAAAAACATTCTATTTATATTCTTTCAGTTCTTTTACAATTTCATCCCTTTCTACCTGGAGAAAAAAAGGACGCAAAACAATATATCTTCTCTCACAAAGGGACTTCTAGAACAATATCTTAATAGTGAAAAATGAAAGCGATATTAGGTCCGTTCCTTTAGGTTACCGCGGGAACCCGCGGGATCCCAATCTTACACAAAAAGCGTTCCCGTACTCGAAAATTGGGTAAATGAGAGCATTCAAGAGAGTGAATTTGTGTTTCTCTTTTTACCAAAGTTACCCGAAGAAACAGTCTTTTGTAAAACTAACATATGATGCAGTGATAACCAAAAACAATTTAACTGTCATTTGCTATTGATTTTACCTACATAAGTCCCTTAGAGTAGTTTTAAATAAAATTTTGCAAACAAGTAAGAGTTTTTTATGTACATCCCAAAAAGTTTTGCAAATTCATAACGTATTTTTCTATATTAATATTAAAATTACCAAACAATACAGAATAATTTAATTATTCTTTGTAAATTTCACTAAAATGAAAAATTTACCTTGAATTATTTATGTTTACAATGTACTGAAAAACTTACAATCCTTGCAAAAAAGTTGTATAGGAAGTTTTAAATGTAATTTTTTAACTAACACAAAACCAACAGCCAATTTCATTAACGTCCTTGTTAAAGTAACATAAAGTACATAGTATTTAGTGTTGCTGACAAACAAAAAACAATTAAAAAAGAGTTGCTAATCCCATATGAATAATAAATACCAGTGAAGTTGCGTTAGTTTTTGGCAAAGCAACATAAGAGTGCCCTTAAAATTATACTTTAGTAAAAGATCTGCCAAATTGATTTCAACCCGTTTTGACAAATTTTTAACAATTTATTTGTTAAAACACTGATTTAAATAGATTTTAGAATTCCTCATTTAATACAATATTAAAAGTCCTCATTAATTTAACTGATTTTTAATGTTTGTTTTCAATTATTTATACTCGAAGAAAAGTGTTTCAATATGACAAATTTTTTAGAACGGGTTACCTCAGATATTATTCCAGAATAGGTGCGATTACCACTGGTTCCATTTAAGCCGGTTCTTGAACTGATTGCCTAAAGTCAAAATGTAAGGTTTCACTGTCTCAGAAATAGTTCCATAACCCGTTTGGGGATAAAGAACCTATTGCTTTTGGGTCAAACTCCATGTAAACGAAGAGTTAGAGGGTTAAAATATTCTACAAACATTTTTTTTAAGTTTTGACCTATTTCTAGCATTGAAGTTAAATTTTCAGCTTTCATGTCTTCAAAGACTTATAGTGGAATTTCGTGGCAAATATTTTTGCGGATTATTTTAATCCTTTTCTTCTTCAATTAAAGGGTCTTTTTTGACCACCTTTTTTGATAGGAACAAAAGAGCCCCGTAAGTTGAAGATTAATAGGTTTAAAATTTTCCGCAAAAATATTTGTTATGAGATTCTACTATAAGTCGCTCAAAATTTAACTTCAATGCTAGAAATAGGTTGAAAATTTAACCTTAGTGCCAAAAATAAGTAAAAACTTGAAATGTGTTTAAGAGTTAGCCCCTGTTTATGTATTACGAAAATGGTCTAAACGAAAGCAAAGCAACGAAATTTGTTTTTGTTTCCCATATATTTTTGACGAAAGTAATTGCCAATTGCTATCGCTTAGAGTATTTTCGTAATAGATGAACAGACCCCTAATCTCGTACTTATTCAGAATTGGCGCTCAAATTTCCAACAAAACTGGATTTTAGGGGGACACCCTGTAAATCTTCCATTTTAGGAATAGGATGTGTTCAGATAACTTATGCAAAACACTACGAGGAATATTTTTGTAGAACATTTTAACACTCTAATTTTTCAATTAAAGGGATTCACATGGTTTCCTATGCCGATTCACAATAAATATTTGAAAAAGGGGTGAAACTTTAACCCTCCCTAAAATAAAATTCCGATGTGATCTTTCAAAACGCCGACTCATGTATATTTTTTTTTTGTCTTCTCTACCAGAACCTATTTTCAGAACCCCGTAATTTTGAAAAAGTTCGAAATTGTTGTACAGTGTTATTATTCACAAAAAAAAAAAAAATCAGTTTCCTAAAAATTAATTAAAGCAAAATAAGTGTATTTAGGTTTTTGTAAAATTTAAGTTATCTCGAATCATTACGTAAAATGTCTATAAAGGTGATTTAAAATTAAGTGCCCTTTCCCATCTAAAAGTTTTAATTTCGATTACTGCAAATCAAATGATCCAATTCAATTTGAATGTATTTATTTGAATTTTATATTACTTTTACGTTTATATTAATTTAAAATCATTTCCATGTTTTGTTTAATTTATTCATTTTAAATTAACTGTTTTTATCTCGAATTTTATTTACCGTAAACTTAATATATTCCAAAGTAAAATAAATCGTATTCCAAAGCACTCCACCTTTATCGCTGTATATCTTTGAAATAATAACAATAAGAAAATGGCAATATTCTTATCACAATGTTGACATCTTTTGCCAACATTTCCTGACACAACGAATATAGAATTTATTCATAAAACTTCTCATGTATTCCAGTTAAACAGCAATACAACTTGTCTAGCTAAAAATGTATCATAGTATAAGCCAGTAGAGTCAGCCAAGGTTGCTATCAAAGGAATTGAATCAAATTACCTTGTAATCTTAACCTTAAGGTAGTGTTTGTAACTGTTTTCTGTACATATTTCCTAAGAATTAAAGTTCATGGTGTTTATTTTTCTAAGATTTTCATTTTACATTCACTCTGGGATACTGAAATGAAAATAAACTAACACATTCTTACAATTATATGATGTACTAACATTCATAGTAACGAGAAGAAGAATATAAAAAACAAACACAAAGCGTTTGTGTTTAACACCACAGGGAAATTGAAGCTCATTGGATCATATTACAAACAAGAACAACAAGAACCACAGTAACAAACAATATTGGCCTAATATCCAAGTTAATATATTAGGTCAAAATGAAAGTAGTTTTATATGCAAATTTATGATAAATATTCTTCTAAATTAAGAAACTACTTTTTCTCTTAACCACTCAAAACGATATCGTAGTGGCTAAATGTTAAACACATTGTCACGATATGATTGTTAATGTGTTAGAATGAATAAAGGTATTTTGTAAGAGTAACCATAATCAGGAAATGTCAAAAGGAAATATCATAACATTTACCTAAAGATAAAAATGAAAATTGATATTGAAATAAAGTAATAATTTAACTATAATAAACAGGATAAATGAAAATTAAAATTTGAATTTTAACGAACAAGAATAGTTCGGAAATAGGGTATGGTATTTCTCAGACACATTTCTTTTCCGGGAAACGGGAATGAAAAAATTTATTTCCCGGGAATTCCAGGATATTTTCAACGCATAGAAAAGCTGAGGAATACTACTTGCAAGGGAAGTATTCCGACTCGGACCCGCAGATTTTAATCACCTTCGGATATTTTGTAGAGGACACGTTTTTCTTAGCTGCCCAAACTCATATTTAATGGTTAAAAAATGGGGTCAAACATTTATAAATTTTTGGTTGTTTCCGTTAGTTTCAAATTTGTTCCCAAATTACTATAGGGAAATTTGGTGCAAATGAAAGATATTTTAGAGGCCTATTTACCGGTATATTGAAGATGCTTAAACCTGCTCTGTTTTTTAGGGCATAACACAAAACATATATACTAGAGCATCCATATTTTATTTTTCCAGCTCCCCGCTCATTTTCGGATCGGTTGAGAGTAAAAAATAAGATATGTGCAAAATTGGGTTTCTGCGATGTAAACCGGCCCGGCCGTTTATATTTATGTCCTCAAAATTACGCCAAAAAAGGTTTATGGATTTATCTATTTACAACTCTTAAACTAGAAGCTTCTGGTGACTAAGTGTCATAGCTGTTTTTTATACAATGACATTTTCTTTATAAAAACTTTTAATCCTCTCATTACCGTTAGTGGTGTTTCAAGCGGTAAACATCAAATTTTTTGTCAAAACTAAATTTTGAATATCTATCATTTAATTTTGGATATCTGTAAATACGTATACTCTTCATCGTATAATAGGAAATTTATAGTAGATTAAAAGCAAAATAATATTTTTTTAAATATTTCGCCCATTTCAAGACAGAAAGCCCAAAACCTGATTCTGATTTACAGATTTTTTAAATATGTAAACTATGAAGCAAACTTATGTAAAATACTACGAGGTACGGTTTTGTAGAAATATTTAACCCTCTTACTCTTCAATTAAAGGGACTTTTCTGGCCCTTTTTTAAAAAAGACAAAACGACCCGTAAGTTGAAGAGTTAGAGGGTTAAAATGTTCCACAGAAATGTTCCATATAGTATTTTACATGAAATGGAAGATTCACATGGTTTCCTCCTAAAATCCACGTTTGTGGGCATTTAAGCGCCAATTCTGTATAAGTACGAAATTAACCCTTAAACACATTTTAAGTTTGGACTTATTTGTGGCACTGAACTTAAATTCTTCAAAGACTTATAGTAGAATTTCATGACAAATATTTTTTTGTGGACCATTTTAACCCCCTAACTCTTCAATTAAAGGGAATGTTTGCTCTCTTTTCAAAAAGGGATCACAAACGACTCGTAAGTTGAAGATATAGAGGGTTAAAATGTTCCGCAAAAATAATTGTCATAAAATTCTACTCTATATCTCTACATATAAAACTTTTCGAGAAAAAATAACTTTAAAAATCTCATAAAATATAAAATCTATCCTCTTTACTTCCCCGTAAAATTAAAAACAAAAAAGCTCTATAAAAAGGCCCGCAAAGGGCATTATAAAAAGTGTTTGTTTTTAAATTTTATATTTTTAGTTTTTGTAACTATTTATGTGGACGACTTAAATCGTATATGTCGACCATATTGATAGCAACTGACATCGAGATTTCTCCACATTTTTGCAACCCGGTAACCCCGTGACTGTCAAATCAATTTAAACATTTTTACTAACAATCCAAATAAGTTTGGCAATCGATTTCGATAATTTCGTTGTCGTAAACTCTGGTTAATGCATATCATTAAAATTTGAAATATACTTTAATATGAAATATGAAAGAAACAAAGAATTTAAATATAAAACGAAGTTTATAGTTGTCCAGTTTTTCTTGTCGTGCAGATACAAAACCTCGTTTTTATAGATTCCCAGCAAAATATTGGTAATGACACCTCATTACTATCTGCATTACCAAAAATGATATATCATTATCTTCTGCATTATTTTATAATATAAAATAATGACTTCCTAATAACGGCCTATTGTATTCATTGTTTCTAAATATAAAGTAATGACTTACTCGTAATAGTTTAAATAAGTACTTTTTACACAGTTAAATTTTATACATTTTTATTTATTATATGTAAATATGTTTTATGTTTAAATTTTTATGACGAGTCCTAAAATTACGCACTAGAGAAAACTTAAATTTTTCTGAATGTATTTCCTTAAGCTAATAGTATTTGCTTATTTTTTTGAATCAAGTAAGCAATCGGATAACCACTTATAATTCAACTTTTTGTAAGTATGTGTGTAACCACTTATTATTTAAAACCTCATAACTACTTATTTCTCATTTTTTCGTAAGCGAGCGGGTAAGCGTGACTACTTATAAAAACGACCACGCCAAACAAAAATAATGAGTTTAGACGCCAAAAAATAAGTTGTTCGGAGCTATGAATTTCTATTATATAACCACTTATTTGGTAATGAAAGATTTTGCTGGGTTCAAATTGTTTGCTGGGTACACTTGTTTGTTTAAATATCCCTTTGTTCAATTTACAGATATGTCAAAATATTTTAAATTGAAATTTAATTCATACAATTTTCAAATCGGTTGTGGTGTAGATGCCTGGAATGTCAGACATAGGCAAAATTTCACTTTATGAATGTCGTGGTTCAAATCTCTATTACAGCCCAAACATTTTTTTTATTTTCTATATAATTATGTACATACATCTCTTTTTTACTTTTATTAGGTAAACTATGTTTCTAAAACTTATAGTATATTTAGACTAAGCAACAACTAGTAGTTTCTTTTTTGCCATTTTTAGTTTTTGAGCCGAAAAGTACAAAGTTACTTTAGTTTTTCAATACAATTTTCATACAAACTGAAAACCATATTCTACCTGGTTTTTGCCAAAAACCAAGAAAAAATATCTGAAATTTGCATTTTTGCTTTTATAAGTAACTAGCGGGCGCAGCCCGCTACGTTGTTAGCGTGCCTTAAAGGTTAAAGGGGGGGAGGGCTACGCCCTCCCCCCCGGGGGGCTGCGCCCCCCACAATTTTTATTAAATTCGTTTTTTTATTTAAAGCCTTCACCCAGCCACCACAAATAAATAATTCTGCACAACAATGGGTTTAAAATAAATAAATATTTGATCACTTTTGCTCATGAGAGTGGATTGTTAGTAATGAATCCATAATAATTTGCAATATACGTGTGTATGTCAAGATAATTTGGTAAAGTGCGAACTTAGGTAGATAGACCCGTAAGTAGTTTTGTTCATTTGTGTTTTGAATGAAAATAAATAACATAAAGCAGGGTTGAAAAGCATTTTATAATATTAAAAATAGCGGGCAAAGCTACGTTGTTAGCGTGTCTTAAAGTTTTTTTTTTAATTCCAGTTTATGTAAAGGTAGACCTGGCAATTCAAGTAAATTCACAAATTCAGTTGGAAAATTTACTGCGTCGGTTTCTTCCACCGGTGCTTCGTTACATGAAGTTTAAATATCGGAATACATAAGTTCCATTCCTTTTCTAAGGTTTTTTCTCTTTCAAAAAATTTGTTTAACTTTTTGGAGAGTATGTTTCAATGCTACATAAGTTTCATATTCCGTTGATAGTGTTTGAACAGGTAATTCCCTCTTCCAATCCATTTGCAATGTCTATAATTTCAATTCCACTCGTTCAACGTTTATATCCATTTCATTCCACTTGTGTAGTGTTTCAATCCCACTCGTTTCCTATTTAGTTTCTTAATTTTAGTGTTTCATATACACTTGTTCTTTAAGTTTTAGGTTTCTAACTAAAGACGCAGACGTTAAGGGGGGGGGGCAATTTTCCCCTTTTGAACCACCATTTTTACCACGTTCCTGTCCAAAGTCCTAGAAATGCCTTGTCGATAAGTTAGCCCATACTCCAAGGAAAACATATTATATATTACAGGTTTCTAGCCGAAGGGTTCGGTTAGGCCATCAAGGGGGAGAATTATTCCGTTTTTACCCCTCCCGGTAGGAATTTTCAAAAATTCCGTCTTAGAGGACGTCTGCCTTGGAGGAGGAACCTACTACATACATAATTTTAGGTCTCTATATCCAGCAGTTTGGCCAGGCCGTCAAGGGGGAAGTTTTTTCCCTTTTTACCTCTCCCGGTATGAATTTACAAAAATACCATCTTAGAGGACGTCAACGTTGGAGAAGGAACCCAAATACCGAATTTAAGATCCCTTGTTCCAGCAGTTTGGCCAGGCCGTTAAGGGGGAGACTTTTCCTGTTTTTGACCCTACCTGTAGAAATTTCCAAAAATCTCATCTTAGCGGATTTCTACAATAGAGGAGGAACTTTAATACCAAATTTCAACTTCCTACCTCCAGCGGTTTGGGCAGGCCTTTAAGCGGCACTTTTCGCTTCATTAATCCCCATTTTTGCAATGTCCCTGTCCAAAAAGCACCTTCTCGGTAAGTGAGCACATACTCCAAGTAACATATGTTTTACATTTCAGGTTTCTAGCCAACTTTTACTATTTGTGCCCCTCTCGGTAGGAATTTCCGAAAATCCATCGACAGGGAATTCCAGCTTCCTAGTTCCAGCAGTTTGAGCAGGCTGAGAGGAACTTAAGTACCGAATTTCGGCTTCCTAGTTCCAGCAGTTTGGACAGGTCGTTAAGGGGCAACTTTCCCTTTTTGAGCCCCCATTTTATAACGACCCTGTCCAAAATTCAAAAAAGTATCTTTCTAATAAGTTAGCCCTCACTCCAGGGACCCACATTTTAAGCTTCAGGTTTCTAGCCGAAGGGGTTTTTACCGGCCCCCAAGGTGAGGCTTTTCTTCTTTTTGCCCCTCCCTTTAGGAATTTACAAAAATTCCATCTTCGCGGCTATCTGCGATGGATGAGGAACATTCATACCAAATTTCAACTGCATTGCCTAAGCGGTTTGGGCAGGCCGTTAGTGGGGACATTTTTCCCTTTCAACCACCATTTTTACTATGTTCCTGTTCCAAAATAGAAAAATTACGTTGCCGGTGAGTTAGTCCTACTCCAAGGAATACATATTTAAAATTTTAGGTTGGCCAAAAGGGATTGGGCAAGCCGTGAGGAGGAGACTTTTACCCTATTTCCCCTCCCGATAGGAATTTCAAAAATTCCGTCTAAGCGGACGCCTACACAGAAGGAGGAACTCACATACCGAGTTTCCTTTTGGGATATCCTGTAGGGAATTCCAAAAATACAAACTTAGTCGATGTCTACTACAGTGGAGGAACCTTTATACCAAATTTCAACTTCTTACCTCCAGTGGTTTGGGCACGCACTTTTCCAATTTGTGAGACTGTTTATGGGGAGACTTTTCCCCTTTTTGCCCGTTCCGGTTGGAATTTCCAAAAATCCCGTCTTAGCGCACGTCTATGCCGAATATCAAGAAACCTTGTTTTAGTGGAGATATCCGTGGGGGGAGGAAAAAAAGTAGTTTTTTTGAAATTATATACTATTTTAAATGGTACTTTTTGGAAACACGAAATTTTTTGGAACAAGATACTTTGTTTTTACAAAGTACTTTATTTGTACTTTTTTGGAAAAGGTATTTTTTTTTAAAAAGGTGTTTTTTTTTTGGAAAAATGTATGTTTTTTGGAAAAAGGTACTTTTTTGGAAAAGGTACTTCTTTTGGTACTTTTTTTTTGGGGAAAAGGTACTTGTTTTTAGAAAAGGTACTTTTTTTTGAAAAAGGTATTTTTTTTGAAAAAATGTATGTTTTTTGGGAAAAGGAACATTTTTTTAGAAAAAGGTACTTTTTTTGGGAAAAGGTATTTTTTTGGAAAATTTATGGGGTCATTTTGTAACTCGAATGAGAAACGTTTTTTCGTTTTCGTTTGAAACGTAAACGAAAATATTTGGTATTTTATAAAACGGGTAGTAGTTTGCGTTTGTTGCCATTTGCTAGTTATTATTGCCAGACAAAAAAAATAATATTTGTGACATGGAATTACAAATTATTTAAAAAAAAATTTGTTCATATAGTTTTCCAAGTCTGTTTAGCCTGATTGGTAAATGAGTTGTTATTTTTAGTTCTAATATTTTTAGGGTCCAGGTATCGAATCCTGTGTGTGGGGCAATTTTTTTTTTATTAGTAGTTTTTTTTTTTTGATATATTTTTCCTAATAATATGAAACAAATATATTTAAGAAAAATTTTATATTGTACAGAAAATCAACCTAAATAAGAAGAACCTTCCATTAGCGGATAGCAAAGGAGTACAAAGTATGGTTTGTTAATATGGCCCTTAAGTTTCGAATTGTCAGTTTTTAGTTTTAAAACCCCTCAGTTTGTTTCATTTGGTCTCAAACGTAGAAGTTTATATATAAATAAAATTTTTTTAAATCGTGTCTTAGCGCATATAAAATTAGATATTTTTAAAATTGCCCAAATTTTCACTAATTTGCATATAAATTTAAGTGCTTATGCATAATAATTTGATTTTTTATAACGATTTTTGTGTGAAAAATTTGTTTTAAAAGCCGTTTATAAATTTAAAAGGTGATTATGCATATGACCCCAAAAGAATTATTTTTTATTGAGAATAAAAAATATAGGAGTATCACATTTAACTACTTCATATTTTTAAACCAATATTTATACAACTTTTATTCCAAAAATTGCAATTACCTAACTTTTTATGCAAAAACTTTAACTTTTTAATAGGAAACGACAACTATTTCTGTTCGTTTGAATATGGCATAATATTCGTTTGCAAACGTTTACTTACTTCTTATAAAATACCGTTTTATTAAGGAGTTTGTCTTCAATAATAATATTGCCAGATTAAAAAAAAAGAAAATTATATATTTTTTTTTTTGAGTTTTACAAAATTTAAAAAAATTAAAAATAAAAAAACGTTCAAACGAAAGCAAAGTTTCGTTTTACAAAATGACCCCATTACTTTTTTTGAAAAAGTTATTTTTTTGGAAAAATGTATGTTTTTTGGGAAACGGTACTTTTTTTTAAAAAGGTACATTTTTTTAGAAAAAGGTACATTTTTTAGAAAAAGGTACTTTTTTTAAAAAAGGTACTTTTTTTGGAAAAAGGTACATTTTTTGGAAAAAGGAATTTTTTTTGGAAAAAGGTACTTTTTTTGGAAAAAGATACTTTTTTTGGAAAAAGGTACTTTTTTTGGAAAAAGGTACTTTTTTTTGGAAAAAGGTACTTTTTTTTGGAAAAAGTACTTTTTTTGGAAAAAGGTACTTTTTTTGAAAAAGGTACTTTTTTTGGAAAAAGGTACTTTTTTTTTGGAAAAGGGTACTTTTTTTTGGAAAAAGGTACTTTTTTTGGAAAAAGGTACTTTTTTTGGAATAAGGTACTTTTTTTGGAAAAAGGTACTTTTTTTTGGAAAAAGGTACTTTTTTTGGAAAAGGTACTTTTTTTGGAAAAAGGTACTTTTTTTGGAAAAAGGTACTTTTTTTGGAAAAAGGTACTTTTTTTGGAAAAAGGTATTTTTTTTTGGAAAAAGGTACTTTTTTTGGAAAAAGGTACTTTTTTTGGAAAAAGGTACTTTTTTTGGAAAAAGGTACTTTTTTTGGAAAAAGGAATTTTTTTTGGAAAAAGGTACTTTTTTTGGAAAAAGGTACTTTTTTTGGAAAGAGGTACTTTTTTTGGAATAAGGTTCTTTTTTTGGAAAAAGGTACTTTTTTTGGAAAAAGGTACTTTTTTTGGAAAAAGGTACTTTTTTTGGAAAAAGGTACTTTTTTTGGAAAAAGGTACTTTTTTTTTGAAAAAGGTACTTTTTTTGGAAAAAGGTACTTTTTTGGGAAAATGGTACTTTTTTTGGGAAAAGGTACTTTTTTTGGGAAAAGGTACTTTTTTGGAAAAAGGTACTTTTTTTGTCCCCTTTTTGCCCCTCCCGATAAGAATTTCCAAAAATGCCGTCTCAACGGACGTCTACACCGGTCGAGGAATCTACATACCAAATTTCAACTTCATAGCTCCAGCAGTTTGAGCAGGCCCTCAAGGGGGAGACTTTTTCCCCTTTTTGCCCGTCCCTGTAAAAATTTCCAAAACTCCCGTCTTGGCGGATGTCTACGATAGTGGAGGAACCTTTATACCAAATTTCAACTTCCTACCTCCAGCGGTTTGGGCAGGCCGTCAAGGGGGGCCTTTTTCCCCCCATTTTTACAACGTCCCTGTCCAAAATTCTAGAAAGTACTTTCCAGAAAAGTTAGCCCCTACTCCAAGGAACACATATCTTAAATTTCAGCTTTCTAGCCAAAGGGGTTTTGGCAGGCCGTCAAGGGGGACACTTTCCCCCTTTTTGCCCGTTCCGGTAGGAATTTCCAAAAATCCCGTCTTAGTGGACGTCTACCCCGAAAGAGGAACCTACATACCAAATTTCAACTTCCTAGCTTTAGCGGTTTGGGCTGGGCGATGTTGAGTCAGTCAGTCAGTCAGTCAGTCAGTCACGTTATTCTTTTATATATAGAGATTTTCAATACACCCTATTACAACGAATATAGAAGAAAAGCAAGTGTATATTTTCATATTTTTTTAAAATATTTCGGTTTGAATTTTAAATTGTCAGTTTTTATCCATTTTAAGATATGTTAATAATTTTTTTAATTTAATTTAAAAATAAGAACATAAAGAAAAGTGTTTAATAAAAAAGTGATGTGACAAAGAAAAACTAAATTACCAGTGTAAATGACTTGGCTTTTGTAATTTAGTTTTGTACAAAAACCACCTGGTTTTTGCTTGGTCTAAATTTAGTATTAAAAGCATGAAAAAGAAATTTCAATATTTAGCTTTGAAATAGATTGGAAAACGAACCAAACTTGCGAATAATAAAAAATACAATAAATTGGGAAATTACGATATGATAAGGTGTCGAAATCGATAAAATTTTTGATTAAAAAATCGAGAAACCTTAAATTGACGACCATAAATGGTTCCGTGTATGGACAGATATGGACATATATATTTTATATACACATAGTAGCCCTAGTAAAAATAGTTTTTATGTAACCATTTACGATTTTATAGAATTATATATCGTTGAGTATGTCACATGTAGCAGCAATTATAATTTGATATAATTTCATATATGAAAACATATTTAGTTATATAAAATTATATTAACTAGATCATTTTTACTAGGGTTTATATGTGACTCCAAATATGCAAAAGAGAGTCATATATGGACAAGTATGGAGGTATATGGGATTTTGTGTTTTCAAAACGGAATCGTATATAGTTATATATGGAAGCATATGGTACTCTATATGTAAAAAAGGGCGCCCTATATGAAGAAATATGGAAGTACACTCATAAAAAAAAGTTAGTACAAAAGTCTGTTAAACTTAAGTCTTAAATTCAGTTGAACTAATTTTTCCTGTTGTTTTCGTTTAAATCCGTTGTTTAGCTAAAGTTGTTAGTTATCCAATTTCACCACAAAAACATATTTGTGCTGTACTTGAACTAATTTTTCCTCCTGATATTTAGCTATTTTTTTATAAACGATTTTGACAATATATCAGCTAATATAGATAAATTTGTTGGCAACTTTTTTAATATTTGTGGTTTCAAAAGAAAACGATAGGGGCGCTAGTGTATAGTGATTGATGGTGCTTGATGGAGCTTGATGGTGAGGTATGTATTAGGGTTCCAAGCCGACCCAAAATTTTCGGCGGCGGCGGCGCAACCAAAACAACTACGGCGGCGGCGGCGTTTATGTATATAAACCGGCGGCGGCAGTTTTGACGTCTCGAATTGTTTTCTGTGTACTGTTAATAACAGAGCTTTGAAAAATTAATTATTTTCTGATTGAATCCGCTTAAGATCTGTTAACTTATCTCAAAATAAACTGAGTTTAGTGCTTAACCATAGTTACCAGTTAGTTAGCCATACAAAATATATGAAAAAGCAATTGTCGTTGTCGACCCAGTTCTGATTAATCTCTAAATTAAGAAAAATAAATTTAAAAAAATGGCGGCGCGAAATAAATTCGGCGGCTCTTGGTTTGGTCGGCTGCCCTTTTGAACCGAAGCGAGTCGTTTGAAACGGCGGCGGCTAATAAAGTATAAAAGTGGTCGGCGACGGCGCGCCGCCGGCTTGGTATTCTGGTGTGTAGAAAATTTCTAGTAAATGTATTTTAATGTGTGTGATGAGTCACCACTGATGACGCTTACTATTACAAATAAAAATAATATGGCGTGTTAAGAAAGTTCTAGTAAATAAAATAATATGACAAGAGCATGTTTTCTTTTGTTTCTGTTAGTCAGCAAAGGAACGCAAAAGAAAACGGAGGTATACTGGACTTTAACATTTCGCAGTTGAAATTGTTAAAAAAAAATAATAGAGGTTTGTTTTATAATATAAACTATATTTATTTACGGGAATACTATTAAATATGTTATTGTTTTTATTTCAGCCCTTTAACTTTTCATCTGAATTCTACCAGGTAGACGAAAAAAAGGAACCCAAAAGAAAGTGGAGGTATACTGGACATTAACATTTCGCAGTTAAATTTGTTTTAAAAAAATAAAATAATAAGGTTTGTTTCATAATATAAACTATATTTATTTACGGGAATACTATTAAATATGTTATTGTTTTTCTTTTATTTCAGCCCTTCAACGTTTTCATCTAAATTCAACCACTGACACACATATTGGAAAGAAAATACAAGTGATATTTAGTGCAAATAGTGTTTTTGGATTGTGTAATTTATTCGCAAATAAAATTAACAATATTTACATGATACATGAAGTTGCTTTTATTCAGTTAATAACAAAAAGTGATTGTAATTTTAGCAGCATGTTTTGCAGATTTCAACTGACCCACTTTCATTTCTATTAAACGAAAATTCTTCTAAATTTTTGAAATGTTAACTAAATTTTTTACCAGTTTATAACCAACTAAAATTTAGCAGAAAACATGTGCTGATTTCAGCTGAGTAATTTTCATTTCCATTGAACAACATTTCTTATAAATTATTGTATTTGAACTAACTTTTTTACCTAAAATTTAGGTCACCTAAATTTAGCAGACCATGATTCTCAACATCATTGAAATTTCTGCTGGCGCAAATTCAGGTACTATTTCCTGTTATTTTAGCAGAATTTTTAACTATTTGTACGGGCTTTTTTTATGAGTGTATTTCGTTATATTAAATCAAAAAAACAAAAGTTTCAAAAAATTCAAAATCTACTTTTTGACTGATTATAATGCACCGTATCAAAATACACAGGTATTCTTGCTAAATTTTAGACTCCTACGACTAAGAACGGTGATTTTATTAAAAAAAAATCTAAAAGCCCTAAGTGCAGTGCAAACGCATTTTAGGGAGTTTTTTCTTCTACTGTAAAATTTTTACAGTTTTTTTGACTTCATATGCCAATATGTAAATCCATATCTGAAGGAGGGGCTCATATATGAACTTATATGAAATTATATTGGATTCATGTATGTATCCCAAAATGTACTAGGTTTCAAAACAAGAAAATTGTGAACCAAATTTGTACGGAAATGAGAAATGAGCTTCACAATAAAAGATTTTTACTGAAAACACTTATTTAAAATCCGGTCTCGTATTTGTTTTCTATTAAAGGATTTAAGCTGTAAAAAGCTACAAGAAAAATTTTGAAACATATGGAATTTTTATACTTATAAGTTTTTATAAAAAAATTTCAAAGACAGATTGGAAATAACCTTAATTTTTAATCCAATTCATATAGGCTGAGACTAATATTTTTACTTTTTAAGACGTTTTAAATTGCATTTAAATTGAAATGAATGAGTATACATACTCTCCTTGTCGGTAAAAGTCAAAATTAGGCGATTTTCAACTATTGCATCCATTAACCCATTTCTTACCAATGTGACTTAAAGTCACATCTACTTTTAAGAGCCTATAACTTTATTTATTTATTTATTTTATTTTTAAATTCTTTTAGTTTATTTAACCTTCTTTTTAAATTTTTAACTTTACTATTTTCTTGAGCTTAAGGTTTGGTTTTTATTTTTAAAAAAGTTTTTTATTTTCGATATTTCGCTACTCCAATGTGTAGCATCTTCAGGAAATAACAATTAAAAATTTTTATTTCCTGAAGATTTTTATTTCCTGAAGATTTTTTAATTGTTATTTCCTGAAGATGCTACACATTGGAGTAGCGAAATATCGAAAATAAAAAACTTTTTTAAAAATAAAAACCAAACCTTAAGCTCAAGAAAATAGTAAAGTTAAATATTTTATTTTTATTTATTTGCTGTTCCATACACAAGACTGAGAGGCTCATATTACAGTATAGAACTGAGTATTTGTAAAAGTAAAAAACGTTAATATAATAAAAAAAAACTTTTAGCTTAAAAATTAATTACAATTATTCAAAAAAAAAAAAAAAATGTTGATAGGAAGGCGATATTACAATGGCGTAGAAAGCATGTAATACTTTGAGGCCTTGCCTATAAATGGCGTTTAGAAAATTACAAAAATTTGACTCCCAGGCATGCCATATAATGATTTGAAAAAAAATATTTTTGACTTTTTCCAAAGCACTTTTTTCAAAAATATTAAAAAAATAAAGAAGAGCGTGATATGTTGATATCGATAAAAATATGTAAAAAAAAATATTTAAGGGAAGAAAAATTCTGGGTTCAGTTCGTACTTAAAAAAACAAATTGACTGGGGTTATTCGTATTTGTAAAATTGTAAATAGTCAAAAAATTAATCAGTTTTTATTTGCTGTATTAAAAACGCGCTATTTTCTCTCAACTGCCAAAAAAGCATACAAATCTGAATAATTAGTGTTCCCAAATAAAACCGTATGTTAACAGCTTGTGACTGCAAACAGCAAAGGGAATAGGTTTAGAAAACCCTAAGTTTATAAATTTTCCGTATTATCCATATTTTCAATAGCAACATTAAAAACAATCATTTCTTCATTTAAAATTCGCTATTTGAATTTCCTATTAACAGCAATTTTATAAACTTTTCCTCACTAACTGAGAGAATTGCATATCCTCTCTTTTATATACCTTTTGGTAACATCACAGTATTAAATAATATATTAAAATTTACAGATTTTCTAATACATTTGAAATTCAAATGTTAAATTGATTTTGTAAATTATCTTATTATTCACACTGTTAGAGATCAAAAACTGATGAAAATTATTTAAAAGTTGTTGTTTTTTTTCAAAAACTTACTACTTAAATTATGCCCATCTAGTGAATGTCGATACAACCATTATAAAGTTATACAGAAATTATCTTCGATATATGGATGCATGTACAAACATAAATTTATGCAATTTTAGTATAAGCATTAACACACACACACACACTTGCACAAGCAGATACACTTATACAAGCAGACACACCGGAATTTGCACACAAACACCTTGTCATGTTAAAGTTAAATAAAATCCTTCTTCAGTTGAATTTGTCTGTTTTTGAATATGCTTCACAAAATTTTATGTTAGAAGATTTACTTAACATCTGAAATTGAAATTCGTTTTCTTTTGCATAAATGGCAAAACAGGTATATACCCTATCAGAAAACTACACGCGGGAAAGTCCTAGCAAGTCACTTTAATAGGTGGACATTTTTTCGATCCACAGTTTAGTATGGAGATATTTGGTTAGTTTAGGGACTGTTCTCAAACTCTTCCTAGGTCTTGCAAATTCTTTGAAGACATTTTTGACTAACCGCTATGTTTGGAGACTTTTTTGGCGATGTCCCCGAACTATGAGATATGCACACTTATATATATGTTATTGGTGAGTAAAAATTTAAATTCATTTTCATTTTAGTCACCAAATAGTATATGTCTCAGTGGATAGAGCTGTCTCACTATTCTTCGTTCCTTCAAAAAAAAAAAAAAAATTTTGTCTCAAATTGTGATTAAAGAAGGATTTTTTTAAAGATAAGAAAATAACTCAAACAAATATGAAAAAAATATATTTGGTGTGATTGCGTTTGCCGCCAAGAGAGGGGCTAAATTCAGATAATTTTAGGCAAAAGTGACTTAACAGATCATTGAGCTTTAATTGTTTCACGAAAATAATTCTCAAAAATACATTTTTTTAAAAACTTTTTCGAAGATTTTTTTTAATTACTGCAATATTTTTGTAGTTAAATTAAAATATTGATTTTATCATTTGTTTACAAAACAATTTTTTTTTTGCTCCGAAAACACGTTTTTTTTTATTGAAAATATAAAAATTACTTAAGTTTGATGGAGTATAAAAAAAAATTTTATAAAATTAGATATTTGTTTTTCCCTTTTCTTGTAAGATTGTACTGTTATATAATAGATCATTAAAAAATTAGTTACTATTTTTTATCACAAATTAAAAAAAATGGCTTTTTTGAAATGCCTAAATTCATGATTTTGACACAAATTTCACGCATTTAAGAGTGTTTAGTATTCAAACCATGTGAACCTTCCATTTTAGGTATAGGTAGTGTTGAGTGGACTTTTGTAAAACACTACGAGGAACATTTTTGTGAAACATTCTAACCCTCTAACTCTTAAATGAAAGGGAATTTTTGGCCTCTTTTTAAAAATAAAGAAAAAAGACCCGTCAGTTGAAGAGTTATAGGGTTAAAATATTCCACAAAAATATTCCTCGTAGTGTTTTACATAAGTTCGCTGAACACATCCTATACCTAAAATGGAAGATTCCCATAGCTTCTCCCTAAAATCCAAATTTGTGGGACATTTGATCACCAATTCCGAATAAGTACGAAATTAACCCTTAATTTTCTACTTATTACTGCCACTTAAGTTAAATTTGCAATGCTGATGTCTTCAAAGACTTATAGTAAAATTTCATGACAAATATTTTTGCGGAACATTTTAACCCTCTAACTCTTCAAATTACGGGTCGTTTTAATCCGCTTTAAAAAGGGGCCAAAAAAGTAGCTTTAATAGAAAAGTTAGAAGGTTAAAATATTCCACAAAAATATTCCTCGTAGTACTTTACATAAGTTCGCTTAACATACCCTATGCCTAAAATGGAGAATTCACATGGTTTCCTATTTTAATCCTATTTAATTTTTTTTTGTTTTACAAAAATCATTTTAAGCGTTTAAAACCCATTTCTTCTGAAAGGCATTTTTTATTAATGAAGCGATTTTACCCAAATTTGGCACAAATATGGCTTGAGGTTATATCAATCCACGTGCTAAATTTTATGGCAATCGGATAATTTTTTCAGGTTTTATAAAGATTTTAAAATAAAGGATATATGGCAGGACTAAGAGTCCTTGGTTCGATTTTGATAAAAATTGACACAAATGTTTCCAGTTTTATGAGCATCTCAATGAATACTTTTTGTAATTTTGCGTCCATTTATGTAGCTAATATATTATTTTAAAATTTCAGGACCTATAGAGGTGCGCGTGTCCTTGGCCCCTTAACTAAGGGGTTCTATGTCAGTACACCAAATTTCAAAACTCTGTCTCCACTCCTTCTATTTTTGTCCAATCGTTATATGGGGACGAAGCACTGTGTGTCGTTTGCCAAAATCACAGCAGAACAAAAAAAACCTATGAACTTTGTTTTTTAATTATATTTTGGAAAATATATTATCAGAGCACCTATTTATTGGGTTTTTCAGCGTTTTACCAATGTTGAAAATTTTGTTTCCCCAGTGTTTTCCAGCGCTTTTCGAAAAGTTGGTCTTTTTGTCTAATGCTGTTATCATTTTGGGAATGGGAAAACACTTTTTTCAGTATTGCACTACTGTTAAAGTGCCTTGTGAGAGCTTTTCCATTTGTATTTTTCTAACTGGGTATTTATGTTTGTTGTTAGTAGCAGTTATATCTTTCAACTTGCAATCAACCTAGTAGCCAGCTATCTGTCTATCTATCCATCCACCCAAAGAACAAACATAAGCATTGATTACATATGCAAACTGAATTTCAATTATTATACCACTACACCCTACAATAATTATGAATACATCTTTATATGTGGATCAGAGATGGACAATTGGAATTCTTAAATAATACTAAAGCTTTACAGAAAGAGTATTTGTTCTTACCAGATGATAATTTTTTTCAAACTAACAACATAAGCTTAATTTATTTATGATTATACGTTAACTTCATCATAATTTTAAAACAAATTTTCCAACGCACTTTTATGACAACTTTAAATTAAATTTGATGGGCTTTTACCACATAGATTATTTTTATTTATTTATGCAAAGATCCTAATTATTTGCTTAGAGTTAAAAGCAGTTAACCGGAGTGCTCTATATGTTCCACCTCTGGTGTAACTAAGAATAAATAGTAGAGATAGTTTGGAAAGAAACAAATATCTCTGAGTTTGGGAAATAATCACTATTTAAAATATTTTTCATAACATAATATAGCCCCCAACCGGCTAGATACGAAGATTTTGAGTCCATTTTCCTACAGAGCAAATAGAGCAGACTTTTCGTGGAATCTGGCTTCACCATTCGAGGTTGCAGAACAGATTAAGGAAAAAGCATTTCTGAAAGCTGGAATAATTAGGTTATTTTTTTGTATTTAAAGGGCCACGGGAATGGACTTTTTGAAAAATTCCCAGTCAAGATATTGGTTTAAACTTGTAATAGCAGTAGATATAATTTTTTGTTTGAGACATCATATTAGCAAAAAAACAAATCATATTTTCATAAAGTTGGATTTAATGCCCTTTTTCCACCGAGACGATCCGCTAGCGCCTGGCCTCTGTTCGAATTTCTCACTGAATGAATTCCCTACTATGTGAATTCCTCTTGATTGCATCCTATTGTAGACTTAATTCGCTAAAGGAATTATTATTTTCGCTTACTTCGTTCAAGAAATTAACTTATAATCTTATTTAATTTTAGAATTTTAGTCAATCACTTAGTGCCTGTAAGAAATTAACTTTTCATCTAGATTATAAAATGAAAATAAATAAATCTTCATTTAACTAAAACGGGTTTTATTTAATAGCATCAATGGAATATTACTTAAACTAAATGTATTAGAATTTTAAAAATATTCTATATTTTTAATTAAGTAGGTTTGAGGTTAAGTAGAAGAATAAACATTTTTTCAAAGTTATAAACACATTATTAATTTCCAAATCAGACTAGATCTAGTTTCTACCTTTTTTTATGGACAGGCTTCATCAGTGATCATCCATATAATTGTATTATTGTTTATATTTTATTGTCAGATTGTCTATATATGATAATTTTTTCAACAACCTGTCGGCTATAGGAATCGAACACATGCACTCCTACATTACAAACGTAACTATACTAGAGTATGACAGCTTAGCCATCTTACCCACGTAAGGCCTTGCTCATAGTGTGGCCAATTCATAGTTTTCTTTCCAATTCAGCTTTCTGTAATGGTTTTTACTATAAGAAGACACACAAACATTCTACTTTAGATTTTTTGTTAATCTTCTTATCTCCTCCTTGTCACCTTTTTCGCAAATGTTGCCACACTATATATATTTTTATATATTTTTGTTTTTAATTTAATAGTCTTGGGTAAAAACCAAAGTGCTTCTGGGCATTTAGCGAAAAACTAAAATTCTTGGAATCAAAAGAAAAATTAGTTTCTTCAGGGAGTTAAAGAAAGATTTAATTTCTTAAGGGAATAAAGTGAAAACTTAAATCCCTTCAGAGAATTTGGTGCGAAATTAAATGAATTCAAGAGGAATTCAAGGACGACGTTTTTAGAGTTTCTAGAAATATTTGTTAAGTTAAATTACAAATTAAATTTCTTGTTCTCGTCTAGGAGCGTTACTTAACATTTACAATATTAAGGAGAAAACAAAAACAACAACAAAAAATTTACGACAATTTGCTTTGTCATCTTCCAATATACTGCTCTTTTGTTTTGACAGATCTAGCAATGTAGCGAATGGATCATATATAACTAACAACAGGGTGGATGATGGAAGATGACAAAGCAAATTGTGGTAAATTTTTCGTTTTTGTTTTCTCTTTGATATTCTAAACGTTAAATAATGCTCCTAGAAGAGAACAAGAAATTGCAGAAAACAGATTCGGTGAGGATAACCCAAATTGTTGCCAATCGAATGGTTCAGTTGTATTAAATGAATTATTCTTGAAAAAACATTATTAAGGTGATTTGAATATTCTAAAAATAGTTCTATTTGAAGTATTTGAAGTATTTGAACATTATTTAAGCAAGTAAAATTAATAATAAATTTTTTCGCGTTTTTAAAATGTACTGGCTGTTGTACGCACAGGCTGAGCGTTGAAATCTGGCTGACAAATAAAAACTCAAAACGCGGACCGGCTGATCTTAGATAGCTTAGGGTATGTTGTAGAGGGCAGCTGCCCAAACTCATTTTTAAGGATAAAAAAATGGCGTCAAAAAATGCCCAATTTTTGATGTTTCGTTTTATTTCATATTTCTCCCAAAGTAATAATAACATTTGGTGTCAAAAGAAAGTTATTTGAGAGGTCTTATGTGTGTATAAAACATGTTTAAGCATGTTTATTTATTTATGCGATAACACAAAACTTCAAAGTTTTAGGTGGTTTTGTATGGTTGTACAGGGTTAAGGTAAAATTCAAATATATTAATCCTTATCACATTTCAGTAAGGCGGAGTGACGGCTTTCTTCGATATTCGGCATACTTCGGGTTTGAGATCAATTTTTCCGAAGGTCAATATTTTTAAAGATTTGAGAACCTGTGTATACTTAACATAAGCAATATGGACATCAAACTTTTTACCCATGTCATGTCATGTAAAATTAATTTTGAATTTGATAAATCTCAAACATGTTAAAATTGGGCCTTTTTTACCTCATTTTTTAAACCTTTAATATGGGGTTGGGAAAAAAACTTTGTTCTCCTCTACGACATATCTGAATCTTATTAAGATATTCAGGTGGCTTTTAAAAATTTTATGTTTGTCAGAAATATTTAGATTCCATGTCCAGATTGCTAAAAGAACCAACTTATAACTCATAACTTTCAAAAATTTAATTTTTTTTCAATTTTAAAAGAGATTGTTTCAAAAACTGCTCGATCGAATATTTTGGTTTTGTTCTTTTTTTTTTTTGTTCTGAATTATCCCGACTTCCAAAACATCATTCTCGTACCTTTCAGTTAAAGTTCAATCCGACGAGGCATGGGCTTTCTAGGGAATTATTAAAACCTAATCAAAAAGTGCTTTTCTAATGATTTTTCCTGTAGAATTTAATTCCGTTTATATTCGCCGAAAGTTAGTGGAAGGAGTTGGAATAAAAAAAAATAATTATGCTATCCTCTTTATAACACTGTGAGACAAATGGTAGGGGTCAGTGATCGCGAAGGGTTCAAACTACCGGGGAAAGTTATATCGGTAAAAAAGAAGTTATACGTGTCCCGGCGTTTCGCTGGGTCACCCCTAGGAATCGAGATATATCGATTTGACCTTTGGTGGTCTTTTTTTTGACATAACTCGAGAACCACTAGTCCGATTTTGCTCAAACAATTTTAGAAAAATTAAAAGTTACAATTCCTTTAATCTGTTCATATAACGTTTTTCTATATACTCAACAGTTTTGCCGGTAAAAATAAATGTATGAAGAAAAAAATATTTTTTGCCTAAAATATTAAAAAAAAGGATTAAACAAAAAGTTATTGATTTTTATGGTAGCGGTAACAAACATTTATTTTTACCGGCAAAACTGTTGAGTATGTAGAAAAATGTTATATGAACAGATTAAAGGAATTGTAATTTTTAATTTTTTTAAAATTGTTTGAGCAAAATCGGACTAGTGGTTCTCGAGTTATGTCAAAAAAAAGATATATCTCGATTCCTAGGGGTGACCCAGCGAAACGCCGGGACACGTATAACTTGTTTTTGACCCGATTTTGACTGTCGCATAGTGTAATTCAAGAACATTAAAAAATAATGATATCCTAAAATAAAATGTTCAAAACGAACTCTATTGTATATATGAATATTTGAATATACAAAGTGCACATTTTATATGATTCTTGCTAAAAATCATAATTTACACTACTTCAGTATTCATGCATTTATTCGTATCATATCACCTCAAGTTATATTCAAGATATGTTTTTTCAACACCTTTTTGAATATTTATTGAATTTATCTTATTTCCTTTTTTGCCTTTGTAAACAATATTTAACAAAATGAAGGACACGGTCTTAGGCGCCATTCCTTTACGATATGAATATATTAGTATGCGAGGGCTAGTATTTATATTTAGAGCTTTACAATGAAAGAACAGAAATTTTGTATTTGAAATATCTTTATTGTTTTCCAAGATATTCTCTTTTATGATCTATACACTATTACATGCGGTCGAACCACCTTTTATAGCATATTTTCCAATACGCGTGAGACACCTCCAAAACATGTTTTTTCAATGCATCTATGGCTTTTTCTGCTCACGAAAATCGTTGCCCGCGTAGTTTATCTTTGATGTGCGGATAAGAAAAAGTTACTGTGTGCCAAGTCAGGGCTGTATGGCGGATGGCACATTCGGTCATTTGTTTCGAAATGCTCCAAGAGCGAAAAACTTTGGAGTTGGATTTCGTTAATAATAAGACACCCATACAGCGGACTGCTGCTTCATTTTAGAGCCACGTGAATAGATCAATGATTCGTCACCTTTAGCGATTTTCTACACGTCTTTTGAAGCACCATTATTGTATTTCTTGAGCATTTCTTTGCACCAATCGACCCTTTCTGAGATGTTCTTAAGTTATGAGGAACCCAACGAGGATAAATCTTTTTTACGGCTAAATTTTGACACATTAATTTACTTATGATAATGGAACTATGTCTAAGGTAGCTTCTATATCAGAGTATGTCACATGACGATCTTATGTTATCAGTTTTTGAACATCATCAATGTTTTCTTGGACAACAACTGATTTTGGACGACCATCTCGAAATTCTTGCTGGACGTGCTATTAAATCAAACTTAAGCACTAATTTGCTGAAATTAAATTAAGAATATTATTTTTAGACTTAGAAAAATAACAAAAAAAAAGTTTCATTAATATCCGCTCAGGAATATCTGTTATATTTATATCTTTATAAAATATTAAAATCTCCTAAAATTTGACTTCTGACCTTTGCACTAATTTTCAGGACTGAAGTATTTAACCTTGTGTTATTATAATCTGGCCAAAATTATTTGGAATTAAAAGAACAGAAAAGAAAAACTTGCCTAAAATCTAAATAAATGGCAAAAATCGCTGTTTTCTCGAAATCCGCTGAAATATAATCTCTGCCACAGCCAAACAAAAAAAAGGAATTCCTAAAATTTTTGTAGTTTTTAATCTCTAATATGTTCTTAATAAAACCTTAAAGTCGAATCGTTGATTTTTAAAAATTTTTTTTAAAAAATTTTAAAAAACTTAAAATTTTAGATTTGAAAACAGTGTTGAAGAATTCTGACCTCTTTGGCAACTAATTTAAAACTTTTTATCTGACTTTATTGGAACTTATAGAATAAAACAATGTTTCTGTGTTAGAACATTTCAATAAATTGTAAAATTTGGACCCGAATTTCTTGATTAAGTGGTCTGCGACACATAATTTGCCTGGAGAAATTGTATTAACTCTGCTGTTTTTAACCGTATTAAGTTTTTGTTGTGTTATTACAAAGAGAATTCGCTTCACATCACGATTCTTAAATGTTTTTATTTCGAATTAGTTTCAAAATATCAATGTTTTCGGGAAAATGCACAAAAAGTCATATTTTCCCTTGTATTCGGTGTTGCAAACTTCAGGGCCGATGTGGCAAGCCTTCTCGATATCCGATTAGCATAATTTTTTGGGAGACGCAGTTTTGCACCCAACTGAATATTTCCAAAAGTAGGCCGGTCAAAAACTGCAAAAAAAATTTTCGAGCACCTTGGCCGTGTTATCCATATATCCTACTGACTTAAAATGATTTATATACCCTACGAGCCTTTTGCCGAACATAGA
This sequence comes from Leucophora obtusa, assembly GCA_949987735.1. Lineage (NCBI taxonomy): Eukaryota > Metazoa > Arthropoda > Insecta > Diptera > Anthomyiidae > Leucophora > Leucophora obtusa. The sequence goes on along the minus strand of OX465298.1, from coordinate 165,692,954 downwards.
TCACTTCAAACGGTGGCTTAGTTCTATATTTTTAAAACTGGTATCTAGACCTCTACCCATTGTACTCCCAAAATGTAACAGATATTCTTACTATGGCACCTAATATACCAGGTTTTCATGTAGTCGCTTTTGACCGACCATAGTTATCATAGATGTTTATTTTGTTTTAAGATCATCTTTGAAAAAAGATTTTTAATTTAAAAGCTTGTTGTTCTTCAACTTAACTTCATACATCTTTAAATATCTTTTCATCATCCATACTAATATACACTTTCTTTTTGTAGTATTAAAGTATTATCTGTATTGTGATTGTTTTAAGTCTGATTGCAAAAATATTCATGTTTTACTTTGATTGGTTTTGTTTAGACATGTAAATTATCTAAATTGTCTTGATTAAGTGATTGTTATTTAACTTAAATTTATTTATATCATGTATAAAACTATTTTATTTTATTAAATATTATTTTTAAATTTATTGCTTCTGCCAATAAAATAACACAAATTTTGCATACGTAATTCAAAGTTTTATAACTAGTTCCAGAACTGATTTTAGGGCAACCGATTCTACTTTGGGGCCTATAGAAGCGGTTGCTCTTGACACAATTTCAAACAAAAATCATTGGTGTCAGAATTGACAATAGAAGGGGTTGTAAAGAAAAAGTAGCAGTTCTACAACCGATTCTCTGTAAAAGAAAATTTTGCTGGGCATATAATAAATTGGATAATATCACAATATAACAACTATTATAAAGGATGGTCCAAGCATAACGCACGATGTTAATTGTGAGTCACACTAACGTCAAGTTTTTTGCCCAACTTAATTTGACATTTCTTTGTTTGAGTGTTTGGCAAATTCAACCATGAAGAGATACACAATTGAGCAGCGAGTTAAGATTGTTGAAGCCTTTTACGAAAATGGGGGTTCAAATCAAAATGCATTTCGTGCACTTTACTGGCAAGCATAATCGACCAAATTTGTCCACAATCGGGAGAATTGTGAGCAACTTTCAGCAAACCGGGTCTGTCAAATGTGAAAACACCTGTGCATGCTCGCCCAGTTCGTTCTATGGAAAACATTGCTGTTGTTCGCGTTAGTGTTGCAGTAGAGCCGCCGTGAATGGTGTTTGCTATTGCGAGATGATAACGGACTTCTTGTGGTCACAAATTGAGGATATAGATCTGGACCATATGTGCTTCCAACATGATAGTGCCACATGCTACACAGCCATCGAAACAGTGGCTCTTTTGCGCAAGAAATTCAATGGCCGTGTTATCTCACGTCGTGGCGATGTTAATTGGCCGCCACGATCATGTGATTTGAAACCGTTGAACTTCTTTTTTGGGGATACTTAAAAGAAAAAGTGTACGTCAATAAGCCAAGAGCAATTCAAGAGCTAAAGGATGAGATAATTCGACACTCAATTATATCTCAAAGTCACTGAAAATATGCACCATCGGATAGAGGAATGCCACCGAAGCCATGGCGAGCATTTGGCCAATATCTTGTTTCACGCATAATTGTCATACATCTTTCTATCATAATAAAAAATATTAAGATAATTCTTTACAAATTTTTTGTTTTATTTACAACTAAAATTTTGCGTTTTGGTTGGACCACCCTTTATTAGCTGGATCTCTGCAGCAAGCGATCAATGTTGGCCAGTGCCTATCCCATACAAATTTGACATTACTCAACCATTAGTGTTAACTCTTAACATCACTACCCAGAAAAACTTTCGGTTGAAAATTACACCAATTCTGCAATTGGTTCCACTACAAACCATTCCATATAACTGGTTGCGGAACTCGTTCCACGGATCTTATTTATAAGGTATAACTACCGGATAGTCACTTCTAGAACTGGCTCCAAAAGTTGTAGAACTAGTTCCGAAACTGTTTCTTTGCAAATCGCCCACCTAATTTCTTCCTAATTTTTCTTACAAAAAATTAAATTTTTATGAACTTTAGGGTGTTTTTCGTACAATGAGGTATATAGCGCCGCAGCCGAAAATTTTTTAGTATATTGTGGTACAAACGTACACAAACTTTATTTTGCTAAAAGTCGGAGATTTTTTCAAAAAATCACGGCATTTTTACCAAAAATTTTAAATTTTTTGGTACATTGTGGTCAGACTTGAATTCGTAAGAAAATTTTTGTTCCTTTGAGCACCCATATTTTATGATTAGTACATTAGCTGGTTATTCTAGACTCCTGGGGGGGGGATCTAGTGGGGGACACACCTTATGGATCATGAAACTAAATGCATTCTTGAAATCGTGGGCGGGTCCCAGGGGCCCCCTTAACATCATATAGAAAAGACATTTTCTATTTTAATTTCATAAGTAGTGGTATACCCAACAAAAATGTGGAAGCAGTAAAAACGATTACTGCTTCCTTGCTGCAACTTTTACCGCTTCTAAAAATGTATAGCCTCGTAAACAGCACTAATGAAAGGCCTAAGTTGATTAATTGTTGACATCGCTTTTTGCTGTGCTTTTCTAAAAGTCATGAAATGAGCAATACATTTTGATTGATTAAATATTTTTGCGGTTCTTTTATCAAAATTTTTTAAAATGCGGAAAATAAGAGGTTTTGCTAAAAATGAGAGGCATTTTCTCTTCACGGAAAAATATGCAGGAATATTGTGCTTTTGAGAAGGCATGATTTTAAATAGTTGAAAAGCTTTATAATATGCACTTCCGATAAGGCATGATTTATTTAAAAGGAAAACAGGAGCACTAATTAAAAGCGGTGAATTCATGCCTTTTCGGATCTCGAAACAAGTGCTTTCACGCGAGCTATCTCCAACAAATATCAGGCATGATATCATCAATAATGCAATCGCTTCATTGCTCAACTTTCCCTGACAAAACTACTTCCAAGCAAGCAGTAATTTCTGCTAGGATGCTTTTTTTCTTTTTTAGGGGAGCCCGAAAAAGTAAACTTCAGCCAAATTTTGTTTGCATTTATTTACAATTTTGTTTGCATTTATTTACAAATTTCCTTGCATTTATTTACAAATTTCCTTTTTATTTTTGAATATTTTGTTTTGGTTTTCAAATTTTCCAATGTATTTAAATATTTTGTATAGTACGGTTAAAACCAGGCGTTTCACATGATCTTGATTAATGGTAATACCGGTGTGCTGTTTTGTTTTTTCTGGCAATACTGCTTCATTTTATTGGGGAGCAGTGTTGCCCGAAAAGTTTTAGTTCAATCCCATTTTGAATGTCTAAATCCCCAATGTTATCAATTTAAAACAACAAAATATGAGTTAAGTTAGCATCACTCTTAAATCCAGAAAATTATTAAGAAATGACTAAGCAAAGTGAAGAAAATTGAATATTTTACAAAGAAATATTTACTTTTTCAGGTAAAATTGTGAAAGTAAAAAAATTTTATTATACGAAAGACAAACCACAATTAAGCTGAAATATCACTGCACTGTGGGCCAGCATTAAAGAATTTTGGCCAAAACTAGATTATTGGGTATATGAAACTAAAAGATATCACAAAGGTGGGTCTGGTTGTTGCTGATCACGAATCTGAAATAAAAAATATAAAATTCAAAATGGCGGATCCAAGATGGCGGCCATTAATTTTTAGTTTTTAATATATTGGACTTAAAATAATCAATTATATAGGTCTAGGATCCGCTGATTCAAAATCTAAAATTAGAATTTTGAAATTCAAAATGGCGGATCCAATATGGCGAAAAACTATTTTTTCATTAAATTTCTTATGTCGTCTGATTTACTTCAAATTTCCATCAGGGGAAGTTTTTGGGTAGCAGATTACGAATCTGAAATCAAATTTAGAAAATTCAACATGGCGGATCCAATATGGCGGCCATAAATTTAAAATTGTTATGTGTTGGAAAATAAATTACACTGTACAAAAAAATCAAAAAGGTTCTGATGACAACTGATTTACGCAGAGGGACTAAAGGAAAATATAAGTGTATCGGCGTTTTAAAAGTATTCGTCTGGCCCTATGTTTTTGGGGGGTTAAAATTTCCCCTCTTTTGAAAATGTTTATTGTGAATCGGCATAGGAAACCATGTGAATCTTCCACTTTAGGTATAGGATATGTTCAGTGAAAACACTACGACGGACATTTTTGTAGAAGATTTTAACCCTCTAACTCTGCAATTAATTTGACAATTTGACACTTTTTAATAAGGGCCAAAAAAGACCCACAAGTTGAAGAGTTAGAGGGTTAAAATGTTCGGCAAAAATATTTATAATGAAATTCTACTATAAGTCTCTGAAGACATCAAAGTTGAAAATTTAACTTCAATGCCAGAAATAAGTCAAAACTTAAAATGTGTTTAAGGGTTAATTTCGTACTTATTCAGAATTGGCACTCAAATGTCCCACAAACCTGGACTTTAGGGGGTTATTGTGTGTCAGAAAACCAGAACCTATATTTAAGGTAATTGTTAGTGCTATTTTTTTAGTTTTTACTAAAACTCTGGAATGCTGAAAATCAGCGAGAACTGAAGGTACTTTTTCAGTTAAAGAGCAAAATCTCGAAAGTTTATGAACGGTCGCAAAACCCTTGGTAGAAGACATCTTAGGGAACACATTGGCATTCAAGATTTTAAATTATCTCTTGGAACATTTTGGAGCTTTTTTTTTTTTGAAAATTTAGGATTTTCAAAAAAACCCATATTTTTGAGGTAAAATTAATAATTTTGTTACTTTTTTCGTAAATACTTAACAGGTGTCTATTTTTTTTTTTGATAACTAGTTTCAGTTCTATAATTTGAGATTGTTTTTGGAACAAATTATTGTTTATTTATGACTTTTTTATTGTATCATTATAAAATAAAAAATGTCACAAAATTAAAAAACTTTATCTTTGAACTCTCGCCAACTAACAACGAGTAACCACAATGATAAAATATTTCACTCACAACATATTCAACAATCCTAGATTTTGAATATATAAACATATATTCCCTTTACCTAAATTGTACTTTTGGCCAAAAAACGGCGATCCTGGCCCACAGTGCACTGTTTTAAAATAAAAGTCGTATATTAAATTTTCGAGAGAAAAAATTCTACACAACGAAAATTATTATGGTGAAAAAGATTTGTTTTCCAAAATTTTTATGGAGTTCGACAAGTAAATACGACTACCCAGGTAGAAATCTACAAATTGCACAATGTCGGCTCGGTATTGGAGATGGTAGTACATGTACTGGCATTGCGTAGGATTTTCGAATTTCACTGTACTGGCATTTTGTCCCAACGTTGGTGTATGCTTGGAATTTTATTTTTTTTGTATTATCCTAGTACATTTAATAACAAATTTAGTAGTTTACTAATACTTTATTGTCCTCTTAGTGTACATAATAGATTTCTAATGTATTCTTTCGAAACTTCAGAAGAAAAGAATGGCGATGCCTCTTACATAAACAATTGTGTAATAGATGTAAAAATACGTAAAATTTATAAAATTGTTAATTTTGATAAATTAAAAAAAGGCCGTTAGTTTTCAGAAACAGTACTGGCAAAGCACGTTTTAAGTAGTACCGGCATTTCGTAAAAAACATTGCTCTTCGAGTACAATTTTTGTTGAAACGTCGGCAATTTCTACCTGGGAAATTTTCAAAAACTTATAGTTTTTGGTTAAGTGTAAATCTATTAGGTGTAAGTTCTAGGGATTGTTAACTCTTTTGAACATTAATTTTGCATAAGTCGAGTTTACATGATTCAGAAGGTACATAAGAGGTTATATTAATGTACCCCTGGTACTTTTTGAACCTACACAAAATTTATTTTTTCTGATTCCTTTGGATGTAACAATTTCAGTATTTTGAAGATGGAAAATTTTTTGATTAGTTATTGAGCTTGGATGCTTTTCGTTATTCCAAGATTTATAAATATTTAGAGAATTTGTCTTCAATAATTCAAATATTTTGTAGAACTTTTAAAATACTTTAACAGACCTAATTTGATGGACTTTAATTTAAAATAATACGCATATAATTTATCCGAAAATTCTTCTTATTTTTCGCCTAAAACTAAATCTTTTAAAACTTATAATTTTTGAATCTGTCCACAAACCGAAGTCTAAATCCCTAATTTGGGCCCAAATCCCCTTAACTGACAACTCTCTTAAAACATCATTTGAAAAAATAAAATCCTCCCTTGACAAAATTTCCCAAAATAAAATCCTCCTTTCACAAAATTTCCCACATGCTAGCGACATCTACAGTTTGTTTAAAAAATTATCTATGTTGCATCTCTATATTATATGTATATCTCTGGTTAAAACTAAACCTTTGCTTTAAAATAAAGTCGACTTTAACAAAAATATACCTTTGAAAAATATTGATAGTAATACTGAATTTAGACTGAGCAAAAACTACATAGTTTTTGAACAAAACTAGTTTTTACTTGTTTTTTATTTATGCGTAGGTAGTTTTTGCTCAATCTAAATGCAGTATAAGGCTGATTTATTTTAAATTTTACAAATGTAATTTTCTATAAATTTTTGAATGCTCCCAAAAATTATCGTTTCCTATATGTATAAGAATATATATTGCCCTTTAATGAACAAAAATCTTAATTTACAAACATGCTGACATTCTGTCAAAATGAAAACTACACAATTTATCAAATGTAACGATGCGCACTTATAATATAGGGTGTTTTTTTAAGCCCGATAGAACTTGAAATTGTAAAAAATAACACAAAAAATTAAATTGTAATCAAAAATTTTTTTTATTGGAAAGATCAATACGTGACATTAACATTTGAAAATGATTTCGGGCATATGGGCACCGCGGCTGTTCTTGACGAAGCGCATTCTGGACGTCCAATTTTGGGCCACTTTTTCGAGCACTGCTGGCCGTATGTCACGAATAACACGAACAATGCTGTCCTCCAAGGCATCAATTGTTGCTGGTTTATCAGCATAAACCAGTGACTTCACGTAGCCCCACAGGAAATAATCGAGAGGTGTCAAATCGCACGACCTTGGAGGCCAATTGACAGGTCCATTTCTCGAAATCAACTTATCGCCAAATTTTGATTTCAATAAGTCGATGGTTGCGTTCGCCGTATGGCACGTAGCGCCATCCTGTTGAAACCACATCTCCTCCGGATCAATGTCATCCATATTTTCAAACAAAAAATCATTGATCATGGTGCGGTAACGATCTCCATTGACCGTAACGCGAGCTCCGGCCTCATTTTTGAAGAAATAAGGTCCGATGATGCCACCAGCGTGAAAACCGCACCAAACGGTGCATTTTCTGGATGTAATGGAGTCTGTAGGGTCTCTTGTGGATTGGTCTCACTCCATATGCGGCAATTTTGCTTATTAACAAACCCGTTAAGCCAAAAATGCGCCTCATCGCTGAACACAATTTTGCGTCTATAAGTTGCGCGAATCGACGACTGATTTTCAAAGTAAATTTGGATAATTTCGTAGCGTTGTTCAAGCGTGAGTCTATCCATGATGATTTGTCAGAGTATACTGAAACAAATAAAAAAAAATGTTTCATCAAAATTTAATTTTTTGTGTTACTTTTTACAATTTAAAGTTCTATCTAGCTTAAAAAAACACCCTTTACAAATCCTACATACAGTCAAAAGCTACAATATATAGAATATAAACCAAAAATTACACATACGATTATAGCTGGAAGTAATATATACGAGTGAAATAAATACAGATGAAATACATCACCTAAACTTCCAAAAAATAAATGAAGAGCAAACTTGTATGTTGCCACAATACCATGAAAGATGTATTTAAAGACAAATGGAAAAAATCCCTTAAAATTGTACTACAACATTGTTAAAAAGTAAAACACATCACTAAATGAAAAATGGTCATGGTTTACAAACCCATAGAAAACTGCAAGGGAAGAGCATAAAGACACAAACTTCTTTGTGATGTAATAAGGAAATGCTATAGATAGAATATAAATCTATATGTATGAGTATTCGTTACTTACGTTTATATTTAAGGGGTTTACTCTATGTGACTTTTTTCATGTCCTTCTAAATTTGACTCAACAGCAATGGAAAAATATTGTTTAGTCAAATGAGACAAAATTTAACCTCCGGGCATCAGATGGAAGAGCCAATGTTCGACGACCTACTGGCGAAAAGTTTAATCTCAGGTTTACAACCATCACAGTAAAGCATGGAGGTAGAAATATTATTGTATGAGGGTGTTTTTCCGGAAATGTAATTGGCCCAATTCACCGTATTACTAATACAATGATAGCCACAATCTGTAGAGATCTTCTTAGCTCAGTTATGATTCCATTTGGTGCATGGGAAAATTAAAAGTGGTTTTGTGCGTTCCTTTACTCTTGGATAATTTTATCATTTTGTGAGAGGATTTTGTATACTCTCATTTTACCGAACTTTACCCAAAAAGTAAAGGAACGCACTTAATATTTAATAACTGAATTTAATAAAAAACTTATGCTGGAAATTTTTTAATGATAGAAATTTATTATAAAAAACAATAACATGTGATTGCAGTTGCAAATATTTTGAGCTGTATGTATATCAAACAACCTTAATAAAAAATTCAAGCCACGCAACTTTTGTGTAAATGAATCAAAATGCACTCAATTAGAGTACACTTAGAATAAAATTTTGTAAATAATTTTTATTTTACAAATTGTTTTACTACACTCTAATAAATTTCAGTTTAAATTTACATTGGTAAAAATTATTTTAAAACTTGGTGTAGAAAATTTACATTGATGAAATTTAGAAAATAAAAAAGCAAATAAGACATGTTCATACATAGCTTTCATTCTACTTGAGTTTATTTACTGTATGTAATACAGTTTGTATTTATGTGGTTTGTGTTACCTAACCATTATTTTCTTATTGCAGATAATTGATGAAAGATATGATGCCCAGGAAACAATCGCATTTTCTGTAATGAAAATTGTGAACCACCAAATAAAACCTAATATGAAAATATCACATTGAATTTTCAACTTGAGGTAGAACAATATTCTAACTAAATATATTAAAAAATTTTATTAAAATTTAAATTGAAATTTTTGCAATCATCGGCCAAATATATCAAAAACTTCGGAATTTGTTTTTCTAGAATTTTCGGTAAATACTCGTAAAGTACACAAGTAGGGATAATTTTTACAACGTTACGTTACTTTTAGTAGCAAACTTCGGTTTAAACTCCAAAAAGCTTTTTCTGCACTGTGCTGGTGAAATGGTCTTTTTGGTTTTTTTGTTTTATGGCGGAATAAAAAAATTAAGTTCTTTACAAAGAGGGATTTTAAAATCTTTTAATACTTTAATAATATTTTTTTTCTACACTCGTACTATTTTTATTTAAATCAAAACTTTAAAAATCCGTCCACCTCATTTATTTGTCTGTAAGAAATTTCTTCATTTTTTTTTATTTTAAGATGATTTCCTCTGACTGTACAATGACAACCCGATGTTTTTATTAAAAAAATGCTATACGGAAGTTCTCACCAGGGTTGCCATATTGCCCGAGTTATACATTTTAGTTTAAGAAACTATATATTGTATGACAGTGATGGTATTTGAGAATTTTCATTTAGTGCCTAAATGATGCCAAAAAGTGCCAAAAAAGCTTTAAAAGTGCCAAAAAAATTAAGCAACATGCAAATGTTTCAAAAAATATGTTCAGCTTTTATTTCAAATATTTATTTTATACATTTACACCCTTATTATAAACTTTAAAACAATACCAAAATTGTCACAAAACTGGTGTGAATGGAAATTATTATAATTTTGGTATTCTAAGAAAAATTGTCACAGCAAAACCTTGACAAAATTGTCATGTAATAAAAAGCACATATATTTTCATTCGTCAACAATTTAAAATATAAGTTTTATTTTCTTTTGAAGAATTTTATAATTTTTCTTCACAGAAATATAATACGAAATACCTCATTCATATTTTGAGATATTATTTTAAGATGCATCGAACCTTTTACCGATTTTTAAATTCCTGCAAATTCCTCCAAAAGATTACGTAGTAACATGGGATTTTTGGGCCTAAAGTTGTTAGGAACAGAGACTATTAATTATAGAGATAGGAAATCAAAACTTACACTACTCACCGGTAGGGGGGCTGAAATTTAGTATCACCTGAGCAACTATGTAGTATCACTTTAGTATCAGCTGAGCCTATATTTAAAAACTCAAAAATTGCTGAAAACTGCGCAAAATAAGAAAAAATCAAGCGCAAAATATGTTCAAATAATAAAATTTGAGAATTCCTTTTTTTATTTGCTTTTTTGTTTGTTATAAGCTCAAAATACTTGATGCTAAAATTTAAAGGAAACTCCAAGTGCTTAGAATTAGTTCTCTCGTGTTCTGCGGTTCCTGGACATTTTTTTAAGTTTTCATTTCATTTAAGATTTCATAAAATTATCGAAAAAATCGTAATTTTTCACAAATTACAATTTTTTGATCATTTTTGGCAGATAAAGCTTTCACCATTGTATGGTGAAATTTTTTAAACTTTTGCTTGTCATAAAAAAACCAGAATACCATAACAAATTTTTGAAGAATTCCAGTGACGGACAATACAATAGAATCAATTAAAGTTTTTATAATTTTATCCCCATTGCTTTTATTTTTAAAGATCAAAATAATGATTAAATTGTCCCCAAAGAAGTGGAAGGTGGTCCAGAAAATTGTATAAATTTTAAGTGTGGAGTTTGTTTTTTAATTTTGCTACCCGTTCTAAGTAGACGTGGCTTTTAATGAAAAACCAGCGATATCGACCTTTTATCAAATTATATAGAAATTTTCTTAAAAAGTGCCAAAATTCTATGAAGAGTGCCAAAGTGCCATTGAACATTCAATAGTGCCACAAATGGCACTTTTGTGCCACTTTTACCAACAGTGATGTATGATATTATATTTTTTTATGTGTTTAAATATGGTTGTTTTTATTGATTTCTAAAGAGAGTAAACCCCTTAAATACACTCATATGAGTAAAAACTGAATTTTTGTATTTGAAATATACAATAAATGTATTTGAAGCATAAAACTAACATACATCATCATTGCAATTCATAAATAGATATTTTTCTGTAAAAACATTGCCACTAGGGTTTATGTCCCGGGAATTCCCGGGACGCGATTCCCGGGAATCCCGCCCTTTTTTCAATCCCGCAATCCCGGGAATTTTGTGCGGGATTTCCCGGGATTTTTTTATTCTTTTACAGAAGTTTTAGCTATTAAATATTGCAATTTTGGAAGCTAAATAAATTTAAAACATTGATTTCAAATTAATTTAAATAAGAAATATTTTATATTAAAAAATGCGATTTAAAATTTAATAAACTGAATTAGTATAAAAAAACGTATTATTTAGGCCAAATTGTTGTTGGATGTATGTAAGTTGAATTTGGTTAAGTTAAACCGAAAGCAAATAATCGAACTTCAGAAAAAAAAATTTTAATTAAAATAGTGATCTTTGTTCAAATAAGGCAATATACAGAACACTTCAATACCCGTATCTCAGTTCTAAATACCTCGAAAAAACACCAGGCATTAAAAAGTTAGTAATATTTTCAATGGAGTATTTTGAGGTTTTTTACTTCAAATAAGTTTATTTAAATTTCAACTGCTATTTCTTTATTTCAATTGTATTTTTTAAATATTATGTAGGTGCTTTTTCAAATTATTTTGGATTAATTTAAAATACAACTATCCAAATTAAATAATTTCTTTTTCAATAGTTGCGGCATAAAAAATTTTTATTCAAAAGATACCAATTAAAGTCAAGAAACTATTTAATGAATGTTTTTCGTTCAATTTGAGATCAAATATTAGGTTTGTTCCACGTAATTCTGGGTAAAGTCTGGTAAAATGAGAGTAAACAAATAATTATCTCAAAAAATGGTAAAATTGCTCACAATACCGGGAACGTACAAAACCACATTTCAAGCCCAAAAATAAACGTCAAAGTTATTCATATAAGCAAAAGCTATTTTTAACAATAAAATATCGAAGGGAATAAAGAGAAAGTGTTAGAACGTGGTATTTGATAACGATATTAATTAATAAATGAATGTTCTTTTTTAATTTGACTCTAGATCATAAATTAATATCACTTTCTGTTTAAATTAGCGAAAGCCGAAAATACGTATTCTGTATTGCTGGTCTTATCGAATTCTTTCAAATATATTTTTATTCTTTGTAATTTACTTGTAAAAATTGTTTCATCTTTCTTTGATTTGAAAATAATTTAAACAGAAAGTGATATTAATTTATGATCTAGAGTCAAATTAAAAAAGAACATTCATTTATTTAAAAATAAGAGATCAACTAAATATTCCCCCATTGATATTAATTAATGTTTACAACTTTTGTTATTATTTTAATTATTTTTAAAAATTTAAAACGGCTGATTTATAAACAACAAGTGATTTGACAGTTTTACCATTTTACCCGAAAAAAATTACGGGTAACTTCTGGTAAAATGAGAAACAAATTATTCTCTCATCAACGCTCTCATTTACCCAATTTTTAACAATAGAAACGCTTTTTGGTAAGATTGGGTTCCCGCGGGCACCCGCGGTAACGTGCGTGGAACAGAGCTATTATCACATTTTCCTTTAAATTAATTTGAACTCAAAAGAGAGATGATAAAATTTTTACAAGTAAATTACATACATAGAATAAAAATTTAAAAAATTCGATGAGGCCAGCAGGATAGAATACGTATTTTCGGATCCTGCTACAAACCCATCCTCAATATTCTATGCGTTTATGGGTTAATAATTGATGTTGAACTATTTATTGAATTGAAACAAATAAGCAAATTGAAATAACTCAATTAGACTAACATCAACGAAATTCTTACAATATTATTTTTATCTAGCTGCTTCCTATGGAATTCATTTCTGATCGACAACTTATGAAGCACATATTTCTGAACGACAACGAACCGTTAAGATGAACAAAAATCTTTAAGAGAATTTGCGTAATAATTTTTGCGAAGAATACTCACTTTTAAGCTTTTTTATAAAATAATTCTATACGAATACTTCTGAAAATCTGCACAGAAAAAAAATCTTTAGAAATACAAATTTTTGGATTCCATATTTAAGAAATACTTAAGAAAAAATATATCTTTGTTCTGATTACAAAACTGGTCCGACACAAGTTTGCACCCATTAACAATTCCAATATATCCTGAAAGAAGGGAAGACATTAAAATACCCGTGTCGTTCACTTTTTCTATATCAATTCGTTTAACCGTTCCAACCGCGAATTAATATTTAGTTAACATATTTCATTTTAAAATTAAGACCGCCTTCCATATAAATATATTACCTAAATAGTAATTCGCGATTTAATCTATTAAACGAATTGATCTAGAAAAAGTGGAAGTCATGCATATTTTATATTATTTCCCTCCTTTCAGAATATATTAAGTATATTTTATCATGGGTACAACCAAAAGATGAACTTTGTCGGACGGTGTTTTAATAGAAATCGAGTTTTTCAAGTACAACATATGTCGGATTTATTTATTTTGTAACGAGCGGGAATTCCCGGGATCCCGGGAAATTCAGAAAAAAATCCCGCTGTCCCGGGAAATGAAAAAGTCCGGGAAAAGAAAAACCCTAATTGCCACACATACACATAATAATGATAATGATGATGTACGAGAAGTTTATGTGTTCTGTATATGGAGGTTTCCATAGAAAATTTTGTTTGAAACAATTTTTATTGAAAATACGATTTTTTATGTACCTAACTATATCTTGCAAATGTTTGTGTATGATATATGGTTGTTTGTACATTTGTTTGTGTTTATATTTCCCATTTACCACTATTGTTTCATTTTCCATAGAATATTCATTTTTTAATACAAAAACAATCTCCCTGTGCTTGATGATGGACGATTATTATTGTTTATGTCTGCGATTATCTAGTTTGCTGAATGTTATTGTCTATATACTTACACGAATTTATATTAACAATAGCGTGGACCTTATTTACAGAATTTGGTTTTTCCAAAAATGGAACAGGAAAATATAGAAATCATCAGGTGAATTGCAAAACAACATTACTGAAAAAATTTTAAAGTCTGTTTTAAAGACGCTTATGATTCATTTGGCTAAAGCATATGACAGCACAAAACATTAAAAATGCAAATTTTTTTTAATTTTTCAGCATACTCACCAAAGGCCGAACCAGTAGTAGACCTGGGTTTTGTAGTTTATCGCCTTACCGGTTCACTTAAACCAGAATACTACAAATACATAGTGTGTTCGTTTACTCGAATTTCTTACTTAATACTTTTACTACAATTGGAAAGTTTTGTTTACTTTTTGTATTGAATTTTTGCAGCTGCAGTAAGTAAACGAACATGCTTACAGTGTGTTCGTTTACTCCGATTTCTTACTATTTTTACTACAATTGGAATTTTTTTTTTTTAATTTTTGTATTGAATTTTTCCAAAGTAGTAACTTCTAGTGAGTATACTAGTCAGTTTTTAGTTTTATAAATTTCCATATATTCCATTTTCGAACAAAATGTACCCTTCAAATTTGAATTCTTTTAATTCCAATGAAGTACATACAAGTTTAAAATCTATCGCTTAGACATCGATATGTTTTTAGGTTTTAGGTAGGCGGTTCAAATCGTCCTCACAATAAAATTTTTTTTTATTATAAATTTATTAAGACTTCAGGCACTAGTTAAGAATAAATTCTTGCGATGATGACAAGTGGCAGTTTCTCAGCGTCTTTTCAGAAAATGTCTTTGGTAGTTGTCACCACCTGCTGACTTGTCACCTAGGCGGCGCTGCTGAAATTATCGTGAATAGCTCGTTTAAACAGAGAAATTAATATACTTGATTAAATTTAATCCACTCTTAATCTTCATCGTTTACACATGCTTTTTTTGACATATTAACTTGACAATTAAAAGTTAAACTTTATCAGTTCAAAATAACAAAGTGGCGTCGATCACGATCCGGCATAGGATGAACATCGAAACTGTCGATAAATTCGAATTTGGAGATATATGAGAATATGTATGGTCATTATACCAAAATTTCTACTAGGTTTATCGAAAAACTTCCTTAGCAAAAGTTTAATGATTTTTTTCGAGCTTTAATTTTCTGATATTAGGGTTATACATTCGGGTTGTTGCAACTGAGATCTGGTGGGTAACTGCTAGAACTGGATACTTGAGATCATTGGCATTTAGAGCAAAACACTGGTCTTCTCGAGAGAAAAACATCGATGTATCATACTTTAAGATCCGACTGTAAATGCCAAAGATATAACGAAAAATGTAAAATGGCGACCCCCACGTTCGGTAAAAAAAAAAAAAAATTTAAAACCTCCTTGCAAAGATACTTTATATTGGAGGGTTTACGGCACTTTTTTTTGCCTGTAAGGTGGTAAGCTCAAATGGTCATATACTGAAGTATAGGTATATGATCATGTAAGCTCATTAGGGTGGCCCCAGCTTGTATGTAAAAGGAAAAGTATATTCCGATTCTTTCTCTCCACAAGCTTAATTTTGTTCCTTTTATGAAAATACACGTGTATATAAAAAATTGGTTTAATCGCGGTACTTCACAAAATAAAATACTTACTAGTAAATTTCAAAAGCAATAAAATAAAATGGTCGTAAATAGACACATTTAAATAAAAGAATTGTCATATTTAAGAACAAAAAAGCTAACAAAAATAATAAAATATAGCATATAATCAACCAGGCTTAAGATTTATTTAAAGTTTATTCGCTTTGGTGCTTATATTTTAGTTTAGTTGATGTACTTACATACACTCACAATATTTTATCCTTAAAAACAACCTAAAATGCATATTAAATTAATTGAAAACACAATTAAAAAAAGGACTACTGATTTTTCATTATATTCAAATCATTCTGCTATTTATTTTCAAACATTTTTTAATCAACCTATAAAAGAAAATAATTGAAAAGTCTATTAAAACAATTATTAATTTTTAACTGACAAAACGTGATTTGTGGTTTGTTTTTTCATATTTGAAAGTTTCTTTGTTTAGATTTTCAAAACGCTACACCATACCCAACAGACATGTTCATATTTTTATTGGTTATGTTCGTGTGTATAAGTAAAGAATTTCTTGTAATTTGAATTGAAATAATTTTGTATATAAACAAATTATTTTAACAAAAAAAAAAAAACCGGAAATATTTGAATTTTTTGTTTTCAAACAGAAAACTACGAAATTATTTAAATAATTTTTTATAAAAATAGAAATCTAAAAATAGAATATTTGACTGAAAATATCAACTCCTACATACGATACATATTTTTTGTGATTTGCTTTTTATTGATTGATAAAAAAAAGTTAAACAATATGTTTCAATGTATTTTAATTGATTCTTCAATTGAAAACAAAGATTACCTATTACTTTTTAAATAAACCTCAATCGGTTATGGAAAATATATTGTGAGTGTAGATATGGTAAAATGTAAAATATTTAAAAAAAAGTGGCAAAGAATTGATATCATAAATGGATATAATATCAATAATGACTTTGCCATCAAAAACACATTTTAGTCAAAATTGACGACATAGAATATTGAATTCTTTGGAATATGAATATTTCACTATATTGACGAAATGATTTAATAATAGAGGCACAAAGTTTTGCCATTTTAGCATATTATTTGCAAGTTTTAGCAGATCTAGTTCGAAAAATGCAAATGAAAAAAAAAATCTTTGCTAAAATCAATAAAACTTTTTGGTGAATATTAATATACTGGAAAACCTCAAAAAATTTGTATTTTTTTTTTTGCCCGCACTACATCAATGTCTAATCAGTGACATCTACATCTTGTCTGTCTGGTTGTTGTCCGCACTATAATTGTGTTTATCAGCTTAATTTTGGTAGCAAAATAAATTAGTAGAACATTAGTTGAAATTTAGTTTAGTACTAAAAAAATATAACTACAACTTTTGCTGAAAACGCAATTTCGCCAAAAAGTTGCTGAAAACTCGTATACTTGATGTACAATAGAGCGTACTACCTTACAGGCAAAAAAAAGTGCGCCGTACACCCTCCAATATGAAGTATTTTTGCAAGGAGATTTCAAAAAAAAATTTTGTTTTTTTTGCCGAACGTAGGGGTCGCGATTTTATATTTTTCGTTATATCTTTGGCATTTACAGTCGGATCTTAAAGTATGATACGGTAATTCTCCTTAAGTATCCCGTTCTAGTAGTTACCCACCAGATCTCAGTTGCTACAACCCAAATGTACGACCCTAATGTCAGAAAATTAAAGCTCGCAAAAAATCATTAAAGTTTTGCTAAGGAAGTTTTTCGATAAACCCAGTAGAATTTTTTTTTATATATTGGTTGCCGAACGTAGGGGTGGCCTTTTTAAATTTTTTCATTGGATTTTTCCTTTATAGCAAAATACTGGTCTCCTCGAGGCAAAAAAATCGATATATCACACTTTAAAATCCGAATTTAAATGGCGAAGCTTTAAAGAAAAATTGAAAAAGGCGACCCCTACGTTCGGCAAAAAAAATTTTTTTTTTAAATTGCCTTGCAAAAATACTTAATATTGGAGGGTGTACGGCGAACTTTTTTTTTGAGGTACAAGACGTTTTATTAATTTTTCTACTAACTTAATTTTTTGAGTTTATTAACTCAACGTTTAAAATTTCTTCAACGGTATCACACATATTTTTAAATGCGTTAACACGCAAAACCTTTTGTATCTCGTTTTAAAAATGAGCAGATTAATACCACTCTCAAAATCATACTTGGGATTTTTTCATTGCCATTGAAATTTCATTATCATTAGTTGATAATGTTCATGATAATAATCCATGCATAAAATTACGAAAAAATGTCAAAATACCAAAAAATTTCGTAAAATATATGAAAAATGATTTATATTACGAACGTTTTTGTTGTTTTGACATGAATTTCGTATTTTTATGCATGGATTATTATGTGTGTAGGGACTATAATACCCAATTCATAGAACAAAGTTCTGTGATTAATTGAAAAAAGACATCGCGAAAAAATTCGCGGGAAAAAAATTTCCAAAAAGGAAAATCCTTACATCAGTATGTTTGTTTGAAGAATAAAAATCGCTGATTTAGTTTTTTAATTCAACTTTTGTACCATAAAGTCTTTTTTCGCGTTCCGCGGTTATTTTGCAATTTTTTAAGTGTGGTTTTTTAAAATTTATAATCTAGGGACTACAATACCCAATTCATAGAACATAGTTCTGTGATTAAATGAAAAAAGAAATCGCGAAAATAGTCGCGGAAAAAAATTTACAAAAAGGAAAATTCTTACATCAGTATGTTTGTTTGCAGGATAAAAATCGCTGATTTAGTTTTTTAATTCAACTTTTGTACTATAAAGTCTTTTTGCGCATTCCGCGATTATTTTGCAATTTTTTAAGTGCGGTTTTTTTAAATTTATAATCTAGGGACTATAACACCCATTTCATAGAACATAGTTCGGTGGCTAGTGGAAAAAAAAATCGCGAAAAAATGTCGCGGAAAAAAAATTTACAAAAAGGAAAATTCTTACATCAGTATAAATATTTATTTGCACAATGAAAATCGCTGATAAAGTTTTTGTAAAATTAGAATCTGGTTACTATAATACCCATAACTCATACCAAAGACTGGTAATTAGTTTGAAAAAAAAGTTTGCGAAAATAATTTTGCAAAAAGTAAATTCTTGCATCAATATATTCCTTTGCACAATGTAAATCGCTGATTAAGTATTTTAATTAATTTTTTATACCACAAAACCCTTTTCGCATTCCGCATTTGCAAGCTCAGAAATGAATTTGAAATCTATAAAATGACGTTTACAAATGCCAATTCTTTCTTATAATTGAGGTATTAGTAATCGTAATGAATTTACTATACAATTGGCATTAGTAATGAAATTGATGTATTTCAAAGCATTAGCATTAGTCCAAGTAATAATAATGCCAATAATTTTATTAGCATTAGTTTCAATTTAATGGTAATGAAATCACCAATTAATTTGTCCAAATAATTAATTAGTCTCATGTATGCTCAAAATAAATGGTTCATATACACCCCTCCAACTTTTTTTAAAGGTTCTGCTAAATTTTTTTTTTCCATCTAACTATGTTTGAATTAATATTTCGTGGTGGGTATTCTGTCGAGAAAACTCAGGGATTTAATTTCGCCTCAAGAACTCCGTAAAACATATAAAATAAATGTTTTCCAACATACTGATGACTTTAAATTAAACTGCATTTTTGTTCCATATGTTAAAGAATAAATGACTTGAGATTTTTGTCATCTAATTTTATGTACAAACATAAAAGGCTTTAAAATGAATTTGTGGTATAAACTTTTCGTGGCAATAAAAAAAAAAGCAATTGTATTTTTTTTTTTCATTTTTTTTATAGAATAATGTTCCCATAAAGTAAATAATAATTATTTCGAAGTTGTTATGATTTCAATTTTATTGAACGACTAGTAGCAATTCTCCTCTTTTAGACTTGCTTTATCAAAGACATTTATAAAGCGGAAAATGTTATTAATTAAAAACTTTTTCATATAAGTAGATAATGTCTGTAAAAGATGAACAGATTTAGAAAAGTTTTTGTAATATACCTACTTTTATGAACTTACACACAGTTAGTGTTCAAGTTAATATAATTAATAATACAGATTTTGATTAAATGAAGGATTATGATAACGATATAGACGCAAAGCGGATATTATATCTGCAGGAAAACTTTTTTTTTGTAATTAAACTAAAACTATTGATTTATTATGGATTATTATAAAAATATTATTATTTATACTTCTTACTATTAAAAAGTTTCTTTACGAAACTGTTTTCATACCGAAGATTTATTTTATATGTATTAATTTTTGTTGCTTTTTTAAGAAAAATTTAGTGTTCTTTGAGATCAATGTCTATATGTATTTCTTTAAAGCTATATTCGTTCGATTTTCTTTAGTAGATATGTATTATACGTTCAAATCTTTTCTATATTTCAAGTTGATTTACTGATGGCAAAATAAACATTGTGAATAGCAAAAATCATACCGAGTCGAATGCACAAAACGTCCTTCCAAACCGAACTATTATCTGAGTCTCACGTCCTGTAGTACATATAAAAACTTAATCGATAAATTGGCACAATAAGCGGATCCTTTTTGGATAAGTTAAATGCTGAACATTTTCTTGGTGTAATAAGGCATTATATGGGATTCACACCTAACTTTAAAATATTTTAAATCTTGTTTAAAACAGTTTTAATTTAAGTGAGATATTTTATAGCACATTTACCTGCCCTTAAACATATAAAATTACAATAGCTAAAACGTGATTTTTCTCTAAATGAAGTAGTAAACAAACCAAAAGTTAATTAAATTTGCTTCCGGTGAAAGGAAAGTGTAGAAACAATCTCTAAGTTATCCTTTAACTAAAAATTTAAAACTCTTTCTTACGATTTGGGCGGACAATGCAAAAACAATTTTCATAGCAATAGAAGGTTAAATAATCCAAAAAATTAATTGTTCTTGTAGTCAAACGAGGAAAAAATATCTTTCTTTTAATTTTATTAAATTTTTGGTTTCTTGTGTACAGTTGTTAACAAAAGCTGTTTAAAACATTCAACTTGAACACTTCATTTTACGAGTTAAGAGGAATGTTTATGGCCAGTTTCTATAGTTTGATCTCAGAACGATTTTTTTCTAAAACTTTGGTTAGTTCAGAAATTTTCAAACTAAATTTGTTACTTAAAATATACTTAAGGTAAAAATAGTTCTTAATTTTGACTATAAAACTGGTCCTTAATTTTTACATGAACATGTTTAAGAATCGTACTGTGAACACCTTATTAGTGTAGGGTATGTAAAACAACATTATCATGTATTACATTGTAAACATTGTTTAAAAGAAGTAAATTAAAAAAATTTATATGAAATGATTCCTTTTCGAAACTACTTTGTAATTTTTTACTATTCAATCGATGTTATGCATGCAAAAATCAAATACTAGCACATAGAATGTGTTAAAGAATGAAAGAAAACAAACCAAAATATTTGAAAAACGTGAATGTTTTATGGAATAATGAAATTTATAGCCAAAAGGCAAGTACAAAAAGGAATCACGAAGTAAAACAACAGAAACAGGAATTGAATTGGAAAAAGCTTGAAGACATAAAATAAGTTAAGGAGGGGATTCATTTTATATCGTTAAGATCGTATTTGTTATAAACATCGTATTTATATCAAACTAACTATTCATCGTATTTCTATCACACTTATTTCTAAAATGTTTAACAGCGCTGGTACATTTAGTTTACAAATTGTTTTGTTTTTTACAGGGGCCGTATTTGTTGACTTTTATCATAAAAGTCCCATAAAAAAGGTTATTTTTTTTCTTTTGTTTTTTCGAGCAAAAATACTCAATTTGCCTAATCTTTAACGTAAAAACCATACGTCAGTTTGGCAACATTTGCAAAAAAGGAGACACGGAGCAGATTTGAAGATCAACAAAGTAGAATGTTTGTATGTGTGTGTTTGTATGTATGGTCACTTCTGGGGAAAAAACAATAACAGAAAGCTGAATAGGAAAAAGACTATTAATTAGCTACACTACATTCAAGGCCTTACGTGGTGTAGATGGTTAAGCTGTCGAACTTTATTACAGTTACGTTTGTAATGTAGGAGTGCATGGGTTCGATTCATACAGCCAACGGCTGATTGAAATGATAGAGACAATCTGACAATAAACTATAAACAATAATAAAATTTAATAGCAAATCACTGATGAAGCCTGCAGAAACTAGATCTAGTCTGATTTGTAAATTAATGTGTTTATAATTTATAACAAACGGTTTATTCTTCTTCTTAACCTCAAACCTACTAAAAAATAAAAGTTATTTTTTTATTTTATTTTTTCGAGCAAAAATTGAAGTTATTTTTTGACTTTTATTTTTACAGCAAGAATAAAAGTTATTTTTTGACTTTTAGTTTTAATTTTTAAAATATTAAAATTTTGATAAATTCATAGCAAACACATAAAAATATCCCTATAAAATCGAGCTTTTTATTAATAATTAATTGGTTGATATCAAAACATAAATTTTACTCTTGCCGAAAAAAATAAGAGTAAAAACACCTTTGGCTTTTGCTCGAAAAAATAAAAGTTAGAAAATAATTTTAATTTTTACCCAAAAAAATAAAAGTCAAAAAATTTTTGTTTTTGGTCGAAGAAATAAAAGTCATAAAATAATCCAGTGTAGAAACGGCAATGACATATCATTATTTTTTGGACTATAATAACAAGAAAAGTAACAAGTTACCATTACCAGGTATGTAGTTACATAACCATATATCTGCTAATGATTTTCTACACTAGGAACTTATATTATTGCCCAGAAAAATAAAAATCAAAAAATAACTTTTATTTCTGATCGAAAAAATAAAAGTCAAAGAATAACTTTTATATTTGCTCGAAAAAATAAAAGTCGGAAAACAACTTTTACTTTTGCCCAAAAATTAAAATCAAAAATAGTCTTAAAAAAAGTAAGCATTTTTTGGAAGAGTAGTCCACATTACGGTATACTTGGATCAATTTTCCGACATTTGGTTCTATATGCTTTTTTTGTTTAAAAATATTCAAATACTCAAACCTACTAAATTCAAAAATAACTGTTATTTATTTTCGGTCCCTAACTTGTTATTTTTATATTTCAAACAACGTCAAAAATTACAAAAATATAATTATATTGCATTTTGATCAAAATTTATTTTCGCTAATAAATAAACAAATATTTTTTTTTAATTATTAAAACAGAAATGGTGAATAATAAATATTCAACTTGCGAAAACAATTGCTAAAGTCCGTATGACACTAGCTTTATTTTGTGTTGATCAAATATTTGAGAACAATGCGAATCTGTAGTCATAGGAAACTTACATAAGTGCGAAAAGTACAACCATACTTATATATCTGGGAAATCAATCATTAACTGTCAAAAAATTTATAAAAATTTTTAATTTTGAAATGACAGTTCATACACAAAGGAAAAAAAAATTGCCAATCTAATTGCTAAGCCTAGTTTGGTTGCTACAACCAATAAAAACCATATTGGAATGTGATTTCTAAATATTTTGGGTATTGCAACCAAAATTCAGTTGTATTAACCGAATTTTGTTGTGGTAGCCAATATTCAGTTGCACCAACCTATTTTAGTAGATGTAACAGAATTTCAGTTGGAAAATGGCATATTTTTTCTCTATGTGTAGTACAACACATGATCTTGGAACTGACTCAATTCTGAAAATTGCTCATGAAAGTAGCTCCAAAAATAAAAATTCTGCAACATTCGTTTTGTCAAATTTGCTGCATTGAAAATTTAATGGCCATAGGAAAATCTCATATTTTCTGTGTCAGCATAGCTGAAATATTAATCGGAATTTTTATTTTCATGCAAAATAAAGTTTATAAAGAAAAAAGAAACAGCATATTTGTGGATTTGTAATCCAGTTATTGTGTAAAAAAATGATAAAGCTTCGACAAACTTCGCCAGCTCTTCATCAGATGGCACGCAACAACTGTCCTAAGATTCTTCATCTCGCACAATTACAGTGTTGCCATATTTGAAACCCTTCATCTTTCACCACCTTCCACTTCTTCTGTAACCCCATTCCAAAAAAATCCCCATTCAAAAGAAAGCAACCCGTTAATTAATAGGAAGAATTTCCTGAGTGTTGCTTGGAATTAGGTTCAAAGATGCAACGAGCATATCCGAACTCAATATGCTTTGTGGTTGGGTTCGTATAAGTCAATATAGCAAATTATATTAAAACATCTTTTCGATCTATATAGTAAAGGCAACCACACACTTTCAATATTATTGATTAATGTTTCAAAAAGCAACAAATCAGAATAAAGTATTTAAAAACATATTATTTTGATTAGGTTATTTAATATTTATTATAATATTTAGCGTACATTTCTGCCTTAAGAGCAATTAAATTTTTTTGGATCATACCAAGACAGAGTAAAACAAATCATTCAGTTATCTCTATATTAGTGAACTGTAGCTTGGAAAGAAGCATAAGAAACCCATTTCACAAATGGGGGAACTTTATATGGGCACTAGATGTAAACATGGACCAAGTATCCCATCTTAGGATATGTTCGGATACTCCCCCGGAGCAAAAGTTGTATCCATTTTCCTCTATCTCGCTTAGTTTTAGATATATAGGCCAATTTATGCAATTGATAATTTTTATTAAAAATTTTCGAATGCCGAAGGTGGGGCCTTATCAATTTTTGCATGAATATACCATTTTCAGGGGAGTATTTTATAGTTAGGGGGGAATATGAAAACGTTATAATTTAAAAAAACAAGCCTAAAAATGAATCAAAAAAAGAGCTCAAAAAATATTGTATAAAGTTCAAATTTTTGTATGAAAGTGGTTCATCCAAAAGAGCCTTCCTTTTTGATTCAAAAATTACTCAAAAAAAAAAAAAAAAAGATTTCAAAAAACTCTAAAGGTTCAAAAATTACCCTTTTTTTAGTCTTTTTTTAATTGTTAACAAAATATTAAAATTTATTTACATTTCTGAAGGTTCATTTTAAAAGGCTCATATTTTCATCCAAAATATGATAACTTTTTGACAAGAACTTTTAAAATTTCAAAAAAATGTATTTCATTTGAGTAATTTTTGACACATAGAAAAAGAAGCATCAAAAAAGTTTGCAAATTTTGGTGGCTGGGCATAAATAATTTTGAAAATTAACACTCAAAATTATTTAAAATACTGAGGATTTTTAGTAATGTGTTAAGTGAAGATAACTCAAAACTTTGTTTAAATCAGTGCTTCAAATCAAGTCGATTTGAAACCCATTTCACAGATTTTTTTACTGGCGTATTATTTTAAGTGTACATACACTCTCATAAATAATTGTAATATTTTTTCAGTCGAATTGGCCCAGTTGTTACAATACCATAAATTAAATTGTGGTATGAGTTTATGGTGTTGTTTGTAACTACTGAAAATACTGGACACAGTGGGGAGCTTCAATTACATTCACCAGGATCTATACAAGTTGCTCACGTACTGTTACGCGCTCTGGCTCCAGCTAATATTTCAAGATGTTAAATGTCAGCTAGCGGGTTTAGTTTTCTTATTATATTTTTTCATATTATGTATATTTAGTGAGACAGTTTTCAATATTTATTAAAGTTTAATCATAAAACTTAAGCTGCCACCTTCTAATAAAATTTCTTAAAATGTCGGCCAGAGCCAGTTAACAGAGGAAGATACTCATGCATCCTCTTGAGATTCTATGCGCGTTGGTTTCATTTTTAAGTTGATTTAGGAAGTGTCCATCCGTCGGTCTGTCTGTGTAAACCTAATGCCAAAATTACAAGTCGAAAAGATAAGATATTTAGATGAGGTATGGCACATCAAATTCTCTTGGTCGAGGGATAAACTGGTTAGAATACAATAGGTTATACTTTCCTTCCATAGAAAGATGCTAACTGAACTGGGCTTAATGAACCCCCTCCAGGTCATGGTTTAATTATACATCGATATTTTTTCGGTTGCCCTAGACCATTTTGAGAACAATGAAAACAAAAATATTTACGAATAAGAAAATAAAATTCGGCATAAACGACAAATGTTTACACTAAAATATTTTTATTTTTTTGTTTTCAAAAATGTGAAAGAATTTCGGATATTCTGCTTTGTGATTGCAAGAACTTTAATTATAATTCAGTTATAGGCTAAAAGTGAAGCAAGTTATGTACTGAATATTAAAGTTCTGGTTAACGGACAAAGAACAGTCCTTGGTAATTAGCCTATGCTCCAGGTATTTGATATACTTTTTTTTGCAACTTTATTCAGATTTATCAATTTATTGAAATGTTCATTTTTACGCATCAGGTCTCTACCCGGAATTTGGATCGCTTTCCGAAATGTGACAAAATCTTACTGTGGCCTAGAGTAACTCGTGGTCGGGTTTGGTTTACTACAGATTTTTAGCTTGTTTTATAGTTTACATTTTGATTGAAAGTTTAAACATTCTTTTCAAGACTTTCACGCTTTTTTAAATTTAACAATCTGTTTGTAACTTGTTGCAACATTGTTTTTTAAAACTTCTTGTTTTCAAAATCTATTTTATATTCATTATAAATTCTCTACCCTTGTTGTTTTACTTTTTCTGATATAAACTTTCGTTGTTAATTACTACTTGTCTTGTATTATGTCTTTTAAATACTATTAAAAATAAAACAGAAAATTAAGAAAAAAACAAGTTCATGAAAATTCATTTTCTATTTAAAACAGACCCTAAGGCGCTTTTATTATCCATGTACTTTGAGGCTATTATTTAAATTGTTTTAATGGTATTTGCTTATTTCTTTTTTTTCAAATACTGCGTTTGTGTTGTATGTTTGTTTAATTTTCACTTTTGTTTTATAGGTTTAGACTTTGGAAAAACTTTAAGTCCAACATTAAGTCACCACAAGAAGATGATACCAAAGTACTTGCATAATAGTGTAATTAAGCCTGTTGAGCAATTAAACAACATACACAGTGGACATAGGTTTTTGTGTTAATGGATTAACTTAATTATATAAACTTTTAAAAGGTCACTATTTTAAAAGTAGTAGTAGTTTAATAACATGTACAAGATTCAATTTAATTTAATTAAATATACTCCTTAGAGTGGTCCAAAAAAACATAAAAGTTGGAATTCGCGATCTCCACAATGTTGCCCCTATTCCTTAGTGTCTAAAAACTCTCTGTGCCAAGTTTCAGCTAAATCCGCTTTTATTTAGAGGTAGCACAAAAAGTTGTCTTTTAAGAATTAGTATTTTATCTCTAGAGTAATTTATACAAAAAGTAGGGTTGACTTTAAATTTAATTATTTCTTAACTTGTACGCTATTATTGAATAATTTTTTTTTAAATCTGGTCTTAATTAATGTGAACAAAGGGAATTTGAAATCCAAATTTTAAAAAATTAAGTAACTTTTAAGTAATTCGCGGATTTTTAAAAATTATACAAAAAAATACATATTTTAGTTAAAATTTCGAAATTTTCCGAAAAGATGTAATTAAAACTTCAACTTGTTTTTGCCTTGTATGCGCAAATTTCTCAAATCTGATCTTTATTTTACCGAAGACTATGAATCATCAATCAAAATTTAAAGAAAAGGTTGTGGTTTATGAATTATTCCCGATTTTTTAAAATTTAAAAAAACTCAAGTTTTTTTTAGGTATTTTCCAATTCGTTATCCAATTGTTATACTTTTACAATTTACTTACCACGGGCCCTCATTATATATAACACAGATTTTAATTTTAAAAATGATAACAGATATCCTTGCAAATTAACTTAAAATTTGACTTTTTTAACATTTCGCTATTCTTTAGCTTGTTATAATTTTATTACTACCAAAAACCCTATCTCACATAATAGGGCATTCCACAGATATATATTAATGCAAAAGAGAAATTTTCATAGTCGTAAATATAAGAAAACATTCTGATCAAAGTTGAAAATTTTTTGTATGAAATTTTCAAATTTCGCGAAAACCGCGACTCCGATTTCAATTTTAATTTCATATTCGTAATGTACACCTAAAAATATATTAGATTTTATATGTCGCGATCGTAATAATTATATTTAATTTTTCTCATTTTTTCCATTATTTTTAATTAATTAAAAATAATAGAACAAATACAACCTCGAAACTTCAATTGTGATGTGCTACCCCTAAACAAAACTTTTTTTGTGATTTTTTTAATGAGACCACAAAGTGGCATATTTTTAGGTTTATGGAGCGTGAACATTCCAACTTTTATTTTTTTTTTTGACCAGTCTAATACTCCTATTACATTTTCCATAAATACGTATTAATTTTTTTTAATAATAACCTCGTCCCTTTTCACAAGTTCTTTGATCTGTTTTATTTAGTTTACTTAATTATAACCCATTCACATTATAACACTTTTGGCTCGTTCAATATACTCCGGATGTGGGTTACGTTGACGTGTTAAAATCCAGACAACTTCTAAAATAACAAAACAACGTTAACAATTTCAGTAATGGACTCATGCGTTTTTTAAACAATTGCATCATTAAACTGTCAACAAATGAAAGTATTTAATTTCTTTTTTAACAAAAACTTGTTCCATTTTCATTTAATAAATTTTTTTTATTGTGACCAAAGTGCATGTAGTACTAACATGCAATGATTTTGCACAAATGGCAAATAATAAAACATACAAAGTATTAAATTAAAAACGTGTTTTTTTTTCAATAAATCTAATATGTGCTTATTTTAATTTTTTATATTAATGAAAACCTTTTTTCTGTTTCTCTTATTTTTCATTGATAATAAATCTCTTTGTACTTACTTCCATTTAATACACCTGCTATGCCGGTACATGAATAAACCACAGCATAATTTTCATAATCAGTATCCAAAACCCAATAGTCAGCTGCACCAACAAAATTTTAAGCCAAAAAACAAGAATAAATTTTGTTAAAGTAACAAATTTTTCTGTCCAGCCAACAGACTATTATTTTTAATGTATCTTACTAATATTTAGCAAAAATAATCCGCTAATTTAAGCAGCTTTTTCTGCAGTGTACCTTAACTAATTTGGAGTAAATAGTTTTAGCTTAAATTTTGAAAACTTTTTTCTGTTATTGTATGACTTAAAATTATGCCTTTCAAGATTACTCCATAAATTCTAAACCACTTCTTTATACTCTTTATGGTTAGGAAATAAAATTTAATAATTTTTAACCGTTTTCAACGTCTTCGCTATCTCTATGATTTTTAGTAAGAATTTTTTTCTGTAATTTTTAAAACAAATATTTTTATATATGAGTTTATTCTTCTTGTTTGGAGCTATAATTTAACGTTAATTTGAAAACCATTGCAGAAACGATAACGTTATCCTGGTTCCCAACAACACCAATACTGCAACTGCTTTCACTAGTTCCGATTCCATGGAACTAGTTCAGGAACACTCTCCACGGATCTTATATGTTATATGTTTTGCTAACCGAGAATCAGTTGTAGAACTAGTTCCAGAACTAACCTTACCTTTCTTGCTGCTGGCTACTTAACTACTACATATTAAGATTTTGTATTTGATTTTAAATACCAACATTCCTAAATGCATAACTGTTTTATCATACATGGAACGTTATTACCGAAAACAAAAATAGCTCCATCTATTTGTCAAATATGTATTGAAAACTAAGTACCGTTACTTTGGCTACAACATTACCGACACACTCATATATGATAAAACCGTTTTATATGGTTATGTGGTAGCATTGACAACACAAGTTCAAATATATACTATATCGTCGCTGTGCCTAAGAAAATTGCTATTTAGAAAAAAAATTTTATGTGGAGACCCACAAAATATCTTTGCTCCAGTCTTTCTCGATATTTCTTGAAAATATTTTTACACATATATAAACAAGACTCAAACTTTTAAACTTATAAAAGAATTACTTCCAAAAATGATAGCTAAGGTATAAAATAAGGATGTTATTTGGGTATACCAAAAGTAATTTTGAAAAACAAATAGCTACTTTCTTGGGCTCAGCGACGATATATTTATTGTATATACATTTATATTGTTTAATAAAGATATAAACATTCTCAAACATTAATTCGATCTAAAAATTGTTAATAAACCCAAACTCTTAAGGATAAAGAATATTAATTTTTTTATAAATTTGCGAAACGGCGCACAGTTTTTTGATTCCATATAACGATTGGACAAAAATAAATGGAGTGGAGGCAGAGTATTGAAATTTGGTACACTGACATAAAATCCTTTGGTTAACAAAAATTTTAGTTTTTGGAAATATCCTGTCATGGACACGCCCACCTCCCATACGTCCTGAAATTTAAAAATATGAGCTTCATAAATGGACATAAAATTAGTAAAGCTATCCATTGAGATACAAATAAAACTGGAAAAGTTTATGTAAATTTTTATCAAAATCGAAGCAAGGACTCTTAGTCCTGCCATATATCCTTTATCTTAAAATCTTTATAAATAATGAAAAAATTCATGTGTCATGAAATTTAGCATGTATGAATTGATATAAAGTAAAGCCGTATTTGTGAAAAATTTGGGTAAAATTAATATTTTAGTTAAATTTTTTTTACATACCTATTCCAAAAATATTTAAATTTTAGCGGTAGTAATTTAATGAGTGTGCTTCCCAAGTTTAAAAATAAATTTCGCCTTTTTTTTATCAGCCGCTAATTTAATTCAAATATGTAGCTTTTGTTATGTGAATGAGACCTAGAAAAAGGGTCTTTCAAAAAAATTTTTTTTTTTGATTTCTATAAAAAAATTGCTAGATATTTTTTTTCAATATAATTTATAAAAAAATAATAATATTTATGAAAATCAATTAACACAATTTTTTTTAATATATTATCAAACTTTGGAAATTTTTAGAATTTTAACCAAAAATTAGGTATATTTTAAGATTTATTAATGAAGTAGGTAATGTGTTTTTGCCAAAGTTTGTACCTTTTTTTAAAATAATATAAGGTTATTATTTGGAAAAAAAATTATACCATTTTATTAAAACATAAGAATATTATAAGCTTTTACGTAACCTACAAAAGTTGAAATTACAAAAATACATTTTTTAAATTAACAAATTGGTTATTTTCTTTATTTTTTCTTATACAAAATTTAAAGAACATAAAAAATTATTTTTTAATTTTTAAATCAATTAACATAATTTTTATTAAAATTCCATTAAACTTTTGACATTTCTAGGCTCCCAGCAAAAAAATTGTGAAAATTCAAAGATTAATTTGATATGTTAGTTACAGATTCTATTACAATTTTATTATCTTTTATAAATTCAAATATATTCAAATATTGAAAAAAAAAAATTAAAAATATCTTTTACCAATTTTTTTCGAAAATCTAAAAAATTAATTTTTTTTATAACATTCTATATTAAAAATTTGGCGAATTTAGCGACCTCTAGTGTAGACAGAATGAGTTATACCAGAAAGGATAATATTTACAAGATTAAGTAATTTTTTTATTTTAGTGCATACACATCAGTGTTGCCACTTTTTGAATAATTATTCAAAAACGGGACTGTTTACACATTCGTTGGATAATTTTTGAATAATGACATTTTTGTGTAATTTCACTTTTTACAGAAATTTCCGCAAATTTTTAAAAGTCCCGGAGCTTTTTTATAACTTAATAAAAATTAATCGATATTTAGACGAAACGAGTTTGTTTACCACAAATCTCGATTTTCTGGTGAATTACTTTTGTAGATTTTTTCAACACTAAACCCTATTTAGAAGAAATCAAAAATGGTGTTCTGTGTTTTTTTGTTTTGTTTAAAGCACCGCCTTTTATTTATTTTTTGCGAAAATAATTGTCAAGCTTCTTTTAAAAATTCTCTTGGTTTGCAAGAACATTTAAAAATTCAGCGAAAGAGTGGGAAAGTTTGTGACTTTCTAATGTCTGAAATTTTTTGCTGTAGTTATCATGATACTGGGCTTTGACCAGACAAAAATTTTTCTAACGCAGCAAGGTGAAGCAGAATCAGAATATTTTAGAATTCTGTAAATCCAACTTGTTTCAGATTTCAACAGAATCGTATGAAATTAAAAAAAAAAATGTTATATTTTTATTTAAAAAAAATTTTTTTTTGAGACACATACTGTAAAGAAATTTCATGTTAAGGTCTGCCTTGCTACCATTAACATAAAAATTTAAAAAAAACAGGCAAAATTTTACGAATACTTTTTTTTAAATTTTGTTTTCTTTCTTGCCGACATTTAAAGCTAGGGTTGAATAGGGCTCATTACGGACGCCGTGGAGGATCTACTTCAGCTTTTTTTTTAATTTCAGCTTTGTACTCAGAGAAAAATTGGTTTAATTTAAATATAAACGGTTAAATTCTGAGAAGTATGGGAGAGAATAATTAGCAAGTAAATAATATTTTTGCATGCAATGCATCTGAATGAAGTAGCTTTTCTGAAAAACATAAATACTTTGTTCTGAAAGAAACTTTTAATGTGGATAAAATACCATTTTTTTTATATTCAAATTTAAAAGCTCGCTATTTTAATCCTGAAAAAGATATTGCATTGAAATTCCCTTTAGTTAATAGAATAATTTGTTATAATATTTTCTGAAAAATTGGCCTGGAGTTGCTTTTGCAGAAGGCAAAAACATGGAACAGGTTATAGCAAAAATGCTATATTTTAGTTTTAAAATGCAAATAACTTTTGCACTTTGTAGGTGATAGAAATATTACGTCTTTAAAAATCCGTTTGTAAATAGAAAAATGGCAAAACTTTGGAGTCGAATGGCATAGCTCCCGCAGTGTCGGGCATCCAAAACTTACAGTGTGAAATTTCATATCACTCGGTAAGAAATGGCGAAATTCTTTCCACAATATTTGTATTCTACTCCACCGTGCCCAGGAGAGTTTATTTTGAAATAATATGAAAAATATATTTTTTGTGTTGTTTCATACGGTTTTGGATAATTTTTGATCTACAGCTGTGTAATTTTTTGTTTTACTGGTGGTAACCCTGATACACATACAAAAAAAAAATATTTTCGTCAAAATCGGGGATACAATTTTTTTTTTGATTTTTGTCTATGGGACAAAGCACTGTGCTTCGCCTTCTGGGATATATGTCTAATAGGGTGAACCTTCGCTATATGGGCGGAAAAAAATAGCAAGCTGTGATTTATTTTTTTTCTAATGACCCTACAGTACTTGTAATATCACTTTCTGTTTAAATTATTTTCAAATTAAAGAAAGATGATCCAATTTTCACAAGTAAATACAAAGAATAAAAGTTTTTGAAAGAATTCGATAAGGCCAGCAAGATAGAATACGTATTTTCGGCTTTCGCTACAAAGCCATCGTCAGTGTCGTTTGCCTTGACGGGTTAATAATTTGATAATGGTCTACTTATCTGAAAGTTGAAAGCAAATCGAATATGTTAACAACTCAACTAAGACTAACATCAACGAAATCTAACAATGCTATTTTTATCCTTTGTCATTACTCTTTTTTGCTTTGAACCTTAATTCTTAAAGTATCTCAGCTGGCTCTATTCAACTCTGTGTATGATACACACATATTTTTTAATTACAACGAACCGTTAGGTTTAAATGTAAATGTATGTTATTTAAATTATATTTTGCACCGTGTAATGTGTTTTTAAGTTGATCTTTTATTTGGTAAATGAATGATTTTTAGTTTGATTTTAGATCATAAATTAATATCACTTTCTGTTTAAATTATTTTTCAAATTTTTCCAACTGAAAAGAAAATTTTATACAGTGGGGAGCATTATTGGGTACATGTCAGTACTTGTACTAAAGTATACTTTAGTCCCAGAGTCTGATATTTTTATGCCTGCACTTATAAGTTTTCTCAAGTACATGTCAATAATGCTCCCCACTGTATATATTTATATATTGATTAACGGTGGGTCTCATACTGTAGGTTTAACTTTAACTTAATTATCGTAAGCGAGCGGGTAATCGTGACTACTTATAAAAACGACCACGCCAAACAAAAATAATGAGTTTAGACGCCAAAAAATAAGTTGTGCGGAGCTATGAATTTCTATTATATAACCACTTATTTGGTAATGAAAGATTTTTCTGGGTATGTATAAAGAACATTTTCATTAAATTTATAAAGATCTAATTTATGAAATTCAATGCTATTTTTAACGAAATTATGAAATTTTATGACAAGTTATGAAAAATTTCATAATATTAATTAAATATTATATACATAATGAAATTCTTCAAATTCTTCAAACGAAAAAAATTCGATGAAATTTTATCATTAATATCATGAAGCATAATTCTTACAGTGTATCTTGTGATACTTTCCAGCGGTACTTCCCTGTAGGTTTTTAAGGATCTGAAAAAAAAAAAATCCTTAACAACACTGAAAATCGATAACTAACAATGTTTCTATTAAGGATTCCTAATTTTTTTTTATTACTAAGCTACGCATATGATGATTTATCACAAATTTCGTCTATATTGTAAATTTGTTTTTCAAAGATTTAGCTATTTGTAACATGTGGGACCTTTACTTTACTGCTAAAACATTTATAACTTTGGAAAAAAAAGTTCTTATCGATTCAAAGTAGACAAAAGTTAACGACAGTTAAGAAACATGTGAACAAAGAAATATATAAGAACAAATTCTATAATGTTCTTGAAAAATATTTCAGAATTTACATCAATATTCTTTAAATTTGTTTTGATACTTGCAACCTTGTAACCTGACATTATATACCAAAAAATTACAGCTTTGTAAATATTCCTAAAAATATGCAACATTTGTTTTTGTCATATATGCAATTTCAACAACAAACAAGTCGTGACAAATATCGAAAAGTTGATCGTTAAAAGTTTTTATACAATATTTCAATATTTTTCTTGCAATCCTTCATTTTGCTAAACGTACAACATTTAATCTTTCAATTAAACTTTATTCCTTGTTTGGTAAGGAAAAAACTTTTTTTAAATTGATATAACATTTTTTGGCATTTATTAACTTCGGTTTGTAAAACATGTTTATGTTGTAACGATTTATCATGTAATTAAATATGATTTATTCATTGTATGTTGTATGTTACTCAAAATTTAGCTAATGACTAAATCATTGTTAATTTACCTACATTAGCTACACTGACTGCTATGGTAAGTAATTTAGAACCACATGATGATGATTATGCCTATGATGTGTTAGTTGTTTGGTCCTCTAAATGTGTTTGCATAAAGCTCTTGCAAAAAACAATTGCCTGTTTAGTTGACCACAATTTTGTGTGATTATGGTATGAAATTTTGTATGACTACACTATGATATTTTAGAGAAATATGATTGTCCAAATTTAAATGACAATAATGTTAAGACAAAATTGAAAAAAAGTAAAAGTGCAAGTAGATCAGAAGACTTTTTATCAAAAATTGGTTACTTGTTTTAGTAATAACCCTTACTCAATTAATCGATGAATTTGCTTCAAATTATTGTTCGAGCAATTTAAAATAGCGAATTTCGATTAACCAATAACTGAAATAAGTTTGGTCGA
This sequence comes from Leucophora obtusa, assembly GCA_949987735.1. Taxonomy (NCBI): domain Eukaryota; kingdom Metazoa; phylum Arthropoda; class Insecta; order Diptera; family Anthomyiidae; genus Leucophora; species Leucophora obtusa. Next base: position 165,657,779 of record OX465298.1, on the reverse strand, counting down.
TTAATCGAGTAACTCGAGAAAATCGGAAAAAGTTTTTTAGACCACCTTTTATTTTTTTTCCTACAAAATTACACTTATTTTTTAATATTCGTTACTATTTTTTTTTTTTTTTATCGAATTTAAAGTAACCAATACAGTTTGCATTTAAGTCATCAAAATCCACCTGAACATACCCAGTGAAAAATTGACAGTGGTACTGTACAAAAAATCAAGCACTATCATACTACTGGATAACCGTGGAATTAAAAATAAACGACTAGCAGAACACTCATTTGGGACGCTTTGCCAGCGCTTGCAAAAAGCGTTTTCCAGCATTTGTTTTACAAAAATTTCGTTGTTTATAAAAAAAAACCACTGGCAAAGAATGGTGTAAGAGTGATATGCCAAGGTTTGCAGCCAGTGGTTATCCAGTGCTACCTAGCCAATACTACCAGTGGTACAAAAACCAATTCACTGGTAGAGCAATGGTTTTATAAAAATGCTGACGCTTCGTTAAAAAAGGTTTGCAGTCAGGAAGTTCCGAGTTCAAATCCGGTTGCAAGAAAAAACATTTTTTTGGATTTTTTTTTAATTTAAAATTTTTTTTGGTCTATAAAATCAATTTTCTTTTGTGGAAAAGCTCCTTTAAGACCAACTTTTTTTTGCTCTCCCAACGCTGGCATATCAGTTCCAAAAAACTGTTTGCCAGTGCTAGCTTTTTCGCACAGCCAGTAGTTGTCCAGCGATTATCACTCATTTATGAGTTTAGCTATTAAATATTATATGTATCGTTAGCTCAGTGGGTAGAGCAGTCGTCTGCCAATCTGACGGCCTGGGTTCAAATCATGGCAGGACCAAAAAAAATACATATGAACTTTTTTTAAATTTTATTTTGGAAAATATATTTCCAGACCACCTATTTATTGGTTTTGCCAGTGTTTTGCCAACGTTCAAAAATTTTGTTTCTCCAGTGCTTTTCCTTCGCTTTTTGAACAGCCGGTCCTTTTGCCTAATGATGTTATCATTTTGGGAATGGGAAAGCACTTTTTGCCAGTACTTGTACCACCTGTTAAAGTGCTTTGCCATCGCTTTCCCGTTTGTATTTTTCTGAACGGGTACTTATTATACGAAAGTACGACTTAATAAAAAATTAGAATCTAATTACATTGTTCGGATCGGTGTACAAAGTCATTACTGGTAACGTCTTATATTATTCCCTATATGTAACCAATGAAATATGTACCAATGTGTAATGACTTACTTCACTCTATTAAAGTATGTACTTATTTTAGCTAACTAGTGAATTTAATATTACAAGTAACAACTTATTTCATTACTTCCTTCGTAGTCACTTATTTTAGCATACACCGGTACGATTTATGACACCCCCATGATAAAATAATGTGTAATGCGACCAAAGTGTAAGTAGTTACAATTTTTGCTTTCTTATTATATTTCACTTTACCTGGTAATAGAAGGTTTTGCTGGGTATTTCGGAATTTCTTAAAAAAAACGCTAAAAACTAGCGTACCTGATATAAAAGTCATTTAACGAATTTTTTTGAGTGTATTTAGAAATTTTCAGCGGTACAAAAATCAATTCTCTAGTTGAGCAATGATTTTATAAAAATGATGATGCTTCGTTAAAATGGTTTGTAGTCAGTAAGTTCCCAGTTCAAATCCAGTTGCAGGTAAATATTTTTTTCAGTTCAAATTTACATATAACACCGTGGTATAATTCAAGTTTTTACTCTCACGCATGGAAAAATCGATATACACGTGAAATTAGGGACCATGTATAGTAGAGTGGGCCGAACTTTGCCGAATTGCGAATTTCAAAAACGAGGGGTGAGGAAAAGTTGCGTATGCGTCCAGTAACCAGTAAAAAATAAAAATTTTGAAAATCGGTTCACGTTCAAGGTCCCCGCAAAGCGGTTGAAATTTTGAAATGTCGGAAAGTTTAAAAAAAATCCTTAAATGTTGTTAAAAAATATTTGTTGTTGTGATATATTATTTCTAATAAATTATAGTTCGCTGAATCCAAAAAAAAATAAAAATTTTTTAATCGGCCGAAGGGGTTCTGAAATATTGCTACTTGAATTTTTCTGAAAAACAAGTTTTTTCATTTTTCAGTCGAGCCTTCAAAAAGTTAGTCTTAAAATTTTCTTAATTTTTTTCATTTTTAAATCTACTATCTATATAAAATTGTCTTTCATTTGAGGGTAAAAAAGTTTAAAAATGTTGAAGGGTATTCCAAGGACGCTGCGACAAATGTTGTAAAAATTTTCACAGTCAAAAGTGATTGTTTTTTGTGATCACTGTTTTTTTATTAAGTGATCAGAGATTTTACCCATTTATTGTTTTTGGATCAACATAAAATAACATTTTTATGGCTGGTCCATCTTTTTTAATAATTTTGGGTATTTTGATAATAAATATAAAATAGTGTGATCGGATCTCGAGATTTCGGACACAATGCTCGTAAAGTATCCTCTTTTTTGTCCACACAATGTTCGAAGAGTATCCCACTTTATATTTTTTGTTGTATTAAAAGAATATTTTAGAATAAAATTAAATACCTAATAGTTTTTGTGTAAAAGTTTTGAAAAATATTTTATACACTGTGCCACAAAAGTATAAATAAAAAAATGTAATTGAATATAACTTAATACATTAATGTTCAGTAAATATTATACAAAATTAAATTTGTAACACAATGTCCTTAAAGTATACCCTTTTTTGTCCATACAATATTCGAAAAGTATTCTACTTTATATTTTTTTTTGTAGTAAGAGAATATTTTAGAATAAAATTAAACACTTAATAGTTTCTTTGTAAAAGTTTTGAAAAATATATTATACACTGTGCCACAGTGTATATTTGTGAAATTTGCTGTTAGATCACTTGATTATCTGGAGTCTGTTCCGTATGAATCTAAATGCCTATTCATTGGTTTACGAACTTTAGAATTTCGTCGAACTTTCCAATCGGCGTTGCTGGTATTTGATATAATCAATGGGAATATTGACTGCTCTGACTTATTATGCTTAATTCCGTTTTATATACCACCGAGAAGTCTAATGTTTATTGATACTTTTAATATCCCAGTTCATCGTACAAATTATGCTCTAAATGGTGCGTTAACTCGCAGTTTTATTACTATTAACTAGCGGGCGCAGCCCGCTACGTTGTTAGCGTGCCTTAAAGGTTAAGGGGGGGGGCTTCGCCCTCCCCCCGGGGGGCTGCGCCCCCCACAATTTTTATTAAATTCGTTTTTTATTTAAAGTTTTTTTATTTAAAGCCTTCACCCAGCCACCACAAATAAATAATTCTGCACAACAATGGGTTTAAAATAAATAAATATTTGATCACTTTTTCTCATGAAAGTGGATTGTTAGTAATGAATCCATAATAAATTGCAATATACGTGTGTATGTTAAGATAATTTGGTAAAGTGCGAACTTAGGTAGATAGACCCGTAAGTAGTTTGGTCATTTGTGTTTTGAATGAAAATAAATAACGTAAAGCAGGGTTGGAAAGCATTTTATAATATTAAAAATAGCGGGCAAAGCTACGTTGTTAGCGTGTCTTAAAGTTTTTTTTTAATTCCAGTTTATGTAAAGGTAGACCTGGCAATTCAAGTAAATTCACAAATTCAGTTGGAAAATTTACTGCATCGGTTTCCTCCACCTGTGTTTCGTTACATGAAGTTTAAATATCGGAATATATAAGTTCCATTCCTTTTCTAAAGTTTTTTCTCTTTTAGAAAATTTGTTTAACTTTTTCGAGAGTATGTTTCAATGCTACATAAGTTTCATATTCCGTTGATAGTGTTTGAACAGGTAATTCCCTCTTCCAATCCATTTGCATTGTCTATAATTTCAATTCCACTCGTTCAACGTTTATATCCATTTCATTCCACTTGTGTAGTGTTTCAATCCCACTCGTTTCCTATTTAGTTTCTTAATTTTAGTGTTTCATATACACTTGTTCTTTAAGTTTTAGGTTTCTAGCTAAAGACGCAGACGTTAAGGGGGGGGGGGGCAATTTTCCGCTTTTGAACCACCATTTTTACCACGTTCCTGCCCAAAGTCCTAGAAATGCCTTGTCGATAAGTTAGCCCATACTCCAAGGAAAACATATTATATATTACAGATTTCTAGCCGAAGGGTTCGGTTAGGCCATCAAGGGGGAGAATTATTCCGTTTTTACCCCTCCCGGTAGGAATTTCCAAAAATTCCGTCTTAGAGGACGTCTGCGTTGGAGGAGGAACCTACTACATACATAATTTTAGGTCTCTATATCCAGCAGTTTGGCCAGGCCGTCAAGGGGGAAGTTTTTTCCCTTTTTACCCCTCCCGGTATGAATTTCCAAAAATACCATCTTAGGGGACGTCAACGTTGGAGAAGGAACCCAATTTAAGATCCCTTGTTCCAGCAGTTTGGCCAGGCCGTTAAGGGGGAGACTTTTCCTGTTTTTGACCCTACCTGTAGAAATTTCCAAAAATCTCATCTTAGCGGATGTCTACAATAGAGGAGGAATTAATACCAAATTTCAACTTCCTACCTCCAGCGGTTTGGGCAGGCCTTTAAGCGGCACTTTTCTCTTCATTAATCCCCATTTTTGCAATGTCCCTGTCCAAAAAGCACCTTCTCGGTAAGTGAGCACATACTCCAAGTAACATATGTTTTACATTTCAGGTTTCTAGCCAACTTTTACTATTTGTGCCCCTCTCGGTAGGAATTTCCGAAAATCCATCGACAGGGAATTCCAGCTTCCTAGTTCCAGCAGTTTGAGCAGGCTGAGAGGAACTTAAGTACCGAATTTCAGCTTCCTAGTTTCAGCAGTTTGGACAGGTCGTTAAGGGGCAACTTTCCCTTTTTGAGCCCCCATTTTATAACGACCCTCTCCAAAATTCAAAAAAGTATCTTTATAATAAGTTAGCCCTCACTCCAGGGACCCACATTTTAAGCTTCAGGTTTCTAGCCGAAGGGGGTTTTACCGGCCCCCAAGGTGAGGCTTTTCTTCTTTTTGCCCCTCCCTTTAGGAATTTACAAAAATTCCATCTTCGCGGCTATCTGCGATGGATGATGAACATTCATATCAAATTTCAACTGCATTGCCTTAGCGGTTTGGGCAGGCCGTTAGTGGGGACATTTTTCCCTTTCAACCACCATTTTTACTATGTTCCTGTTCCAAAATAGAAAAATTACGTTGCCGGTGAGTTAGTCCTACTCCAAGGAATACATATTTAAAATTTTAGGTTGGCCAAAAGGGATTGGGCAAGCCGTCAGGAGGAGACTTACCTTATTTCCCCTCCCGATAGGAATTTCAAAAATTCCGTCTAAGCGGACGCCTACACAGAAGGAGGAACTCACATACCGACTTTCCTTTTGGGATATCCTGTATGGAATTCCAAAAATACAAACTTAGTCGATGTCTACTACAGTGGAGGAACCTTTATACCAAATTTCAACTTCTTACCTCCAGTGGTTTTGGCAGGCACTTTTCCAATTTGTGAGACTGTTTATGGGGAGACTTTTCCCCTTTTTACCCGTTCCCGTATGAATTTCCAAAAATCCCGTCTTAGCGCACGTCTATGCCGAATATCAAGAAACCTTGTTTAGTGGAGATATCCGTGGGGGGAGGAAAAAAAGTAGTTTTTTTGAAATTATATATTATTTTAAATGGTACTTTTTGGAAAAACGAAATTTTTTGGAAAAAGATACTTTGTTTTTACAAAGTACTTTATTTGTACTTTTTTTGGAAAAGGTATTTTTTTTTAAAAAGGTGTTTTTTTTTGGAAAAATGTATGTTTTTTGGAAAAAGGTACTTTTTTTGGAAAAAGGAATTTTTTTTGGAAAAAGGTACTTTTTTTGGAAAAAGGTACTTTTTTTTGGAAAAAGGTACTTTTTTTGGAAAAAGGTACTTTTTTTGAAAAAAGGTACTTTTTTTCGAAAAAGGTACTTTTTTTGGAAAAAGGTACTTTTTTTGCAAAAAGGTACTTTTTTTGGAAAAAGGTACTTTTTTTGGAAAAAGGTACTTTTTTTGGAAAAAGGTACTTGTTTTTGGAAAAGGGTACTTTTTTTGGAAAAAGGTACTTTTTTTGGAAAAAGGTACTTTTTTGGAAAAAGGTACTTTTTTTGGAATAAGGTACTTTTTTTGGAATAAGGTACTTTTTTTGGAAAAAGGTACTTTTTTTTGGAAAAAGGTACTTTTTTTTGGAAAAAGGTACTTTTTTCGGAAAAAGGTACTTTTTTTGGAAAAAGGTACTTATTTGGAAAAAGGAACTTTTATTGGAAAAAGGTACTTTTTTTTGAAAAAGGTACTTTTTTGGGAAAAAGGTACTTTTTTTGGAAAAAGGTACTTTTTTTGGAAAAAGGTACTTTTTTGGAAAAAGGTACTTTTTTGGAAAAAGGTACTTTTTTTTGGAAAAGGGTACTTTTTTTGGAAAAAGGTACTTTTTTTGGAAAAAGGTACTTTTTTTGGAAAAAGGTACTTTTTTTGGAATAAGGTACTTTTTTTGGAAAAAGGTACTTTTTTTTGGAAAAAGGTACTTTTTTTGGAAAAAGGTACTTTTTTTGGAAAAAGGTACTTTTTTTTGAAAAAGGTACTTTTTTTGGAAAAAGGTACTTTTTTTGGAAAAAGGTACTTTTTTTGGGAAAAAGGTACTTTTTTTGGGAAAAGGTACTTTTTTTGGGAAAAGGTACTTTTTTGGAAAAAGGTACTTTTTTTGTCCCCTTTTTGCCCCTCCCGATAAGAATTTCCAAAAATGCCGTCTCAACGGACGTCTACACCGGTCGAGGAACCTACATACCAAATTTCAACTTCATAGCTCCAGCAGTTTGAGCAGGCCGTCAAGGGGGAGACTTTTTCCCCTTTTTGCCCGTCCCTGTAAAAATTTCCAAAACTCCCGTCTTGGTGGATGTCTACGATAGTGGAGGAACCTTTATACGAAATTTCAACTTCCTACCTCCAGCGGTTTGGGCAGGCCGTCAAGGGGGGCATTTTTCCCCTTTTTAACCCCCATTTTTACAACGTCCCTGTCCAAAATTCTAGAAAGTACTTTCCAGAAAAGTTAGCCCCTACTCCAAGGAACACATATCTTAAATTTCAGCTTTCTAGCCAAAGGGGTTTTGGCAGGCCGTCAAGGGGGACAATTTCCCCCTTTTTGCCCGTTCCGGTAGGAATTTCCAAAAATCCCGTCTTAGCGGACGTCTACCCCGAATGAGGAACCTACATACCAAATTTCAACTTCCTAGCTTCAGCGGTTTGGGCTGGGCGATGTTGAGTCAGTCAGTCAGTCAGTCAGTCAGTCACGTTATTCTTTTATATATAGAGATGATATTAATTTAAATCTTCAAAAAAAATCAAAATCATTTATTGAGTTTTGCACAACAAAAGATAATTTTAAGCTATTACTTTTCACTGCATTAAGCTAAATTTTAGGTGAATAAAAAAATTTTTTTTTTTTCTGTAATATATATTTGTAATTATTACATATTATAGTCTGTAAGGATTTTTGTTTCCATAGACTGAAATAAATAAATAAATAAATAATATAAGGGGAAAAATCATACGCCTCAGTGGCCAACTCAATGAATTTGTCTACTGTGGCGTATGATTTTTCCCCTTATATTAATTGCTGGAACCGCGCATGAAAAAAGGGCATACTTTTCTAACATTGTGTTACAAAATTTTAAATCCGAGCACGCAATTTAATTTTTTTAATATTTACTATACACTAATGTATTAAGTTCTATTCAATTATATTTTTTTATATATACTTTTGTGGCACAGTGTATAAAATGTTTTTCAAAACTTTTACAAAAAAACTTTTAGGTATTTAATTTTATGGTAAAATATTCCTTTAATAAAACAAAAAATATAAAGTAGGATAATTTTCGAACATTGTGTGAACAAAAAAGAGGATACTTTGCGAGCATTGTGTCCCAAATCTCGAGATTCGGTCACGCTATTTTATATTTATTATCAAAATACCCAAAATTATTAAAAAAGATGGACCAGTCATAAAAATGTTATTTTATGTTGATCCAAAACAATAAATGGGTAAAATCTCTGATCACTTAATAAAAAACAACCACTTTTGACTGTGAAAATTTTTTAAAACTTTTGCCGCAGCGTCCTTGGAATACCCTTCAACATTTTTAAACTTTTTTAAACTCAAATGAAAGATAATTTTATATAGATAGTAGGTTTAAAAACTAAAAAAATTTAAAACATTTTTAGACTAACTTTTTGAAGGCCCGACTGAAAAAATAAAAATCGTGTTTTTCAGCAAAATTCAAGTAGCAATATTTCAGAACCCCTTCGGCCGATTAAAAACTTTTTATTTTTTTTGGATTCAGCGAACTATAATTTATTAGAAATAATATATCACAACAACAAATATTTTTTAACAAAATTTAAGGATTTTTTTTTAAACTTTCCGAAATTTCGAAATTTCAACCGCTTTGCGGGGACCTTGAGCGTGATCCGATTTTCAAAATTTTTATTTTTTACTGGTTAATGGATGCATACGCAACTTTTCCGCACCCCCCTTTTTTAAATTCGCAATTCGGCAAAGTTCGGCCCACTCTAATGTATAGTAAAACTTCGGACCATATTTTTCTTCATCAAGTCAAAATATAAAACTTCGAAATATTAAATTTTACTAGAACGATAACATAATTTGTTTACTTTTGTCCACAATGGGTGCCAAGTAGGATGGGATAATATCCATAGTTCTATAATGACATACATTTTTACAAAAAAGAACAAAGAAAATTATTTTTTTTTTGACAAATTTAAATCATATACCAATTCATAGAGATCTCCTTGAGATAGTAGATGTGGGTCATAAGATAAGGAAGCTTCTTGAAAATCAGGATCCAAAGTTTCGTTTTCGATTTCTTCTGGCATAGCTGACAGATCAGAATTTTGGAGTGGCTCTGGTATGTGTAGTTCTTCACTATGACAGATCGGTCAGGATACTTAATTTTACTTTTCGTTTAAATTGTAATACCTTTTGTAAAACAAAAACGAGTAAAAAGGTTAAAGTCGGGCATGCCGACTATAGAATACCCTACACCAGTCTGGGTAAAAGCCAACTAATGTCACCAAAATCAATAGGCTGCGTTATTGGGCCAATATAGGTCTGTGTACCAAATTTCATCAAAATATCTTAATATTTGCGACCTGCAGCGTATAAACAGTATAATTTTGGTAGGACCCTTATATGGGCACTAGGTCTAAACATGGACCGATGTTTATCAAAATCAATAGGCTTCGTCCGTGGGCCAAAATAGGTCTGTGTACCAAATTTCGTCAAAATATCTTAATATTTACGACGTGCATCGTATAAACAATATAATTTTGGGGGGACCCTTATATGGGCACTAGGTCTAAACATAGACCGATGTTCACCAAAATCAATAGGCTTCGTCCTTCGGCTGCCATAAGTCGGTGTACCAAATTTCATCAAAATATCTTAATATTTGCGACCTGCAGCGTATAAACAATATAATTTTGGTAGGACCCTTATATGGGCACTAGGTCTAAACATGGACCGATGTTCACCAAAATCAATAGGCTTTGTCCTTGGGCCAACGTAGGTCTGTGTACCAAATTTTATCAAAATATCTTAATATTTGCGACCTGCAGCGTATAAACCATATAATTTTAGTAGGACCCTTATATGGGCACTAGGTCTAAACATGGACCGATGTTCACCAAAATCAATAGGCTGCGTTACTGGGCCAATGTAGGTCTGTATACCAAATTTTATCAAAATATCTTAATATTTACGACCTGCAGCGTATAAACAGTATAATTTTGGTAGGACCCTTATATGGGCACTAGGTCTAAACATGGACCGATGTTCACCAAAATCAATAGGCTGCGTTGTTGGGCCAATATAGGTCTGTGTACCAAATTTCCTCAAAATATCTTAATATTTACGACCTGCAGCGTATAAACAGTATAATTTTGGTAGGACCCTTATATGGGCACTAGGTCTAAACATGGACCGATGTTCACCAAAATCAATAGGCTGCGTTATTGGGCCAATATAGGTCTGTGTACCAAATTTCATCAAAATATCTTAATATTTACGACCTGCAGCGTATAAACAATATAATTTTGGTAGGACCCTTATATGGGCACTAGGTCTAAACATGGACCGATGTTCAAAAAAATCAAACTTGTTCGTCCTTGGGCCAACATAGGTCTATGTACCAAATTTCATCGAAATATCTTAATAGGTGCGACCTGTAGAGTGCGTACAAGATTGCATGGACAGACAGACAGACGGACGGACGGACGGACGGACGGACAGACGGGCATCGTTAAATCGAAATAAAAAAAAATTCTGAACCGATCGGTATACTATAAGGTGGGTCTACGACCAATATTTTTTAGTGTTACAAACATCAGCACAAACTTATAATACCCTGACCACATAGTGGTGTAGGGTATAATAACAATCAGATGAGTGGTTCTATTTGATTAAAGAACGCTTGGGTTTTATTAGCGCATTAATGAAGTTTTCATTTTAATTGAGCACGGAATAAAGTCGTAGAATTTTTTTTGTGGTCGCATGTTTAAAGGCAGTAAGCATTTAAGGGTTAATCTAAATGTAAAAACGCACCGAAAATAAATAAGCTACTAAAATAAACCACAAGCAAATTTTTTTTTTTTTTTTTGAAATCATTGACTACAACTTTACGTATAATTTTATTTTTAATATAGCAAGTTTCTACACTGAGAGAATTATTATCACTTTAGTAATGAACTTCTTCATAGTTTTAATGAAAATTGTCACTGGAACTCGTCCATTGAAATTTTCCATAGAATCTATGAAACAAGTTTCATTAGAAAAGTTCATAAAATTAATGAAACTCTTCCTAAAATTAATAGGCCACTCGTCCAATGACTAAATCATTCAGCCAATGAAGAGCTTCATAAAATCTATGAAGCAATTTCATTTACTATTATTTATTATAGTTGGTTGTTGTCGCGTCTAAGCTGGAGTGGTTAAATAAAAAGTACTTAGCAAATGCAAAAGGCGTAATAAAATCGTAGCATATTTTACGGATGTACAAAATATATGTAAAGAAAGAATTCATTAAATTAAAGTTTCATAAAAAAAGTATCGAAAAAATTAACATGATTTATAAAAAAATTTCATAGTCCAAAATTAATAATAAAAAAATAATAGTTATAAAAGATTATTCTCTCAGCAAATGACGATACTTTATACAAAAAAATTAAGAAAAAGTAAATATTATTAAACAATTTCATATACCTACTTATATAAAGAATATTTCCATTAAATTTATGGAAATCTAATTTATAAAATTCAATGAATTATTTTTAATGAAATTATGAAATTTTATGAAAGAAAAGTTATGAAAAATTTTATAATATTAATTAAATATTATATACATAATGATATTCTTCATTGGTTCTACGAAAAAAATTCTATGATATTATATCATTAATATCATGAAGGATAATTCTCTCAGTGTATGAAATTCGGAAATAACTTTAAAAAAATTTGAGCTTTTATCGAAAAAATGGCTTTATCTCCGCCGCGCATAACTTTGCGCAAAATTATTTGGTTTCTGTTTTGCCCACGTTGCACTCATAGAAATAAATCTGTAAAAATAGCAGAAAAAGTTACTAAAAGTTAGTTAAAAATTATGCTGCAGAAAAAACTGCTTAAATTAGCAGATTATTTTTGCTATATATTAGCAATATAGGAACAGCAAAAATAAAACTGTTAAATATACAGAATTTTAGGTATATTTGAGTTAAATTTTTGTCAATGGAAAATAGCAAATTAACCTGCTAAAATCAGCAAAAAAATTTACTAAACTTCACAAAGAAGTTTTAAATTTTCTAAGGTTTTTTTCGATTTTTATTATTTAAATACAAATAAAAATCGAGCTTTTTGAAAACAGCAGTTTACAATATTTTTAGCCAAAATTTCTGCTGATTTTAGCAGGATAGACTGCTATTTGCATTCAACTAAATTTAGTTTAAAAATAGCAAAAATTTTGTAGATATAACAATTTCTTTTTGCTATATTTAGTCCACTAATATTAAAAAAAATTTTCTTCAGATTCTACAGTACAATTTTTATTTTTAATTAACTAAAAGTTAGCTTAAATATAACTAAAATTCGGAGGACTTCGAAAACATATTTATTGTTTGCTTCACATCTTGTTGATGTAGCAGACTGCATTTAATATGAGATTTTGATGTTTTATTTTGCAGTAATGCCACCACTTTCTAAAGAAAACTGATGATGGGGAACTAGAAAATCCCTAAAACGATCGTGTTTTCTCTTCCTTCCTGAAAGTGTAGAGATTTTTGAAAGCAAAAACTCTATGAAGTATTTGTCAGAAGAATATCCTGATGAAGAAAAATAACAGTTTTTGGAAAAAATTCTTATTATGTTAATTCATAATAAGGAAATTGGTATCGGACAAGAATTAATGAATTTCCAATTAAGAAGGTCGAAAAAACAAATTTTTATTTTTAAATTAAAATTAAAAACCAATATTTTAAAATTCTGTAAATTTAACACTTTTAATTTTGCTGTTCTTATTGTACTACTATTTAGCAAAAACATCTGCTAAGTTCAGCAGTTTTTTCTGCAGCATCATTTTTAACTAAATTTTAATAACTTTTTCGCCAATTTTTACAGATTTATTACTATAGTTATGTAGTTATGCTTCTGGAAAGGTGAACATTTATATTAAAAACACACCCTAATTTAAAATTTATAAAAAAAAACTGCTGAATAATGTTGGATAAAAAAAAAATTTCACAGAAAAAATAATTGACCTTAAATATCTAATTAATATATATTAAAAATAAAAATTGTTTGCATTTAATTGAATCAATTAATATTAACCTCAAACCTACTAATATTTTAATTGACTTTTGAATATTTTTGCAAATATTTGTTACATAATTATGTGTTGTATAATTCCCAAACTTTTTTTTCTTAAACTGTATGCATATATAGAAAATTTTTAGTATAGGAACCAAAACATTTGCAGTTCACAAAAAACAAACATATATGCAGTACTCGAAATATATAAACATGACATACACACACACACTTTTTTACAATTTCATATTATTTTTTTTATTTTCAATTAATGTTTTAATTGATATTTTTACTACTTAAGTCGAAATTTGTTTCAATTAATCGTATACAATTTTTAGTAGTTAATAGCATCATTTGAGTGGTAGGTGCAAAATCAATTAAAATTTTAATTAATTAATCAATTTCGTTGTTAAAATGCGTTTTTAGTTTTTTCTGTAGACCCGAAGTTAATGTCTCTGAAAAAAAATATAAACATTTGAACTTTGGCCTGAATTTTTTGGCTCCATAAGCTCTAAGGTGTCTTATTTCAAATGAGATAATTGGTTTTAAAATCGGTTAAAAAAAAAAATTTTTACACGCCATACCATTTGTGTTGCAGAGTATTATTTGCCACAATAAACAGATTGGCTTTATAGCACATTTAATTACTTTAATAAAAAAAATATGAGGTTTTCATCATTATTACAGTGATGAAGTTTTTCCTTTTTGTGTAGTTCAATAGGGGAGCCTGCTTTAATGAGTTGCCTTTAGTATGGGTGGATATTTACGATATATAGATCTTTTAAAGTTTGTAAATGTCAATAACATTAAATGGTTTAAAAACATTTAATTTAACAAAATATGTATTATTTCCTTTAATTTAGTTTAAACCTTAAGGGTTCATACAAACCAACTTTGTTGGCATATATGTTGGCACACAAGTAAATAGCAAAAACCACAAAATATTTTAGGGACACATGACAATAAGCTCCCTTAAATATATATATTTTTTTTTTTTAAATATGCAAAATACGCAATTTAAATCAACAAAAAAAGAAATTATTTTCTATGACAAACTTCCGTTTACAATATACAAACAAAATATGAGTACAACTAAAACTTAACAAATACAAATATGTTAAATATGATATGTGACATAAGGCTATGAATACTAATATAAGGATGAATATGAAAAAAGAATGACTCTGTCTATATACAGGAAGGACAATGAAAGAAATCCTTATTTGTAAAAACAGCATAACTGACTTAACTGTATTAGCTTAGACAAAGTATAAAAAAACGAACAACAACAAAAAAAAAACGAGTAAAAAGGTTAAAGTCGGGCATGCCGACTATAGAATACCCTACACCAGTCTGGGTAAAAGCCAACTAATGTCACCAAAATCAATAGGCTGCGTTATTGGGCCAATATAGGTCTGTGTACCAAATTTCATCAAAATATCTTAATATTTGCGACCTGCAGCGTATAAACAGTATAATTTTGGTAGGACCCTTATATGGGCACTAGGTCTAAACATGGACCGATGTTCATCAAAATCAATAGGCTTCGTCCGTGGGCCAAAATAGGTCTGTGTACCAAATTTCGTCAAAATATCTTAATATTTACGACGTGCATCGTAAAAACAATATAATTTTGGGGGGACCCTTATATGGGCACTAGGTCTAAACATAGACCGATGTTCACCAAAATCAATAGGCTTCGTCCTTCGGCTGCCATAAGTCGGTGTACCAAATTTCATCAAAATATCTTAATATTTGCGACCTGCAGCGTATAAACAATATAATTTTGGTAGGACCCTTATATGGGCACTAGGTCTAAACATGGACCGATGTTCACCAAAATCAATAGGCTTTGTCCTTGGGCCAACGTAGGTCTGTGTACCAAATTTTATCAAAATATCTTAATATTTGCGACCTGCAGCGTATAAACCATATAATTTTAGTAGGACCCTTATATGGGCACTAGGTCTAAACATGGACCGATGTTCACCAAAATCAATAGGCTGCGTTACTGGGCCAATGTAGGTCTGTATACCAAATTTTATCAAAATATCTTAATATTTACGACCTGCAGCGTATAAACAGTATAATTTTGGTAGGACCCTTATATGGGCACTAGGTCTAAACATGGACCGATGTTCACCAAAATCAATAGGCTGCGTTATTGGGCCAATATAGGTCTGTGTACCAAATTTCATCAAAATATCTTAATATTTACGACCTGCAGCGTATAAACAGTATAATTTTGGTAGGACCCTTATATGGGCACTAGGTCTAAACATGGACCGATGTTCACCAAAATCAATAGGCTGCGTTATTGGGCCAATATAGGTCTGTGTACCAAATTTCATCAAAATATCTTAATATTTACGACCTGCAGCGTATAAACAGTATAATTTTGGTAGGACCCTTATATGGGCACTAGGTCTAAACATGGACCGATGTTCAAAAAAATCAAACTTGTTCGTCCTTGGGCCAACATAGGTCTATGTACCAAATTTCATCGAAATATCTTAATAGGTGCGACCTGTAGAGTGCGTACAAGATTGCATGGACAGACAGACAGACGGACGGACGGACGGACAGACGGACATCGTTAAATCGAAATAAAAAAAAATTCTGAACCGATCGGTATACTATAAGGTGGGTCTACGACCAATATTTTTTGGTGTTACAAACATCAGCACAAACTTATAATACCCTGACCACATAGTGGTGTAGGGTATAACAAATATA
The DNA here is from genome assembly GCA_949987735.1 of Leucophora obtusa. NCBI lineage: Eukaryota > Metazoa > Arthropoda > Insecta > Diptera > Anthomyiidae > Leucophora > Leucophora obtusa. The sequence goes on along the minus strand of OX465298.1, from coordinate 165,642,164 downwards.
CGAGTACTGGGGAGGTCAAATTCAATTTATTTAGAATTTATAACCACGCAACACTTAAAGCATTTCAATGAGTTCTCGAAAAACAGCAACAACATAAGGGGTATGTATTAAGAAGTTGGACAACATTTTTTTGTGAAATGACCACAAATATGGGATATAGAGCAGGGCCCAAATACATATAATATAAGCTAATAAAAATAGCAAACAAACATATTGGTATGAATGAAATTTAAAAATTAAAAAAGAAAATAAACCTTAAGGGATATAACTACACTGATTTCTATTATTTTTCGTGTATGTGGGGAAAGGCATAGCAGATTTTCATTTTGGGACAGATTAAGGAATGACCAGCCTCTTTTACATATATTTTAATCTTAGGGTACGTACGTAAATACTAAATTGCTTTATTTTCTCTATCACCACACTATACAAAAAATTATGTGGTGAATGGGTGTTACTATCAATATTTTATGTCCTTGTTCCAATAAACTAACAAAAGCCTGTTTTTTTTTTTTTTTTGATATATAGTATATATGACTGTGTTTGTAATCTCTTTGTCCCGGTCAACCAAGTGCGAATAATGTGTCTCCATCAGATAAGTTTGGTGATGAACTCTAAAGTTTAATACTCAGGGCATGTATGTGTGTGTGTATCCCTTCTGCCAAATATATTCAATGTTGCTTGTGTTATTGTCTGCTTGTGTACGATACTTTTACTAAAGAAATGTAAAACATTTCTAAGGTATCACATATATCATACATGGCCAAATGTGGCCCCAATGGCTGCACAATCAAAAAAATTTTTTTTGGTAAATTAAAAAAAAAAAATAAAATAAAATTTAAATTAAATAAAAAAAAAAAATATAATCAGAATTAAAAAAAAACATAGAATATAGAAAATAGCGATAACAAAGTAAACTTTCATAGAGCCTCAAAAAAATTACATCGATAAACAAATAAGTTTTTTCGCCTCCTACACTGAAAGAATTATTCATCATGATATTAATGATATAATTTCATAGATTTTTTTTTTGTAGAACCAATGAAGAATTTTATTATGTATATAATATTTAATTAATATTATGAAATTTTTCATAACTTTTCTTTCATAAAATTTCATTAAAAAAATTCATTGAATTTCATAAATTAGATCTCCATAAATTTAATGAAAATGTTCTTTATATATATATATGAAATTGTTCAATAGTTTTACTTTTTTTAATCTATATACAGGGTGGCGCAAAATTATCGAAGGGGTTTGAGTTACAAGAGCCATTATGTTCCTCGCAGTGTGCGCTGTGGCTCCATCTTGTTGGAACCATATTTGATAATGGTTTTCCACGGCTGGCCTTAAAAAAATTTCCAACATTGTCCGATATCGAACACCGTGTGCGTTTTCAAAAAGATATGGGCCAATTATCCTTTCTGACGAAACACCACACCAAACAGTACACTTAAGAGGCTGTAATTGCCGCTGTTGAATTACTATTGGATTTTCGTAGCCCATATCCTGCCTATTAACGAACATATTTAATTGAAAATGGGCTTCGTCGCTCATAATTAAATTATGAATAAAATCATGATTTTCTTCTGCTTTTTGCCGGAAACGATTTGGGCACGTTCTTTAATTGTGTACTGTTCCATTTTAAATTCCCCGAGTCTTCTTTACAAAATACTGAAAAAAAAAATAAAAAACAAATTATAATAAAAAAGTTATAAGGAATTCAAACCCTTTAGGTAATTTTGGGCCACCCTGTTTATAAAATTCTCGTGTCACAGTGTTTGTGGTCGAACTCCTCCGAAACGGCTCTACCGATTTTTATGAAATTTTGTATGTGTATTTGGTAGGTATGAGAATAGGTCGTAAGGTATTTTTCATACCGCTAGGCGATTAGGGCGTCCCTACACATAACATTTTCTTGTTGCTATGACAACATTCATGTTGGTATGACAACCTTCGTGTTGCTATGACAACCAGGCCTTGGCGTTACTATGACAACCAGGTGGTTGGATTATATTACGTAATATAATCCAACCTTATCTTATCTTAATCCTTAATCCTACACTTCATCCTTAATATTATCTTATCGTACCTTATCTTATAAAATTTTCGTGTTGCTATGATAACCAAGCCTTGGCTTTACTATGACAACCAGGCAGCACTTATACACTCACAATATATTTTCCATAACCGATTGAGGTTTATTTGAAAAGTAATAGGTAAAGTTTGTTTTCAATTGAAGAATCAATTAAAATACATTGAAACATATTGTTTAACTTTTTATATTCGTCAATAAAAAAACAAACTACAAGAAATATTTATCGTCTGTAGGAGTTGATATTTTCAGTCAAATAATCTATTTTTAAATTTCTATTTTTAGAAAAAATAATTTAAATAATTTCGTTGTTTTCTGTTTTAAAACAAAAAATTCAAATATTTTCGGTTTTCAGTTAAAAATTGACGATTGTTTTAACAGACTTTTCAATTATCCTTTCATTTTTTAATTGTGTTTTCAATTAATTTAATATGTATTTTATGTGGTTTTTAACGATAAAATATTTTAAGTGTACATAGTTATAGAAAAAATAAAAAAAAAATTTTTGGGACGAGATTTGAACCACCACCCTCAAAAATTGAAATTTTGTCAATGCCTGATCTTCCAGACATCTACACCACAACCGATTTGAAAATTGTATAAATTAAATTTGAATTTAAAATATTTTGAAATATTTATTTATACAACAAAAAGAAATTTAAACAAACAAATGTACCCAACACACAATTTTAATTTATAAAAATAATTTGAATCTATCGCACGACTAGAAAAACTGAACTTCGTTTTATATCTAAATTCTTTTGTTTGTTTTAACTTAAAATAGTTGAATATTAAATAATATGAATTCAACAGTGTTTACGATAACGAAATTATCGAAATTGATTGCCAAATTTATTTGAATTGTTAGTAAAAATGTTTAAATTGATTTGATAATCACGGGGTTGCCGGGTTGTAAAAATGTGAAGAAATCTCGATGATGTCAGCTGCTAGCAATAGGCATATACGACTAAAATATTTACCATACAAATCGTTTTAAATGTTCACCATACAAAGTGTTATAAAAACTAAAAATATAAAATACTAAAATAAAATTTAAAAACAAGCTTTTTTATAATGCCCTTTGAGGGGAATTTTTTTACAGAGTTTTTATTTTTAATTTTGTGTGGAAGTAAAAACGAAAGATTTTATATTTTATGAATTTTTTTTTATTCTCAAAAAGTTTTATGCATGTCAGAAATTAAATAAATACAGGGTTATAAATTTTATTCAAATGAAAATTTAACTTAAAAAATCAAAAAAAGTAAATATAACGCAAGTTCTTCTTGATTAAAATTAAATTTTATAACTGCAGTTAAACACTAAATTGTAGGGACTTTGATTTATGTAAATTGGTATTTCTAGTCAGTCGACTAATCTTATTCTCATCTAATTCAGAGAGTATTGTCACTTTTAAGATAATTGTCGTCAAACAGGATGATTTTAAAATCTTAAATAATTTTATGATAAAAATATTTTTGTGCAATTTTGCTCCAAAGTTTAATATCGATGGCTTAATAAAGAAAGACGCTACACAGAGAAAATTTTGCTGGACGAGTTTTAGTGAAATTTTTCAGTAAACTGTTGAAGTTTTCTTCACAATATAAATGAAAAATTTGTGAAATTCGATGGAAAAGCTTCGTATATTTTATGAATATAGTTTTAGTGAAACTTTTTCATGGAGCGTATGAAACTTTAAGCAAATAAAATGAAATTTTTGATAATATTTTATGAAAAATTCCATTAATTCAATGAAAAGTATCAATGGACGAGTTCCCGTGAAACTTTATCGATTCTAGGCAAAAATTCATTAATATCATGCAGATAATTCTCTCAGTGTATCTTTATTCTTAATTTCTATAGAGGGGAAGACAATAAAAATATAAAAGCGGTGGAAATATTGTTTCTCAGAAGGAAACTTTAAACAATAAAATAAAAAGTATAATCTAAGTTTTGCAGATTTCCATTTCCTCTAATGGAATATTAATTCCAGTTAGGGCCTTTCTGCATTAAGCATTAAATTTATATACCAAAAATTTGAAAAGAGCAGCATGTTCGTTTTACATTTAGGGCATTTCTTTTAACTATTATATTTATGTGTGATGGGTAATTTGAAATTAAAAAGATAGATTCAAATAAAATAAAAACATTTTGAATTATAAAAAAATGTTTATGAAACTATTTGTATCACTATAGTTTGGCTCAAGGGGTAAGGCGATGAACTTCTAAACCAAAGGTCGTTGGTTCGAATCGTGTCATGTGTTGGAACAAAACAAAATTGCTTTGAATTTAAAACGAAAGAAAATTAAATTAAAGAGAAATTAAATGAACAAAGAACGTGTGTGTTATGTGTGCAGTGTTTTGAAAATTGAAAAAAAAAAAAAACTTTCGAATATGAAAAAACAAACCAAAAAATCGTTTTTTTTTTACGTTTTGTCAGTTAAAAATTGATTATTGTTTTAACAGACTTTTCAATTATTTTTATTTCTTTTATGTATTGTTTAAACAAGGTTTGAAAATAAATAGCAAAATGGTTTAAATATAATGAAAAATCAGTAGTCCTTTTTTTAATTGTGTTTTCAATTAATTTGATATGTATTTTAGGTTGTTTTTAACGATAAAATATTGTGAGTGTAGTATTAACCTAACCTAATGTAATCCAACCTTATTTAGCGTGTTGCTTTATTTGAAAAGGGGCTAAAGAAGAGATAGGAGGTGGTGAAATATGAAAGGCCTCAAATATGGCAACCCTGTAATTGCGCGAGATGTTGAATTTTAAAACAGTTGTTGCGCGCCATTTGATGGTGAGTTGGCGAACTTTTGTTGAGGCTGTTTATTATATTGTTGTACTTCGGTGGGGTTACGTGCTATGGGAATAGTGAATGATTATATATCATTCATACACATTATTTTTCCGAATTGATGTTAGGTAGCTAGAGATCGAACCCGCAACCACATGTGTAACAGTTCATCACGGTAACCATTACACCACAGCCCTCACATCGTCATCGTTATTTATTGTTAATTATTAAGTGTGTCTATTTGATTTTATTTTTACTTAAAAGTAGAAAATTTGTTTTAACCTAGGCTTCCTCTGAATTATAATTTTCACAATTATTAATTTTTTTTATAAGCTCCTAATAAGCATTCGCTTCGAAGGGGACCTTTATCGACTTTAGTTAAAATATTGGGTGGCATGCCTTGACTTGATTTATTTTTGGAGAATTCTAATTGGTTAATTTATTTTCAATTAATCAAAATGTTTAAAAATACACAAAATGAACAAAACCATATGATTAAAAATAAAGTCGACTTTAAATTTAAAATACTCTACGCCTTTTGTATTTGCTAAGTACTTTTTATTTATCCATTCCACCATAGCAACGACAACAACGAACTATAATTAGTTATAGTAAATGAAATTGCTTTATAGATTTTATGAAGCTCTTCATTGGATGAATGAATTCATTGGACGAGTGGCCTATTAATTTTATGAAGTTTCATTAATTTTATGAACTTTTCATAAACATTGACTTTAACGAAACCTGTTTCATAGATTCTATGGAAAGTTTCAACGGACGAGTTCCAGTGACAATTTTCATTGAAACTATGAAGAAATTCATTACTGAAGTGAAGATTATTCTCTCAGTGTACATTATTATTCTTTTTTATTTAAACCTTAAGCCTAAGGAAAATATTGTATGGCTCAATATTACGCAGAAGCACTTAGGAGTCTCTTATTTTTTATGGGTTTGAATTCAAAAAATGACCTTTCATTTCAGGAAATGTTTAAGGCTGTTCTACGGACTCCGTAAGGATCTCTCAAATCTACTTTCGGGAATTGTCCTTTAAGCACTTAAATTTGGTAAAACAGTTAGGCACAATAAAATTTTAGTAATAAACTCATAGATATAAACCTATGGAAATAGCAAAACAATTAGTAGCTGTTTCTTTTATTTTTACAACTTAATTATTTAAAAGTGACTTTGCAGAAAATTTTTTTCCGATTTTCGATAAATATTAGTAAGATTAGAAGAGCAAAAATAAACTGTTAAATATAATAATAGTCATCCTGCTAAAATCAACCGAAATGTATGATGAAAAATAGTGGACTGCTGGTTTCACAAAAATAGATTTATATTTTTTCAAAACAATAAAAACTTTTTTTGAGTTTGGTAATTATACAATTATATAGCAAAATTTGTTGCTGATTCTAGCAGAGTAATTTTTAATTTCAACTAACTAAAATTTAGCTCGAATATAGCAAACAATTCCGTCTTATCCCAATTGTTAATATTGTTTTTAACTTTTGAATAAAGTTTTCATAATTTTTTTTTATAGACTTCGCAGCTAGCGAGCACAAAAATGAATCAGAAACGTGCTCAAGATATATTATTAAGCTTTTACTCGTATAAAAGTGGTAAATCTAAAAGAGCGTTTTTTTTTATTAAAAAATTACTGAAAGAAATACTCTAAAACAAAAATTATTTATTAACGATTTTTTTTTGAGTCATTCTTGAATTGTTCGCAAAATACTAAAATTTATTTACATTTCTGAGTCGTTTCTGAATCATCTTTGGATTTAAAAATTTGCCTCAACTGTTTGTGCCTTTTATGATTCATTTTACTAAGACTAATGTGCAATTTTTGACAAACAAGTTTAAAATTTAAAAAATATGTGCTTTGTTTGTATAATTTTTGACTTACAGAATAAGAACCCTCATAAAAGTATCCAAATTTTTAGGTTGGATTTTGAGTCTTGTGATTACGAAAATGGTCTAAACGAAAGCAAAATAACGAAAATTTGTTTTTGTTTCCCATGTAATTTTGTCGAAAACAATTGTCAATTTCTATCGTTTAGACTTAGACAAGGCATTAATTTAATGCAATCAGAGCCTGAGAGGTTTGATATGTGTTTTAAATTTCATTTACATTCAGATTTTCGATAAAAATTATATTTTTCCACGTTTTGTATCAAAATTCCATTCGCACGTAATTCAGTTAAATAAATAAAACAAGGGCTAAAAATCCATTAAGTAAATTTAAAAAAATTTAAAAATTGGTGCAAACCTTAAACCAAATTTTTTGAAATATCGAAAACTATACACTCAAAAAAAAAAGTCAGTAAAGTCAGCAAAAAATGTTGCTGTGTCAGCAAATTTTTAGTCAGGAGCGTGCTTGCAAAAAAAGTTGGTAATTTCAGCAAAAGGTGTTTTCTGAAAATCAGCGAGCTGATTTTTACCAAAAAAATAGTAAAATGTCAGCTGTGACATCTTGTCTATCTGGTTGTCGTCCATTCTATAAATACGGTTATCAGCACAATTTTTGTAGAAAAATTAATTAGTAAAACATTAGTGAAAAAATTAGTTTAGTGCTAAAAATATATAATTAAAACTTTTGCTGAAAACTAAATTTCAGCAAAACAAATTGCTGAAAACTTGTTCACTTGATATACAAGATGTTTTACTAATTTTTCTACTAAATTATTTTTTTGAGTGTAGTTTTTTTCGAATTTCACATCTGTATCTATAACGACTTGTAAAATAACTACTATTCGTACTTACCTAACTTTTCTTTTATTTTTTTGTAAACAAATAAAATTTAAACATTTGGAGTCGCCTTTGTAGAAAAGCTGTTTTCGTACAAAGATATCGCCGGAATGCGAAATGGAGCAATTATCATGTGTGACCTGCTCTACATTTACTAACAAACGCATAATTAATTTGCTACCACTTGTTGTTTTTCATATTTTAATAAATACAAAATTCTAAGGAACATGTGGTTTTTGTTGTACATAATATGAAATGGATAAGTAAAAATTTTTGAGTTTACTTCCCAAAAGATTTATCTTTGAAAGTTAACATATATATACAAAAACTAAAATCTACATTATAGCCTAGAGATAACCCCATAAAGACAATCTGATAATACTGAATTGGTATCACTTGAAAATGCATTAATTGTCAACCATTCGTTCTAGGAAAGTTTTTTCATAAGTTTTATTTCTCTATTTGTTGTAAAAAAATTGTAAATTCTATTTGGAATTAGTAATATTTGATCTTAAACCGAACAAAAATAACACTCATTGTAAAATTCTAAAATTTTAAATATTTTTATGACAAATATTTTTGGTTACATTTTACAGAGAAAAGCCAAGATTTTCAGGACTTGGTAGCATTTTGACAACTACTTAATTTTAAAGAAGCTAAATTTATATCTACTTAAAAGTTTTGTAAATACTTAAATTTGTATGGAATATTTATACAAAATTCGAAAAAAAAATAAACCTTACATTTTCGAAGATTAATTCGACAAAAGTTTTTGACTTCAGATGCGTATTAAGAAGGGCAATATATTTTGATAAAAAATCATGAAAATATAAAAGATTTTGATGTACTTCTCCGCAATATTGACTCATAAAGTATTTTCCTGGTTGAGGGAATAAAAAAAGAAACACCCACAACTCGAAGGCTATTCAGTGGACCTTTTTTGACTTTAGATCCGGGCTTGGCAAACCAAAATACTCAAAAAAAAAAGGTTTTAGCAGAAGGCCCTCTGTAAGTTTGTGAAATCCCAAATTTGGCCCTTTAAGCCATTTATGTGCCCATACCTGACATATATATTCAGAATCATATCATTGCCAGTAGTTAGGCTTATGCTTAACACTACGTGTACCAGGCGAGTAATTTTGACTGGTTTGGAAATATTAATTGAATATTATTAAGAAAACTAGTACACTAATGAACAAGGTACATTTTTTTTGTATCTCACACAGTTTCCTTGAATAAATTTCTCAACACCACTTATAACAACACCAGTCAAAATTACTGGTATTTTTAAAAAATTGCTTATAGCCCGATTTCAATGATTTTACCATCAGTGGACTACCAGTAATGACACCCACTTACCTTCTGCATTATTTTAAAACATATAATAATGAGTTACTTATAATGATTTATTTTTATCATTATTTCAAATAGAAAATAATTTTATAGATTTTTTTGAAAATTTTTTGAAATCTATTTTTAGACTCAATATTTTCTAAACACTGGTAAGGATATATGTAACCACATATTTTTTGATTTTTTGTATGTTGGCGAGTAAGACTACTTGTGTGCAGCAGGTCAATTATGTTTTTATCTATTAAATATTACATGTCGATATAGCTCAGGTGGTAGAGCTATTGACTGGCAATCTGTAGACCCAGGTTCTATTCCCGCACCAGCAAATTTTATTTGAAAAAAAAATACAATAAAAAATATTTTTTTTTATATAATTTATATTTTTGAAAATCTATTTTTAGACTCATTATTTTTGTCAGTACTGGTAAGCACATAGGTAACGATATATTTTTTGATTTTTCGTATGCTGGTGTGTAACCATAACTCATTATTTTTCGCGACATCGCCATATAAAGGTAATAAGAAATGTAATAACAAAAGTAACTAGTTACCATTACCAAGTATGTAGTGACATAACCACATATCTGGTAATGATTTTCTACACTGGGATATATATATATATATATATATATAATATATATATATATATTGTTCGCGGCACTGGGACAGACTTTTAATTATTTTTGTCAGTACTGGTAAGCACATAGGTAACGATATATTTTTGGATTTTTCGTATGCTGGTGTGTAACCATAACTCATTATTTTTCGCGACATCGCCATATAAATGTAATAAGAAATGTAATAACAAAAGTAACTAGTTACCATTACCAAGTATGTAGTGACATAACCACATATCTGGTAATGATTTTCTACACTGGGAAGCTTAGGACTTAAGAACCAGATTGTTATATATATATATATATATATATATATATATATATATATATATATATATATATATATATATATATATATATATATATATATATATATATATATATTGTTCGCGGCACTGGGACAGACTTTTAATGTATGGTATATTTTCCGATTGACTGAAGTTTCTCGACACTACTTTCTAAATATAAAAATTTAATTAAAATTTAATCACTACCCAGTGTAGAAACGGTAATGGGCGTTGCTAAAGCTTGGTTTAAAAATATGCATAACTTGTTAAAAAATTTAGGAAATAAAAAGAAAATGTGAAAAAATTTGCATTTTTTCATAAACCCTTTAAAATCCTTAGGCTGCACTTAGGGTTTTTCTTTTCCCGGACTTTTTCATTTCCCGGGACAGCGGGATTTTTTTCTGCATTTCCCGGGATCCCGGGAATTCCCTCTCGTTACAAAATAAATAAATCCGACATATGTTGTACTTGAAAAACTCGATTTCTATTAAAATATAGTCCGACAAAGTTCATCTTTTGGTTGTTCCCATGATAAAATCTATATATTCTGAAAGGAGGGCTAAATATAAAATATGCATGACTTCCAATTTTTCTAGATAAGTTCGTTTAATAGTTTAAATCGCGAATTACTCTTTAGGTAATATATTTATTTGGAAGGCGGTCTTAATTTTAAAATGAAATATATTAACTAAATATTAATTCGCGGTTGAAACAGTTAAACGAATTGATATAGAAAAAGTGAAAGACAGGTATTTTAATTTCTTCCCTTCTTTCAGGATATATTGGAATTATTAATGGGTGCAAACTTGTATCGGATCAGTTTTATAGTCAGAACTAAGATAGATTTTTTTGCTTAAGTATTTCTTAAATATGGAATCCAAAAATTTTAATTTCTAAAGATTTAGTTTCTGTGCAGATTCTCAGAAGTATTCGTATAGAATAATTTTATAAATAAGTTTAAAAGTGAGTATTCTTCACGCAAATTATTACCCAAATTCTCTTAAAGATTTTGATAAAAATCGACACTATATAGAATATTATTAAATAATATTTTATTCATCTTAACACACTAGATATAGTGAAAAATATAATTTAATACGTATGCCTAATTGGTTACTATCAACATGGAGTTATGTTGTAGGCTAAAAAATAATTATAATATGCATTTAAAATTAACGGTTCGTTGTCGTTCATAAATCTGTGCTTCATAAGTTGTCGATCAGAGTTGAATTCCATAGCAAGCAGCCGGATAAAAATAACATTGTAAGAATTTTGTTGATGTTAGTCTAATTGAGCTGTTTCAATTTGCTTATTTGTTTCAATTCAATAAATAGTTCATCATCAATTATTAACCCATAAAGGCATAGAATATTGAGGATGGGTTTGTAGCAGGATCCGAAAATATGTATTCTATCCTGCTGGCCTTATCGAATTTTTAAAATTTTTATTCTATGTATGTAATTTACTTGTGAAAAATGTATCATCTCTCTTTTAATTTCAAAATAATTTAAAGGAAAATGTGATAATATTTGATCTCAAATTGAACGAAAAACATTCATTAAATGTTTCTTAACTTTAATTGGTGTCTTTTAAATATTTTAAAAACCTCAAAATACTCAATTGGAAATACGAAAATATTACTAACTTTTTATGCCTGTTGTTTCAAGTATTGTATATATTGCTTTATTTGACCAAAGATCAACATTTTAAAGAAAAAATTTTCTTCTCAAGTTCGAATATTTGTTTTTGGTTTAACTTAACCAAATTTAACTTATATCCAAAAACAATTTGTCCTAAATAATATGTTTTTTTGTACTAATTCAGTTTATGAAATTTAAAATCGCATTTTTTAATATCAAATATTTCTTATTTAAATTAATTTCGAACCAATGCTTTAAATTTAAATTAATTTAGTTTTCAACATTGCAATATTTAATAGCTAAAACTTCTGTAAAAGAACAAAAAAAAAAAATCCCGGGAAATCCCGCACAAAATTCCCGGGATTGAAAAAGGGCGGGATTCCCGGGAATTCCCGGGACATAAACCCTAGCTGCACTGCATGGTTTTTCTGAGTTATCATATTTTCTTGGAAGAGTGACACAATAACGAAAAATATTTTGGACTACGAAGAAAATATTATAGCGCTGCCTTATATTTTCGATATCATTATTTAATGGAAAACCAATATCTTTAAGGAATGTGCATTTTTTAGTACCTATTACTTACAAATCGTTAATGATATCATTCTCGGACAATTAAAATAAATGCTAATTTTCTCAATATGGGGTTGATGAACCCAGTGTGCAGTTGCAATAAGTAATATGGAAAGCATTTTGTAGATATTCATTATCATGGTCATGCCAGTTTTATTCTATAAATATCAGCGACTATTAATTATAGAGATAGGAAATCAAACCTTACACTACTCACTGGTAGAGGGCGCTGAAATTTAGTATTACCTGAGCAACTATTTAGTATCAGTTTAGTATAAGCTGAGCCTATATTTCAAAACTCAAAAACTGCTGAAAACTGCTCAAAATAAGAAAAAAACAAGCGCGGAATATATTTAAATAATAAAAATTGAGATATCCGTTTGTTTTTTGCTTTCCCGGGTAAAAATCTTAATATGGTGTCATATATAATTATATCTTATTTGATAAGTCCCCATATACAACCACATACAGCTTGATCCGAAAAATGGGTCATCTAGATGTATCTAATTATATAAAATTGGATATAATTTGATACAGTTTGATCCGAGATTTGTCCATATCCATCATATTATATCTAATTCGATATAAAAATATCTGATTTTATATAATTTTGTCTGATAGTAGGTATACTTTTTATGCGTAACAACTATTAAATTGACATTGAAATTTGTATAGTTTGAACAATTTTAAAGGCCCAAATTTTATAACATAAAATAAAAATTTAGTTGAATGCTTTTGTTTTCTAAATCGTACGCATCATTTTTTAACATGAGTTTACATGAAAAAAAACCACGTGAAAATTATTTGGCTATGAGTAATTAACTCTTATTTTGCAGACTACTAAATTTGATGTTGAACTATATATTAATTTCTACGGGATTATATAGAAAGTTATATAAAATTACAAGAACATATTTTTAGTATGACGACACATACAGTGTTATATAACTTAGTATCGAACCATATATAATCATATCGGTCACTACATATATTTTGATTAGTTTTATATGGCTTTTGTAGTTATATATGGAGTCAGATTTGGGGATATGTAATAACATCATTTACCATACAAAAAATTCGTTGAGAAAATAATATCAGATGTAGTTGTATATAATGATATGTGTCCTAAAGTAACTCCATTCATTGTCAGATATAACCCAATCACATTATATATGACAATATATAACTATTTTTACTCGGGTTGTTGTTTGTTATTATTTTAATTTAAATAAAAAAAGAAAATTGTTAATTTTTTGAACAACGATATTTTTATAACTTATTTTAATTTTTTGAACAACAATATTTTTATAACTTATTTTTTTGGTGATAAATATCGTGATATGAAATCAAAAAAGCCTTTAGTTATATTTCAAAAAGTTTACAGGAGAAGCAAAAAACTTCCTAAAATGAAAATAATAAGCTTATTTTTTGTTATCAAATTAGTCTTTGAGCAAAATTTTAAATTTTGTTATTATTTATAGAGTTATGGAACTTACGCCTTTGTGGATTAGTTTTTCTGAGCTTGCACTTAGGGCTTTTAGAATTTTGTTAATAAAATCATCGTTTTTATCCATAGGAGTGTAGAATTTTGTATTTTGATACCGTGCATCATAATCAATCAAAAATTCAATTTTGATTTTTTGTAACTTACGGCTTTTTTGGTTTCATATAACGATATGTATTTTAAATTAAGAAGTAATTCTGTATTTGTTTATGTCCTTTCGTAGCTATAAAAGTTCAAATTGCAAAAATTTCTCTCAAAAAATATATTTATAAAATTCCAATAAAAATCTATTAAAAAACTGCATATTTATAATTTTGTCCCCAAAATTTCCTATATGAATTTTTATAAAAATTTATGCGTATTTTAAAAGTAGTTTGCTTGCAGTTTGTTTAAAAATTGAAGTAACAAACACTGGACAATTGTAGTTTTAAAAAATTGGTAAAAGATACCAGTCGTTTTAGCTGGCTTTGGTAGAACTAGCATTTCCTAAATGCCGGTATTCATAGTGTTAATAGCTAAGTATTGACATTGTAAATTGTACTATTCTTCTCCCAAAAAAAAAGTAAGTTAACATATTTAAGCCCAGTTTTTTCAATTTATGATATTGAGTTATCAAAAGATGTTATTTGTTTGTGTCTGTCTGTTGGCAAGTGTTCATGTTTGTGCTGGCTTATGACAGGCGAGGATTTATAGAGTTTTTTTTTTAATTTGTGAATTTTATAAGAATGAAGGGATGATTAAAATTTCGTATTGATACATACCCAGCAAAAACAGATATTACCGAGTAATTAAGCGAGTAAATAGCACACAAAGGATTTCACTACTTACCAGGCTATTTACTCGCAATATTACTTTTGTTCGCGATGTCCAAAATTCGTTGGTGGTCATTACCCTCTCGCTTACAAAAAAGTGCGAATAACGAGTTACCCATAGTAAAATAATAAGTAGTTACTCACAAAGATAGAATAAGTGGTTACTCAGAAGTTAGGATATAAGTAGTGACCCTACATTGTGAAATAGTTGGTCAAATTGGAAATATAACTTTCTATATCGGAAAAGTTTCTATTCAGTTGGAAAGATATTCGAAACAATTTAATAAAGAAAATATTAATATAAAAACATACTAAATCAGTACTTATTTAATAAATTACCAGTAAGTGGTTACTTTGCAAGAATATGTAAGTACTTCTATAACTAATTATCAGTAAGTCATTATTTTGTATTTTAAAGTAATTGAAAAGGTAATGACATATCATTACTTGGTAATCCGTATGTTAATGACCTGTCCTTACCATGTTTTTGCTGGGTATGTATGTATTTTCTCAATGTTTGGCAAATTTATGAACACATTAACCAGTCTTTTTGTAGGTTTTGTTTCAGCTCTATATTGAAGGCTGGTTCAAAAACTTCTAGGCTTCATTTAAGCCTATACTAAAGAAAATTTAATATAAAAATTAGTAAAAAGCTTTCTAATTTCATTATACTAATATTATGCTAATTGTTAGTATGTTATTTTCGAAGTAGTAGAATAATTTAGTACCTATTCTGATTTAAATATTACAATTTTTTTTATTAATTTGGGTTGCTAATTCTACACATTTTATTCGAAATTTAAAGGCCTCAAATTAGAATTTAATTAACAAAAATTAATAATTTTTTAATTTTATAACAAAGCCACAATCACAATACACACAAAATGACACTTTTTCACAAGAAAAATATAAGTCTTGTATATTAAATTTCCGTGGAAACAAAATCTGCATTTTTTCACGGGAAACTGATTATCATGAAAAATATTTTTTTATATGGAGTATAACAGTTTTTTACATGATCTCGAAACAATTTACTATGCTTTAAGTACCGTAAGTTGTTTCGATTTCACGTGAAAAACCTGTTATACTCCATATAAAAAAATATTTTTTCACGATAATCAGTTTCACGTGAAAAGTATGTAGATTTTGTTTTCACGCAAATTTAATGTACAAGACTATTAATTTTCTGTGTCTTTGTTATAAAATTAAAAAATTGTTAATTTTTATTATTTAAATTGCGTTTGAAGCCTTTAAAGTTCGAGTGAAATTTTTTTAATTTCATATTAAATATGTAATACATGCATACTTTGCTTTAAATAACATTTTTGTTAAAATTTTAGATTTAAGCTAGAAATTAGCACACAAATCCTTTGACAACTATATTCATATACCTTGGAGTTAAATTTTGAAAAAAGCAACAAAATAAAAAAATTAACAAAAATAACTACCACTGACATTTTACTAAGCAACCACGCAATAAATGGCAGTTTTCTGTGAATTCTGGAATCCTTTAGATAAATAAACTCTAACCATAGAGAAAAATCACAGACGCAAACCTCAAAAACAATAAGACCACAACCCAAAAACAACACACATTCAAACAAGCCAAAACAAATAAAGCTAACACAAAAAATAGAAAAAATAAATGAAATTCTGCTAAATCAACTGACCATTTCATTGGAATTTATTTTTTTGAACAAATAAAAAACGGTTTAAATAAATGTTTCTCTTTTTCGTTAAAAAAGAAAATAAATAGAAGAAGATTCACCATACCGACAAAAATACTGCATTTTCAAACTCATATAGAATATTTTTTTCAAGCACACAATATTTTAACAGTAGTCTAAATTTCGTTTTAATCCTCTTGAAATTTGAATAAATGTTCTATCATCAAGTTTAAAGGGTGTATGTGTATACGACGGGAAAAAATAAAAGACTTGCCTTGACAAAGTTTTCACAAAGTTTAATAATAATTTAATAATAATTTAATAATAATAAGTTTTAAGTAAGCCTGACTTTAAAAAATTGATAATTATCTTGTAATTACACTTTCATAAATAGTTAATAAAATTAGTACATTATTTCAATGATTTTGGGCGTATCATCATTTCAACAAATTTTAGAGAATAATTTATGCCATGCCAAGAATTCCAGTTAATACCACCAGTATTCGAACTTAAACCATGCAAATAAAGTCCATTTAAATGACTGCAATAAGAAACCCAAATTTATTTCAGTTGAAATAAAATCTTGTAGATATAATAGAAAATAATATATAAATATTTACCATGTATAACAACCATCATGAAACCACCAAGCTCCTTTAAATTGATTCGAACAATTAAAAAACTTATTAATTCCATTATTTTGATCTTTTGTCGAGAATTTGGCACCCTTATGACGTCTCATAGCATTACCAGCATCACCACTATAGTTACCCAATTCTTTAAGAGCATATTTTTCCATTTCACTTCCAATAACGAAAATATCGTATTTAGCATAACGAGTTTGATTATCAAAATCTTTTAACGTTATCATTAATTCATGCTCTCCATCATAAGTGGTAATTTCGTGTAACTTATCTAAACCAATGAAATATTCGCCATTTTTATTACCAAATCCTTTTTTGTATTCGGTCCAGTTACGATAAAAGTCTTCAGAACCATCTTGCCTTCTTTGTATGATGGTCCACATGTGTTGTTGTTTTAATTGATTTACAGAAAGTGCTTCATTTAATAATTTCTTAATTGATGTTACGTCTTCGGTTAACTGGTTTACATTTTGAATTAATTTCGTTTGATTTTCCAGCCTTTAAATAAAAAGAAGTAAAAAAACTTAAATCTAGGCATACACACCATAGCGATATATGAAGATTTTTGTAAATGAATTTTAAGAGTTCTGATTGGGCTAATTTTTTCCCTTTGAAATTATTGATATGAAATTTTGTGGAGATTGGATAAAGAAAAGTCGCATTGAAACTCGACTGAAAATTTAATTAGTATTTAGTAAAGGCCTGCATGATATGAGATATTGCTAGAAATTATATTGAATGGAACCCACAGAGACGCCGCAGACAAGGTCGACCAGCTCATACATGGCGCAGACAAATCTAAACCGTAGCTGGTAAAATGCGAAAAACCTGGCCCGAAAACAAAAGCATTACGATGGATAGATCCGAATGGAAGAAATTTGTTGAGGCCCTATATTGTTTTTTTTCTGAAATTTTATAATGCTAGGCGGATTAAAAAGTCCGTGACTTTCTGATAGATACACACAAAAATAGTTTTTATTATCCAACATAGTTTCCTTTTAGCTCAATCCAACTTTTCACCAATTTTTTATTCCTTCCAAAAAATGGGATTTCATGAGGTCCTCAAAATATGCATTTCTTTAAGCAATAATTTCGTCGTTGGAGCTAAATCTCTTTCCACCGAGCTATTTCTTTAGGTTTGGAAATAGAAAAAAAGTCACTGGGGCTAAATCCGGAGAATATGGCGGATGAGGTACCAATCCGTAGCTCAATTCATGCAAATTTTCCATTGAGACTACACACGTGTGCACCCGTGCATTGTTTTGATGAAAAAGTATTTTTTTTTCTTGGCCAAATGTGGTCGTTTATTTGGTCCAATGAGTTGGCATAATATTTGCCGTTTATTTTTTTCACCTTTTGAAGGTAATCGATGGGTATTTTTCCGCGTACATCCCAAAAAACTGTCGCTATGACTTTGTTGGCCGATAAACCCAACATTGCCTTCTTCGGAGCAGGTTCATTCGGAGAAATCCATTTTCTAGACTGCTGCTTGGACTCTGGTGTTTTGTAATGGATCCATGTTTCAGAACAGCAAAAATAAAACTGTTAAACTTACATAATTTTAGTTATATTTAAGTTAACTTGTAGCTAATTGAAAACGACAAATTTTACTGTAAAATCTACAGAAAATTTTGCTAAATATTTGTAGACTAAAAATAACAAAATCAAGCTATTGTATCTACAAAAATGTTGTTATTTTTAAGCTAAATTTAGTTGAATACAAATATCAGTCTAGCTTGTTAAATTAACAGAAATATTTCTTAAAAAATTGTTAACTGCTATTTTCCAAAGGCTCGATTTTATTTGCATTAAAAAAAATTAAAAAAAAACTTCGAAAGTTTTAAATATTTTCGTGATTTTTTAGGCTACTAATTATTTAGGGAAATTTGTTGCTGATTTAACAAGTTAATTTGCTATTTTCTATTAACAAAAATTTAACCCAAATATAACTAAAATTCTCCTATTCATATCTTACTAATATATAGAAAATATAATCTGCTAAATTAGCAGTTTTTTTTGCAACATAATTTTTAAAATTTTTTTAGTAGTTTTAACTAATTTTTTTACAGTTGTTTTTATTAGTGTACATTTGCAGAATGATTATTAAGTATAGATTACGGTTCTGTAATCACTTGGTGTAAATAAGAGCACAAAGTTTTTTAAAAATCTTCGAAAATTAATTTTTAGCCTTATAAATACGAAATAATTTATGAACAAAATAATAAGGCCATTTTCATTTTTTTGAATACTCTAATACCCACTATATGAAATCACACATCACAGTATGATTTGGTTATATTCTGTGAAGTAGTGCTGGTAAAAATATGAGTAGTGGGTATCGAGTATTTGTCTTTTTTTTGGGTACTCGATACTCAAAACTACTACTCGACATTTTCAGAGTTGTATTTTGGATAGACAAAATATATCGAAATTTGACTCCGCTAAAATATTTACCACAAAAATGTGACTCTGCTAATATATTTATCACAAAACTACAACTCTGCTAAAAGAAAAAATCTGAAGTAAAATATTTAAAAGTTTATGTTAAAAAACTATGAAAAACGCAATGAATAGTTGGTAAAAAGGTTTAAAAATATGTTTGTAAATTTAAATATTGAATTACCATAAACATTTTCAAAGACTTTTAATAAAAAAGTTTTAAATTTCAAATTTAAAAACCGTTAAAAGTGTCGAGTAGTATCGAGTATCCAAATCAAAAATATCGAGTAGTATCGAGTATTGAAAAGTAATCGAATTTACCAGCACTACTGTGAAGGGGATTATATTACGAAAAATTAATTCCACTAAACTTTGCAATAAATAGAGCAAGATATGTCTGTAGACTTTTGAGAAAAGCAATAATCTAAAACGATAAATTCCTCAGGAAATCTTTAGAACACATTCACCGTTGTATGATTTCTATCCTAATCATCTTACAATTAGATCTCTCCGATCATAATGAGATTCGGTTCTGGAATCAAAAGGAGATAAAATAATAGGTTTGTATGAATACATTTCTAGTATGTTAAACTAGTAAAAAAAATAATAATTGTTAAAATAGTAACAAGTTGGGGATTTAAAGATCGGTTCGAAGTAAGCCAATTTTTAGTTCTTTAATTTATTTATTATAAGTTCTTATAAAAAAATTTTTTTGAAGACTCATTTACCGACATAGAAAACATGTCCGAACATACCTTACTTTTTGTTACTCAATTATTTTTTTTAATAGCCCGTTTGTACGGGAAATTGTTGTTAGTTTTAGTTAAAATTTAATTATTTAAGTATTTACGATGACTTTTCCCATAGTGCCATTTTCAACAATATTTCAATTAAGTGGCAAAGCTAAGTCTACGACATAAGCATTATGGGTATCAAAATTTTAATTTCCTCGAGTACTTTAACGCTATGTACAAATAAATCTAAATTTCGTAAATTTCAAATATATTTTCATAGAAAAATTGGTCTGACGAAAAATAAGTGTCTCGTATTTTTCTCTCCTTTTTCCCATATCCAAATCGCAATAAAATTGGAGAGAACCCATTTGGATATCTTCCTTGTCAAAAAATTTTTTGTCTAAAAAAAGTTATACCCCTATATTAAAGTGATCCTTATTCCACCAAGTTGCTAATTTTGAACTTTACTTCCCCAAAACACAAATTTGCAATACATTTTGTTCTATGAAATATTTTCGAAAAACAGTGAAAAATTCAATTCACAATTTTGGAGTATTCTACTCTGCAGAGTAGATTGTACTAAAATAGAGATGGCATAATACAAAAAAAAATATAAGTACGAAGAAAAATTAAAGAAAAAAATTACCTCTGCTCCATTATTTATTGTAAATCCGCCTTCACAGATCTCAAGTCTAACATGTAGGCCTCTAAAATGACCAAAACTATTTCTGATTTTTCTAACCATTTTCAAAATTTTTGTAGAGTAATTGACTTACCTCTTATATATATTCCATAAATTTTTTCCTGTATTACGATTTTCCAGCAATATCTCATTTAGTCTAGTAAACACTATTTTCATCATTAATGCTCCACCATCATCATCGGGATACTGCGATATACGTTAAAAAAAATAAAATAATTTTGTATTATATTAAAAAAATTTCAAAAGCAAACAACTTTCTTACATAATATTCTTTGCTGGATATTTCATTGCCATATACTTGCGATACGCAAAAAATTAATATTATTAATTTTATTGCCATTCCGAGCGTATTTCTCCCTAAACTGTTGGATAAAAACTAATTTAGTTTTTAAATTCTAAACAAATTTTGCCTTAATTTTCAAAATGCTGAACAGTAGAGTACCGATTATTGGAATATAGATTTTAAAATAAACTAAAATTTGTAATAAAAACATTACTTTTAAATTGCAAAATGTTCTATTTCGATGAGTGCAGACAGGAATTTGTTAACGATTGACTTAAATATAAAATTGTAGAAAAATAAACAGACCTGACATTTTTAGGGGTTTTTATAAAACAATAAAATTTAGAGATTAATTTTTCTGAAGAAAAATATTAATATACTAAAACATATTTTGTCTGTGAAGTTTTTTTTGTATATGCCCAGCATAGAAAACCATTACCAGATATGTGGTTATGTAACCACATACCTGGTAATGGTAACTAGATACTTCTATTATCACATTTCTAATTACATGGCGATGTCACGCAAAATAATTAGTTATGGTTACATAACAGCAAGCGAAAAATCAAAAAATATGTCGTTACCTATTTTTTGCTGGATAATAATGAGTCTAAAAATAGATTTATAAAAAGTTTTATAAAAATAATATTTTTTATTGTAAAATTGCTCGTGCTCGCAGTTGAACCTGTCACTCCAGATTACCAGTCGGCAGCTCTACCATCTGAGCTATCCCGATAGATGAAAACATAATTGGCTTCCTGGCTCAAGCATGCTTACGCGCCGACATACAAAAAATTAAAAAATATCTGGTTACATATTTCCTTACCAGTGATAAAAAAAAATATTGGGTCTAAAAATATATTTAAAAAGAATTTACAAAAAAATCTAGAAAAGTACTTTCTATACTAAATAATGAAAAAAATAAGCAGGGTTGGCAGGCAATACCGCTAAAATACCGTTATCGATTCAAAACCCTTTCAACTGACTACCGTTACCCCTAAAATACCGTTACCGAAATACCGTTAGCCTTAAAATACCGTTAGCGAAATAACTGACTACCGTTACCCTTAAAAACCCGTTTCCGATATAACTGAAATACCGTTAACCTTAAAATACCGTTACCGAAATAACCCAAATATCGTTACCGAAATAACTCAAATACCGTTATCCTTAAAATACCGATACCGAAATAAATGAAATAGCGTTACCCTTAAAATACCGTTACCGAAATAACCTAAAATATCGTTACCCTAACGATAACCGCATTTGTTTCGGTTTCCATCCATGAAAATAAGTCTTTATAAGGAACTTCATATTATATGTTTTAAAACAATTCAGAAAGTAAGTCGGTGTCATTACTGGTAGTCCAAAAAATAATGATATGTCATTACCGTTTCTACACTGGGTAGTATCACAATTTTTCGTATTAGAATCTAACGGTGGGTCTCATACTGTAGGTTTAACTTTAACTTAACTAAAAACAAAATAAAATGTAAAAAAATGTACACAAAACAACAACAAATTTTTGGGTTAACTATTAACCTAAGTTTAAACCTGCAGTATGAGACCCACCGTAAAGATTTTTAACAAAACTTTTCCCGTACAAAGAATAAAAATTGTTTATTAAATTTTACACCAAATCGAATACACCAATATATTCACATTGATTTAAATCCAAGTTAATTGTTTATTATTTTTCCTTTTTTATATATTTCACTTTTTTGAAAAATTTTTAGAAACTACCCTACGGGGAAAGGGACCGGTCCCAGATGACACGCAGGAAAGGTCCCAAGGGGGCGGAGACCGGTCGCTGATCGGTCTTTTTGTTTGAAAGAGACATATCACTTTAATATGGCGTTGTCATTGGAAATGACCATGGCCACAGTTTAGACACATTATGTCAGTAAGGTGGTGTGTCTAAAAATAGCTTTTCAAATAAACTAATAAAAAATTAAGAATTAAAAATAATCTACTTGGCGTCGAAGTAGGGCTCGATAACATAACCTTCTGCTTGTAAGGCAAACGCTCTACCGTCTGAGCTAACGTTGCTTATGCGTGATGGCTGGCTGATGGTTAAGTTATGTTTTTCGTTTCTGTTCAAATAAAAAAGAGAAAGAAAAAACAAACACACACACAGCAAATAAAAAAAAAACATGGCAAAGAAAAAAATAGAAAAGAAAACAACATTAACACACACACAAATATGGTGGAAGTGCCTTGAATATACCCCGATTGACCGGTCATGGGATAGGTCCCTTAATGGCAGTTGACTTGGTTTTTTCGTTGGCCAAAATTAAATTAAAAAATCAATTAAAAATTAAAAATTACCTCAAAACCTCTGATAATATAAATAAAAATTTAAAAAATTCCCCTTAAATTACAAAGAAAAGTTAAATGAAATACCAATTGTTAAAACTAAAACAGCTTTAACATTAAAAAAAACGTTGAAAATACAAAACTTTAAATTTCTTAGCAAAACATTATAAAAATTTAAAATAAGAGCTAAAATAAGCAAATCGAGAAAAAATAAAGTTAAAAATAAATAAAAAATATTTTTAAAAATATGCCGCGAATTTTGTTTTTATTTCGGTATCGGTCAAGTTTTTTTAAAAGCAACAGTGAAAATAACGGATCAGAAAATACTTAGAAAATTAATTAATTTTCTTTTGTTCATATTTGTACTAATTTAGTAATATGCCTTCTGTTGACCGGTCACGGGATAGGTCCTTGGAGGGCAATTGACTCCTCATTCCCCATAGGGTACGGTCAAATAAAACAGTCTATAAAAGTTACAGAAAAATCTGTAATTGTTACAAAAATTTAACTAATTTTAGGCCAGATCATCATTTAGCTAATATAAGTAAGATTTAAAGGAATTAAATAATCTAAAAATCCCAAACGTATTTCACAAATTGGGAAAAATAATCCGCTGCAGGCATGTCCGTATCCGGATTTTATTCTTGCCTAAGGAAATCGTCAGGGGACGACGTTTTTAGAATTTCTGGAAATATTTGTTAAGTTAAATTACAAACTCAATGAGAATTTTTTGTTCTCGTCTAGGAGCGTTATTAAACATTTAAAATATCAAAGAAAAAACAAAAACAACAATAGAAAATTTTACACAATTTGCTTTGTCATCTTCCAATTAACTTAACAGATATTTCCAGAAATTCTAAAAACGTCGTCCCCTGACGATTTTCTTAGGTAAGATTTGTCTGTTTTTCAAATTCAGTTTAAAATGTCCTATCTTATTATTTTTTTTTTCATATTTTAGAGAAATCTAGCAGATCGGTCTTAAAAAATTAATGAAATATTTTTTAAAAATCAGCAATGAAAGTAAGTGAAAATTTTTGTAATATTTAAATAGAAAATAGAGAAAATTTTTGGTTAAAAGTAATTTTGTATTAAAAATTAATAACCCACCAAAATTGTAAATTGGAATATGAAAAATTGTATTAATTTTTCTACAAACTTTTTCAATTGAGTGAAAATATTAATGATAGGAGTTTTATTTAATATAACCTACACCACTGTAAATAACAGGGTATATTAAATTTGTGCTGATGTTTTTAACTAACAAAAAAATTTTCGTAGCACTACCTTATAATCTTTCCCTTGGCGGAAATTGAACGTCTTTTTAATCAAGTTGAGGGTCGCGATACTGAAGGTAATTGTACGAAATCTGGACAAATTTTATTGAAAATGTTAAAATCAGTAAATGTATTCTAGGTAGTCGCCACAGAGAGGTTATATGAGAAATAATGCAGCTTAAATTGTATTACCAGATCGAAGTGATTTAAAGTGGTACCATATAATTTTATTCATGAGTCAAATGGTGATTATACCGGGACAAATATTAACGTCCGACTTTAGATCAGTGTTCTGAAGGACTAAAAGTTTGAACAAATACGAAAATTGCATTGCTCTTTGGTCCAAAAATAGAACTCTAGTCCTAAGGAATAGATAATCTCGTGAATGCCTAGCTCATCCAGAAAGCCAAAAATTTGACATGAAAATTAACAAGAACCCAAAAAAGCCGACTTATTCACGACTCTCATTTTTTATTTACTTCGCAATCTGTAGAGTCCATAGTTACACAACGTACCAATTCGGAAACTAGAATAGATGACATAGCAAACAGCATAGAGCCTAACTAAACTGTAATCTGTTTAAGTATCGAAGAAATGGGCATCTTAACTTTTCAAACACGTTTATAGGATAATAGTTTACACTATATCCATGTTAAAAAAAAAGAAATTTAATTTTTCGAATCTAACTTTTTTCTCTACATAAAAACAGAAATGACAAAAAAAAAATATTTTTAATACAGCAATATAATCATACTACCACTGTTCCGAAATAAGGTTAACATTTCTAAAATTTTTTTGTTCCAAAATAAGGTTAACATTTTACTAAGCAAAGTGTTTCAAATAAAAGAAAATAAGTCAAAATAACAGTTCATGTACTACTACTTATTGTGGTAGAAAAAATAATATTGTATTGTAATAAAATTAATGAACAATATTTTGACGAGCTGTTGCTAATGTCTCTTCTCTGCATTTAATATAAACCAGTAAAAGGCCATTTCGGCGAAGACTTTCTTTACCCATGTAGCATATCACGAAGGTCGTTATTGCTGGCTGATGGTAGTAGGAAGCCGTGCTAAAAGGTGCATGCGAGCTAAACCGGCCTTTCTGCTCGTCGGAAGGGGAGATTCGATATTAGCGGCATCCTTGGCCAACGGACTACAATGCAGATTTTCTTTTGTGGTTGCATGCTTAGAAGGTTTGAATAGTAAGCGAGGGGAAACTGGAAATATTTCACATAGGAAGAAAGAAACTTTGTTCACACATAATTCGATTGAGCCTAAGATGCAATTTGGCCAATCAATTGCCCACCCTGCCATGATCATTAAAATTAAACATAACCCGATAACCATAAACTTCAGTTAATGATCCCATTCAATATCACCACAGGTCCCTACCAAGAGGTTTTAATCAAAACAGCGAAATTTCGAATTTACGCCAGAATCATATTGATTTATTTAAGACAAAAATTCATCTACTTGAAAATTTAACATAAGCCATTAAAGCTACAATTAATTTAAAGTTTAACCAAAAAAATTTTTTTTTTTTTGTAAGAGTTCATTAAATACCGAAAAAAAATTTCAACGGAAGAGAATAAATGTCAAGAATAATGAGTTGTAAAAGTCTAATTTATAAAAATTAGTAAAATTACCTAAGCAGATTTATACCAAATTAAATATTTGGTGTTTCATCGATTCGCGAAGAATCTTTAAATAATCAATGGGATCAACAAAGAATTATAAACAAAAAAAAAAGGAACCCGCATAAAATCTCATACTAAAACAATATAAAATATTCTAAATTTTTAACCGTTTATGACAAAATAATTAAACAAAGAATCCTTCAACTTGCAGCAATTGCGGTACTAAAATTTGTATCTAATATCTAATTAATTACGCTGCCGACGTAGCGGAAAAACTGAAATCAGTTAAATTTAAAAGCAGATTTAAGTCTAATGAAAATAAAATTAACCAAATCATTAAAATTAAAATTAAATTATCAACACAAAGAACTTGTTCATAAAGTATAAAATCTTAGGCTGGTCACCTTTTTTTTATTTTACTGGAAAAAGGATTGTAAATAAAGAAAACAATATATAGAACAATGGAAAGAACAAACTTACTTTGCCGTAGGTTGTTGACCCGCTTCTCCAAAAGTACTTTTGATGAGATCGGCTTTCAGGTTCTCTTTCGATCCAGAGCGTATAAGAGATTTTTCCCTTTAATAGAAATTATATTATCATAAAAACCGATGAAACCCTTTTTTTCTAAATTAACAATTATAATTACTTCTAAATTAATTAATTATATTTTTGTTTTATAATTCATAAGTTAACATCTCAGTTGTATTTTCAATGGAAATAAAACCATAGCAAAAATTAGTAATCAACCGACTTGCGTTGCCAACCGTTCGGTTGGTCACATGTAACGTTTTATACAAAAAAACTGTATAACAAAATTTGGTATGGTTCTACTTTACATTGAATTTCACTTAAAGAACAATAAGAAATATGCAAAGGAATTTACACTGGGCAGCAAAATTTCCGAATTTATTTTTAACGATTATCACTTTTAACAATTTTTGTATAATATCTGAAAATTCAACACTATTTTAAACATTATTTCACACTTTGCATATTTCTAGTTTATATTTTTATTTCACTTATCACTTAGACACTTTTAGCACTATTTTTCCCTTAATGTTGCCTATTTATAAATTATTTAGCTTGTTTAGCTACCCTAATGTTGCCTATTTATAAATTATTTAGCTTGTTCCATTTTACGTTGCATGCTTGATAAAAAAAAAATAAATTTAAATACTTTTTTTTTGTCATCAAGTGTTATTTTTCTGGTCTGTGCTTTGTTAAATTTCGATGCTATTGTTATTGTAACATAACGGGGTCGTGGCTTCAATTGAATTTTAACAAAAAGAAATGACCACAGATTTAGGGTATTACTGCCTATTTTAAGTAATTAATAATTTACAAAAAAACTTATAGCCTTTACGATTTTTTCTCCTTTTTCATATTCCACTGCACTTAATCACTATTTTCGTGTCACACCCCGAGTTCTGATTAATTCTAAATTCTCGAGTATATACTACTAAAAAAAAACACGATCTTCACGCCACTTTCGTTTAAAAGAGATTTTTGCAATAAGTTGCAGAGGTCACCAGTACCTACATGCAACAAACAATATTCACCGATACGGTAATATTTAACACCATTCGTTGAAATTACCGCGCTCCAATACAAATTTTACCACCAGCACTTTGGGAAGATCTTTTCTTAACTAACGTTGTTCTTGACAAGTAGTGATTCGTAAACAAAAGCTTTCTCTGACACCTAATTCAGCACAGATTCTCACCAAAGTAACATGCCAATATCAAAGTTGTTGTTTTAATAGGAAGAAGGTGCCAATTCTACATAAATAATAAAAAGTTATGAGAATTTTGATTTAATATAGGATACAGTGTATATAAAAGCTTTTGATTTAGTTATTCAAAATTACCTTTTACAATTGGCACCTTAAAAACTGCACACACCCTCTCAAAAATAAAATTCTAGGTATTTTTTTAAAAATGCTAAAATCTTGGATTATCAGTTTTATATTAAATCCAATTGTCTCTCTAAGTTCAAAGAAAATAATTTTGAACTTTTGTGCCTATAAGGGCAAAAATCTGCTTAAGTACAAATAAAAAGGAAATTTTTAATAAAACTCATTCTTAACAATTTCGAAGATAAAATACTCACTTCGGAAAAATTCAAACGACGAGAAGGAAGAAATTTAATAAATTCCCTTAGGAATAATTCCTTAAATAAAATTGAATTATTCATATAATTTAATACAATTCATTCATATTTAATTTTTTTTTTGTTTAAACTTTTACACATAATTTTCACTCGTATTAAATGAGACTTTGATTATGGGCTGCTTGATGTCAAAATGGCAGAGAATCATGGCTGTAGTCGGCAAGAAAGATCGGTCTTGCATGATTTAGCAAAATTGGCGGGCTAACGCAATTTTTCCAAAAAAACGAATATAATGCGTAAGCGAATGTAAACAAAAGTGCATATCATGGCCAAACGTAGCGCACTATTGCGTAGGGGTAGAATAAATGACAAATAGGTGGCGTTGTAATGAATGTTAAGCTCGTGATCAATGTACACTCATAACAAAATATTAGTACTAGTCTGTAAAACGTATTAAAAGTTAATTGAAATAATTTTCCTGTTGCTTTGTCCTAAAATTTAGAATTTAAGCGACATTTTAGCAGAAATTTTTCAGTTATACTAGGTAAAGTTCCCTTGGAATTTAGCACAAGTTTATGAGCTAATTTAAAAAGAATTAACCGTGTATTCAGTAGCGGGTAAAAGTAAGCCTACATAAATTTAACAGACCATGACTCACCCTCATTGAAAATTCTGCTGGCGCAAATACCGGTACACTCCTTCGTTATCCTAGCAGAATATTATACTATTCATATGGGCTTTTGTTACGAGAGAATGGATTTGGGCAAAAATACGTATATAATATGTTAAAGTTCGAAATAATAACAACGGTTGCAAGCGCTTTAACACCCATACGTCGAATTTTGTAATTATTACCATCTTTGTTAAGTAATATAGATTCCATACATGTTTGCAATGTCAAAAATACGTTTACTAATTTATCTGAATTCTGTTAATTTTTTTACACAAAATCAAAGAATTATTTAAATTATAATCTTCAACTTTGACACCGAATTAAAAATAAATTTAAAAAATTGGAAAGCTATCCACAAATTCAGAATCACTGATATATCCTAACAACTATCCAAAAAGAAAAATTTGTGTTTTTTTAAAAACCTCCATAATCCCAGCAAAAATATAGAAATATTAACCTCATTTCGGAACGGAGGTAGTATTAACTATAAAACAGTGTTTTCACTTCTTTTATTAGTTGTCTCAAAATATTTGTAGTAAAAATTTTTATTTTATTTTTACGGCATTGATAGTTATTTTTACTGCATTTGTTTTCCTTGACAGTGAAAAATAAATACATCATCATAGTCATCACCTTTTTAACTGCATACGATACTTATAACTTTGTTTGAACTGTAATTTTTAGTAGATGCAACCGACAGACGTTTTTTGTGTATATTTCAGTATATTTTTTATTCTTACCTTGTATTTTTAAATATTTTTAATCAAGATTGTATTTTATTTATATACTTGCCATATTATAAATATATAAATATTTATATTAAAATACTATAAAACATTCGCAAATATTTATATGAAAAAAAACACAAATTGTAAACAAATGTGATGAAAACTCTAATCATCAGTTGCACATATGGCATTTAGAAAAATTCATATTTACGTTTTCTAAATCAACTCAACACGATATTTTTGTTGAAATGTAAAAACATTTTAATTAACCATCTCTCTACGTTAACAGTATGATGCTCAGTTATTACTATGTATATAAATTTTTTGTTGAACGTCATCTCTAACTGCTACTAAATTTAACTATTCGTACTTCAACATTAATGCTGATGAATATCATTTTGCTTAAATTATAAGCAATTTGCATTGCTAACATTTTATTTTTCTTTCATACTACATAATGGTAGTTTTTTTATGAGCTATGTTTGCCATTTCCATGGTATTTTACTTGAGATATTTTCATCAGTCATTTTTTTCGTCTAGCGTGTTGTATGGATAGCAAAGTATCTAACTAATATGAACTAATTTTTCATATTGTCCTACAGCTCATTAGCAATTCTGTGATTACAATTTATATTATTGTTATCCTTTTGTTAAAATTATTAAAGGAGATTTGCGAATATTTTTGTTAGAAATATTTGTTTTTACAAAATAATTGATGATGTTTAATATTAGGAATCTTTTGTTATTTTTAGAATAAAAACGAATAACAGATTATACTTAATACCATGCAAATGTCGTATTTGCACATAAAAATATTTTTGGTTTCCTTAAAATAATATTTTGAAAGTCGGTTTACTTAGGTTTTTGGCTATACTACTCTATAAAAATATTACTTTCATAGTTTCTGTAATAGACTTCATTTCTTAGTTTTACAGATGTTTTCAAATAAATATTTGCTTTACTTAAATAGTATATTTTTGTTTTTATTTTCCGCCTAAATTTACTTCTAATCAAAACACTCAATCAGTATCTTTAAATCCATAAAATGTCTATCAAATAGCCAACAAATGGACAACAATAACAAACTAAATGTAATAAGAAGAAGAACCTAAGCCTAAAGCATAAGATATATACAATCGTACATTGGATATCCAATACAAATTAACCCCAAAAGTCATAAAAGGAAATAGAATGTAGATTGAAGCTGTAAAAGAATATGTAACACAATAATAAAGATTTTATAATTCAATTTTATACTACATTCAACTAGCTTAAAAGTCCGGCACTTCGTTATCGGAGAATTTCGGTATCGGAATATTTTAAGAAAAAATATAATTCCTCTTTCTAAGGATATTCCTATTTTATTAACTTCGTTTAACTACTTTGTGGGGAATGTTTAAAATTCAAGTTTCAGACCGTCAACTTAATGGCTTTGCACAGGTCATTAAAAATGGCAGCTCTTTCCTTGCGAACTTCATTTATTCCACATTTTTTATCCAAAATGGAAAAAAGTATTTCTTTTGTGAATTAGCTTATCATAACAAGGATGGGCAAGAATCAAATGAAAGAACTTTCCCCGTAAAATTTTTCACAAATGATGTCATAATAAATCTCTACCCAGGAAAAATTATACACGATTTTATAAGCACTCCAGAACTAGAAACACATTTTGTAGCGCTACTTTTTACTTTATCTTTCAAAAAAAAAATAGAAGAAGGTAGAATGTGTGATGTTGCATTTTTGTTAAAATTTATTGAGATGATTTTTGCCCGTGATGTCTGAATATCCACGTTGTCACATGAAGCAAAATGTTGAAAGTTGAGAAAATTCCAAAAATAAAATGTCGTCAAAGGCAAAAGTTAGTCAAATAATACTTAATACGTATTCTAGGGTGACCTTTAAAAATATATTTGTCATTACTTCCCCCAGTTTGATGGGCCGATAGTTGGACGAAAATGGCCTATTTTGGAAAAAAGTGTATTATTATTAAAAATTCCCAAAATTCTAAATCTGAAAAAAAAATATTTTTGATTTTATTTATTCATTTAATATAGTCAAAATGATTCAGATATGGAATTTTGACTTCATCGGATGTCATTAACCGACTTTAGCCTGGAATACAAAATAACCCACGAATCCGATAAAAATTCAAAAAGGATTTTTTTTTCTAATTAATTTTAAAGATTTTTTAAAATGCCTAATTTGGAGATGTCGATTGCTTTTTTTTTACCACATAATAGTTAATATTAAAGAAAAAAATAATTTGGAAAAATGGACATTTTCCAAAAATTGCTTATTTTGTCAAAAATTTAACAAAATTTGGCTGTTTTCATCAATTTTTACATAGAATAATGTCACTTAAATTTGTTTAGACTATGGTGGTGTTTCTAGATGACGTTTTGATCCCCACGAACGAAAATACAATAACAATATACATGCAATACAAAAATAAAATACATGTAGTCACTCATTCGTGTGACAGCGAACGTCTTCTAGAAACCCCATGTGTAACTATCTTTACATTTGTTTAAAAAATTGTTAACCCTTGGTATCCTGGGGTTAGAAAAGACCCATGAAACTTAATTTTAATTATGACCACGAGATTGTAAATCCATTAAATTGATATAAAAAAAAATCTTGATCTATATGGAGTTAATTTTTATACTTTGGCCAAAAACGATCCACTAGGAAATTTACAATTTTCATAATTTCATAATTTTCGGAAAAATATCATTTTATATGAATTAAAAAAAATTGTCCACTAGATAAAAATTATTATTTTGAGTAACTTGATCCACAAAGGGTTAATGTTCTCACTTTTCACAAAAAAAGACCCACTAGGAAACTTACAGAATAGCATTCATCAGATTTTTATTAAATTGAGAAAAGCGATAGATGGTACAAAACTAACGAACAAGCGCAATTCTCTATATTTCCAATACTTTTTTAAGAGTTAAAAAGTTGGGGTCAAAAGTGTCAGTATATTAATAGCAATCTTAGTTTTGTAATTGTATTAGACTCTAATTAAAGCTTTGTTTATTATGCATTTATTGTTTCCTATTGGGAAAGACGTTATTCTGTAAATTTCCAAGTGGGTATTTTCTGCCGAAAAGTGAAAACATTATGGGTCAAGTTACACAAAATAATAGTTTTTATCGAGTGGAAAAAAGATTTTTTGATCCATTTGATTGATTTGAAGTGATATTTTTACGAAAATTATGAAAGGTGTTATTCTGTAAATTTCCTAGTGGGTTTAAAAGTGTTTACCTAAAAGTGTAAAAATTAACCGTATATGGATTATGTAATATAAAATAATTATTTTTATCAAGTGTAATTTTTTTTCTCCAATTTAATAAAAATCTGTTAAATGTTATTCTGTAAATTTCTTAGTGGGTGTTTTTTGTGAAAAGTGAGAACATTAACCGTATATAGATCAAGTTACTCAAAATAATAATTTTTATCAACTGGACAATTTTTTTTATATTCATATGAAATGATATTTTTCCGGAAATTATGAAATTATATTTTGTAAATTGCCTAGTGGGTTGTTTTTGGCCAAAAGTAAAAAATTAACGCCATATAGATCGTGTTATATAAAATAATTATTTTTAGATAGTTGAGATTTTTTTTATCAATTTAACGGCTTTACAATCTCGTAGTCATAATTAAAATTAAGTTTCCAGGCCACCAAGGGTTAAATATTTTTTAAACAAATGTAAAGATAATTATAGTCTAACCAAATTTAAGTAACATTTTTCCGAAAACTATGAAAAATTTGATAAAAACATCCAATTTTTTTTTAAATTTTTGACAAAATAAGCAATTTTTGGAAAATTTCCTGGAAAGCAGTCGCTCCAAACACAAACTTGTATTATAATTTTTCCAATTTATTTTTTTTTCTTTAATATCAACTAAGTATTATACAAATAGTGATCGACATCTCCAAATTAGGTTTTTAAAAAAAAATTTTTTACAATTAAATAAAAACAAACACACGTTTTTGTATTTTTATCAAATTTGAGGGTCATTTTGGTTTCCGGGCTAAAGTAGGTTAGTGATATCCGATGAAGTCAGAATTCCATATCTGCATCTTTTTGACTATATTAAATGAATAAATGAAATCAAAAATATTTTTTAAAGATACTTCGAATTTTGGGAATTTTTAATAGTAGGTAATACACTTTTTTCCAAAATGGGCCATTTTCGTCCAACTTTTGGCACGGGTTAACGTTTTCAAAAAAAAAAAATCTATTTCTTCCATTTGGGACCATTTCCAATAAAACTGGGGGTGTAATGAACGAAAGTAGACAAATCGTTGTTTTAAGGGACATCCTAACCTACGGCCCTATGCTCCTTGCAGGAGTAAAAGGAACAAATATATATATAACCTACACTCATGGAACTAAACCTGTAAAAATTGAAAAAAAAATACTACAGTTTAGTTAAAAATTACCTTGCTAAAATAGCAAACTTTTTAAGATAAGAGCAGCAAAAATAACACTGCTAAATCTACAGAATTTTCGTTATATTTAGGTTAACTTTTAGTTTGTTGAAATAACAAATTATACCGTGAAATCTGCAGAGAATTTAGCTAAATATTAGTAGATTAAAAATAGCAAATTATGTAAAGTTAGTTCAAATACGGACGAAAGTAATTGTTACGCTAAATGGGATTTACAAAAATATTAGTTCAATCCTAAATTTTAAGACAAAATAACAGAAAAATCAGTTCATGTAAGCCAGAACGCGTTTAAAAGACTTTTGTATTAAGTTTTTTTTTTTTTTAAGTGTAATACATGGGAGACTTTGACCTTTTAGCCAATTTTCGTAAGGATTTGCAAAATTTCTGTCTTAGCATATGGCAACACCGGAGTACGAAACATCATTTTATACATATATCAATATCCTAGTGTCAACGGTATAGCCTACACTTCTTTGAGTTAGTCAGTCATTGAAAGTATCACGTTACTCTTCAAAATATATACATATATATATGGGGACAACTACAAATAATTAAATGTTTATCAAACAGACAAAAAACTAAACTTCAAACTAAAGGATAATAAAATTGTATAAGGATCCTATAAAAAAGGGTGATCAAATAAGAATTTACATCTCAAATCTTGTAATAAATATAAATATTCAATTGACTATGGTGTATGTCTTAAAACTCTGATACCCATATATTTTAAGTTTTGAGGTTCGCAGTCGAAATTAAAGTCATTGTAAAAATATTTTTCTATTTTTTTTTTGTTTATGGATTTATTAAGATGGGCAGTTAGTCAGTAGGAATTAATTAGATGTGACTGTATTCCCCATGAATTTTTTGTTGCACAATCACAATAAATTATATTTATTCAAATTTTTGTTTGAAAACTTCAAAAAAATTAGGATCTGCTATCGACACAATCATAACATTGACAAATAAAATTTGAATTTTTTGAATTTTATTGTTGTTTTGTATGAAAAGTTATGACTCTCAGTCTTAAAAATAGTCTTAAGACGGTCACAATGAGTCACAAGTAGGAATATGCACCTAAATCTGGTAATAATGACAAATAGACGATAGATCAAAAAGGTCAGACATACATACATCAAGATGTCTTTGGTAGATGTCTGCACATGCTGACTTGTTCCCTAAAAGGTGATGCTGATAAAATTTCCTGCTTGGTTATTAGTTAATTTGTATTATTTTATAAGCATACAGCGAGTTAAAGAGAACTAAAAACAATTTCATGACTATCACGAACTTTTCCGAAGAAACTAAATCCAAATTTATAATAAATCTACTGTCTCATTTGACCACCCTGTAGAAAAAAAAACATAAAACTTGTAAAACACAATTGTGTTCTTTTAATTATATAAAAATACAACC
The DNA here is from genome assembly GCA_949987735.1 of Leucophora obtusa. Taxonomy (NCBI): domain Eukaryota; kingdom Metazoa; phylum Arthropoda; class Insecta; order Diptera; family Anthomyiidae; genus Leucophora; species Leucophora obtusa. Next base: position 165,606,653 of record OX465298.1, on the reverse strand, counting down.
AGTCTCATGTACAATTCTCTACGAAAAATAATTATAAAATTCCTTATGGTTTTGATAATTGTTTTGACCAATTAGTATTGGTTTGAGTCAAACTAGTTATGCATTATATGACCTCCTTTTCCAGAATTTCTTCTCTTTATAGGTTTGATAACCGTAAGCATTATCATGGTAAGCAATTTCAATTTTCAAATTGTTGATTTAGCAATAATTTCCAAGTAATCTACTACAGCTTCTACTGCCTCATCTCTTTATTTGTAAATTTAGTTTTGTTGGAAGTTGTATGTACTTGTATTTTATGATTTGCAAATGTTTAGTAGGAACTCAATTTTGTATTTGTGAATATGTGTGTGTAGTAGGGCGGTATTTTTTTATAATAGTAAAATAATTACTTAGAAATTTATTAATTCAGTTCGAGACCAATTTCCTTATTATGAATTAACGTAATAAGTACTTTTTTCAAAAACTGCTATTTTTCTTCATCAGGATACTCTCCTAACAAATACTTCACAGAGTTTTTGCTTACAAAAACCTCTACACTTTCAGGAATGAAAAGACGATCGTTTCGCGAATTTTCCAGCTCCCCTTCTTCAATTTTCTTTAGAAAGTTGTGGCAATAGTGCAATGCAATTTGAAGCATCAAAATCTCATATTAAATGTAATCTGCTACATCAACAAAATGATAGTGGAGCAAACAATAAAATATGTTTTCGAAGTCTTGGGGGAGAAGTGATAACGGGCAAACGTTGTGGATGGCCAATAAGCATGATATATCTAGATTTATTTTAAATCGATTGAGATCTTCTGTCAGAATTTTTGTTTAAAATTTTTGCTAATACTCCCGGGGGATTTCTACAAGGGGTCCATCGTAAGACGAATGAGTTACTACATATATTTTGTTTTTGCATTGCATCGAAAAATCTCATCTAGAAACACCACCTTACAAAAAATTAAAATTAATAATTTATATATAATTAATAAAACAAAAATTGTTGTACAGTAAGGTGGCCAAAACCATGCGGCAAAATGCCATGTACGATATACCATACATGAGATGGGGCATCGTTCCTACACTCTCAGAACAATTCCGTTGTTGCAACGGAATTTTTTTCCAACCGAATTGATTCGGTTGCTGCAACCGAATTACGAGGTTGCAGCAACCGAATTCAATTATCAACTGAATTCGGTTGGGGCAACCAAATTACGAGGTTGCAGCAACCGACCCAATTCGGTTGGAAAAAATTCGGTTGTCACAACGGAATTGTTTTGAGAGTGTAATGTTTTGGCGAAATTTTAACTATATATGATACAATCACCCCTGTTCTGAGTTTCGAAACTTTTTAATAAGACATGATTTTTAAAATCACACGAAATTAAAAATGTCGGAAATTTGCTCTTTCGAACAAATTTTACAATTTATTGAGAAAGTTTAAAATAAATTTTTATATATAAATTGGAATAAAACAAAGTATATTCGTTTTATTTTCACCAAGATTTTTCTCCACAAAATAAAACGATACAAATTATTCGGATGGGATGGCAGAATAGCAAAAAAATTCGGAATGTTTCACTTTAGAACTTTTTATGTGGACTCGGAACACAGATTTGATTTTGGAGATCATAAACACATTTGATTGTAGTGCACCGCCTTCCACTCATTGTAGGATGTCGAAATTTAGCCAAGGCATTACAAGCGATGCCCCCTCTCACGATGTCTGGTACTTTGAACAGTAAACAAAAGCCATTTTTGGCAACATTATTGTACAGGGTTTATTCATAACTACCCAGGTAAAAATAGTAACTTTCTTAACTTCCTTCTGGCAAAAGATTTTAACCGATTTAATAAAAACATCTGTAATATCGATGAGGTCCATGCTTTTGTCCTCTATTATATCCCGCACTCTTAAGTGGTAAAATGAGTGACCCAATTGTATATGCTAAAGATGTATATCTTGGGTAGAAAAGCCCTAATTCAGACAGATAGCCGTTTACAGAGAAAGCCATTTTGTTTTTCAGGTTTATGATTTCGGATTTATTACGTAATGTCTTTTCTGTGTGGTAAGAGATAGGTAGACGATTTGGAGGTGCATACCGTGACTATTTATGTCCTATCTCGAATCCTATAACCGTTGCCTAATGTAACAGATTTTCGGAGATTTGAGAAGCAAATTCTTCGAGGACTTGAACAGTCTGCAAGTTATATCTATATTTAAACTTGAAGGACCTCGGATGGTTTTAGGCCTTAGTCTCGATGTAGACTAGCTAGTATCGCAACGATCCGATGTTTGAATGTACTAGCTTCTTCTTTTGGCTGACTCCCATTCAGCTTAACCTAATGTAATTTTGTCCAATGAAACACTTTATGACATTCAAAAAATTCTTTACTTGTAATGATATTTTCATTTTACAAATATCTTTAAAGATTTGATTATGTTAAATTGTTTTGTTTTGAAAAATGTATGAAACATTTTATAAATATAATGAAGGTTTTTATCATATACTTCACTAGAGTTTGCTGTTCGGTTTTATTCGAAACCGAAACCGCGGTTTTTCAAGCCTTAAAACCGAAACCGAAAACCGAAAAAAATAAGTCGGTTTTTAATAAATACTTTAACCACTTAAAATAATTAATTAAATTGCATTCCAGTGTACAAACAGCATCCGAAAAGACTCATAACAGTCGTAAGACCTTATTAAATCATAGCTACATGACAGTGTATTTCTTCACTGATGAAGCGTCTTTCCGAGCGCACTTTTATGTCTCACAAAAGACTCCGAATTATGAGCATTATTGGAAAATTTTGAATTTTCTGAGCCATTATGAGTCATTTATGAATTATTTTTCAGACATTTGTGAGCAATGAAAATTTTTTTAAACATTTTGAATATACCCAAAGTTTGAGCACCCTGAAATTGATCAGAGTCTTTTCAGTCATAATTTCTGAGCTCTCAGAAAAACGTTAGCTGGGATATTATTGAATTTCGAAAATGGCTCAGCTCCTATTTTACAAAATTCCATTTTCTACATTAAATATTACTTTAAAGAATTTTTTTTGTTATTACGGATAACACAAACTGAGTCTTATAATTTTAGAAAAAAATACACCAAAAAGTCAAGTGGTTTGAGATGTTGAGTTTTATATATTCAATTCAGATTTTCACAGCGTATTTTTCAAAGCGTAGTCCACAAAATTTTTAAAATTTTAGCTTTATTTTTTTTCAACCAAATTGCTAAAATTTAAATTTAAACTCCCCGAGTAAAAAAAATTATATATAATCATATGTGGCATATATTACAATATATAATTAGACATGTGGTTATGTATATCCATATATAATTATATATGAGGTTTTTTCCGAAAAATTTTCCTTATATTATGCCATATATAATTTCATCTAATTAGATATCGGCCTTCATAATATTAGATATGGCATATATAATTATATATTACATAACATGGTTGATCTTATTGCATATATAGTTATATATAGAACTATATCTTAATATATATGGTGCCATTTAAACAATATATGGTCATATATGGTACCTCATAAACCAAATCTTTAATTCAGTTCCAGATATGATAATATATGGTACTATATATAGTGCGATATATATTTATATATGGTGTTATTTAAGCTATATATTATCATATATGGTGCCATTCAAACCATATATTATCATATATGGTGCCATTCAAACCATATCTCTATATATAAAAGAATAACGTGACTGACTGACTGACTCAACATCGCCCAGCCCAAACCGCTGAAGCTAGGAAGTTGAAATTTGGTATGTAGGTTCCTCTTTCGGGGTAGACATCCGCTAAGACGGGATTTTTGGAAATTCCTACCGGAACGGGCAAAAAGGGGGAAAGTGTCCCCCTTGACGGCCTGCCAAAACCCCTTTGGCTAGAAAGCTGAAATTTAAGATATGTGTTCCTTGGAGTAGGGGCTAACTTTTCTGGAAAGTACTTTCTAGAATTTTGGACAGGGACGTTGTAAAAATGGGGGTTAAAAAGGGGAAAAATGCCCCCCTTGACGGCCTGCCCAAACCGCTGGAGGTAGGAAGTTGAAATTTCGTATAAAGGTTCCTCCACTATCGTAGACATCCACCAAGACGGGAGTTTTGGAAATTTTTACAGGGACGGGCAAAAAGGGGAAAAAGTCTCCCTCTTGACGGCCTGCTCAAACTGCTGGAGCTATGAAGTTGAAATTTGGTATGTAGGTTCCTCGACCGGTGTAGACGTCCGTTGAGACGGCATTTTTGGAAATTCTTATCGGGAGGGCAAAAAGGGGACAAAAAAGTACCTTTTTCCAAAAAAGTACCTTTTCCCAAAAAAAGTACCTTTTCCCAAAAAAAGTACCTTTTTCCCAAAAAAGTACCTTTTTCCAAAAAAAGTACCTTTTTCAAAAAAAAAGTACCTTTTTCCAAAAAAAGTACCTTTTTCCAAAAAAAGTACCTTTTTCCAAAAAAAGTACCTTTTTCCGAAAAAAGTACCTTTTTCCAAAAAAAAGTACCTTTTTCCAAAAAAAGTACCTTATTCCAAAAAAACTACCTTTTTCCAAAAAAAAGTACCTTTTTCCAAAAAAAGTACCTTTTTCCAAAAAAAGTACCTTTTTCCAAAAAAAGTACCCTTTTCCAAAAAAAAGTACCTTTTTCCAAAAAAAGTACCTTTTTCCAAAAAAAGTACCTTTTTCCAAAAAAAGTACCTTTTTCCAAAAAAAGTACCTTTTTCAAAAAAAAAGTACCTTTTTCCAAAAAAAGTACCTTTTTCCAAAAAAAGTACCTTTTTCCACAAAAGTACCTTTTTCCAAAAAAAGTACCTTTTTCCAAAAAAAAGTACCTTTTTCCAAAAAAAGTACCTTATTCCAAAAAAAGTACCTTTTTCCAAAAAAAGTACCTTTTTCCAAAAAAAGTACCTTTTTCCAAAAAAAGTACCCTTTTCCAAAAAAAAGTACCTTTTTCCAAAAAAAGTACCTTTTTCCAAAAAAAGTACCTTTTTCCAAAAAAAGTACCTTTTTCCAAAAAAAGTACCTTTTTCCAAAAAAAGTACCTTTTTCCAAAAAAAGTACCATTTTCCAAAAAAAGTACCTTTTTCCAAAAAAAGTACCTTTTTCCAAAAAAAGTACCTTTTTCAAAAAAAAGTACCTTTTTCCAAAAAAAGGACCTTTTTCCGAAAAAGTACCTTTTTGCTAAAAAAAGTACCTTTTTCCAAAAAAAGTACCTTATTCCAAAAAAAGTACCTTTTTCCAAAATGGTACCTTTTTCCAAAAAAAGTACCTTTTTCCAAAAAAAGTACCTTTTTCCAAAAAAAGTACCCTTTTCCAAAAACAAGTACCTTTTTCCAAAAAAAGTACCTTTTTCCAAAAAAAGTACCTTTTTCCAAAAAAAGTACCTTTTTCCAAAAAAGTACCTTTTTCCAAAAAAAAAGTACCTTTTTCCAAAAAAAATACCTTTTTCCAAAAAAAAGACCTTTTTCTAAAAAAAATTTTCCTTTTCCAAAAGAAGTACCTTTCCAAAAAAAGTGCCTTTTTCCAAAAACATACATTTTTCCAAAAAAAACACCTTTAAAAAAAAAATACCTTTTCCAAAAAAGTACAAATAAAGTACTTTGTAAAAACAAAGTATCTTTTTCCAAAAAATTTCGTTTTTCCAAAAAGTACCATTTAAAATAATATATAATTTCAAAAAAACTACTTTTTTTCCTCCCCCCACGGATGTCTCCACTAAAACAAGGTTTCTTGATATTCGGCATAGACGTGCTCTAAGACGGGATTTTTGGAAATTCCTACCGGAACGGGCAAAAAGGGGAAAAGTCTCCCCATAAACAGTCTCACAAATTGGTAGTAAGAAGTTGAATTTTGGTATAAAGGTTCCTCCACTGTAGTAGACATCGACTAAGTTTGTATTTTTGGAATTCCCTACAGGATATCCCAAAAGGAAACTCGGTATGTGAGGTCCTCCTTCTGTGTAGGCGTCCGCTTAGACGGAATTTTTGAAATTCCTATCGGGAGGGGTAATAAGGTAAAAGTCTCCTCCTGGCGGCTTGCCCAATCCCTTTTGGCCAACCTAAAATTTTAAATATGTATTCCTTGGAGTAGGACTAACTCACCGGCAACGTAATTTTTCTATTTTGGAACAGGAACATAGTAAAAATGGTGGTTGAAAGGGAAAAATGTCCCCACTAACGGCCTGCCCAAACCGCTAAGGCAATGCAGTTGAAATTTGATATGAATGTTCCTCATCCATCGCAGATAGCCGCGAAGATGGAATTTTTGTAAATTCCTAAAGGGAGGGGCAAAAAGAAGAAAAGCCTCACCTTGGGGGCCGGTAAAAACCCCTTCGGCTAGAAACCTGAAGCTTAAAATGTGGGTCCCTGGAGTGAGGGCTAACTTATTAGAAAGATACTTTTTTGAATTTTGGAGAGGGTCGTTATAAAATGGGGGCTCAAAAAGGGAAAGTTGCCCCTTAACGACCTGTCCAAACTGCTGGAACTAGGAAGCTGAAATTCGGTACTTAGGTTCCTGTCAGCCTGCTCAAACTGCTGGAACTAGGAAGCTGGAATTCCCTGTCGATGGATTTTCGGAAATTCCTACCGAGAGGGGCACAAATAGTAATAGTTGGCTAGAAACCTGAAATGTAAAACATATGTTACTTGGAGTATGTGCTCACTTACCGGGAAGGTGCTTTTTGGACAGCGACATTGCAAAAATGGGGATTAATGAAGCGAAAAGTGCCACTTAAAGGCCTGCCTAAACCGCTGGAGGTAGGAAGTTGAAATTTGGTATTAAAGTTCCTCCTCTATTGTAGACATCCGCTAAGATGAGATTTTTGGAAATTTCTACAGGTAGGGTCAAAAACAGGAAAAGTCTCCCCCTTAACGGCCTGGCCAAACTGCTGGAACAAGGGATCTTAAATTGCGTTCCTTCTCCAACGTTGACGTCCCCTAAGATGGTATTTTTGGAAATTCATACCGGGAGGGGTAAAAAGGGAAAAAACTTCCCCCTTGACGGCCTGGCCAAACTGCTGGATATAGAGACCTAAAATTATGTATGTAGTAGGTTCCTCCTCCAACGCAGACGTCCTCTAAGACGGAATTTTTTGAAATTCCTACCGGGAGGGGTAAAAACGGAATAATTCTCCCCCTTGATGGCCTAACCGAACCCTTCGGCTAGAAACCTGTAATATATAATATGTTTTCCTTGGAGTATGGGCTAACTTATCGACAAGGCATTTCTAGGACTTTGGACAGGAACGTGGTAAAAATGGTGGTTCAAAAGGGGAAAATTCCCCCCCCCCCCCCCCCCCTTAACGTCTGCGTCTTTAGCTAGAAACCTAAAACTTAAAGAACAAGTGTATATGAAACACTAAATTTAAGAAACTAAATAGGAAACGAGTGGAATTGAAACACTACACAAGTGGAATGAAATGGATATAAACGTTGAACGAGTGGAATTGAAATTATAGACAATGCAAATGGATTGGAAGAGGGAATTACCTCTTCAAACACTATCAACGGAATATGAAACTTATGTAGCATTGAAACATACTCTCCAAAAAGTTAAACAAATTTTCTGAAAGAAAAAAACCTTAGAAAAGGAATGGAACTTATATATTCCGATATTTAAACTTCATCTAACGAAGCACCGGTGGAAGAAACCGACGCAGTAAATTTTCCAACTGAATTTGTGAATTTACTTGAATTGCCAGGTCTACCTTTACATAAACTGCCCTTTAAGGCACGCTAACAACGTAGCGGGCTGCGCCCGCTAGTATTATCATATATGGTACCATTTAAACCATATATTATCATATATGGTGCAATTTCAACAATATATGCCCATATATGGTACCTCATGAACAATATTTTTAATACAGTTCCACATATGATAATATATGCTACCATATATGTTATTTAAGCAATATATTACCATATATGGTGCCATTTAAACCATATATTGTCATATATGGTGCCATTTCAACAATATATGCTCATATATGGTACCTGATGAACGACATTTTTAATACAGATGCAGATATGATAATATATGCTACCATATATAGTCCCATATATATTGATATATGGTGTCATTTAATCAATATTAATATATAGACATATATGGTATCATTTAAACAATATATTGTCATATATGGCACAATTTAAACAATATATGGTCAAATTTGGTACCACATCAACATTTTGAATACAATTCCATATATGGTTTAATTTGAATAATGTAAAACTATGTATGGCGCTATAAAAAATATTATCAGATATGTTACTTCATTAACAATATTTATAATACAGTGTCATATATTGTAATATATGTATATCATTCAATATATATTGATGTATGGTAATGGTACAATAATTCCAATATCAGTTGAGATACAATTTGTGGGTCCATATCAACAATTTGTTCACGTACATTTAACATATATATATGTACATTTAAGTTATAATTTATAAACACTTTATAAAGTTAAATATCCATAAACCTCGTCTAACTGTATAGAATGTTTATGAATATACGATTTAATATATAATAATTACAACTACAAATTGGTGCCATTATCTAAAATTTAATTTAATGTTAACTTATAATAAAATAAAAATGTATTTCCTAAAAATAAAAATATAGTGTTAATTAATGTTAATATACAATAGGTTTAAGTTTAACATCCCAGACAGAAAAATATAATCGGCACAATGCTGGCAAACCGTTGGCGTTGGTCGGTTATGCGTTGGCAGAATGTTGCATTAACTATCTTGGCAAAAAAAATAGGTTTCAAAAAACATTTTTGAAAAAATTGAGAAAACTTTTTTTAATATTTGCTTTTAAAAACATGAAATTTAACCCAGTCCATCAGATTGTCAGCCAAGACCTCTACACTCTAATCTAACGAGACTTGTTATAGATGTGTGATATTTGGTGCTAGCTACAAATTAAATGAATGATAAAAGCATTTCGAGCTAACTTATAAGCATCGAAAAAAGGTATTCCAGAAATTATTAAATGTATTTTAGAAAATTTTAATTGTATATCACAAAATATTATTTGCACTTCAGAAACTACAATATTACGCAAATTTAATTATTTGTTTATTTAGTTGTGTCCAGAAATAATGTAATCTATTTCAGAATTTCATAGCTAATAGAGAAAAATTTCTCAAATACATTTCATAATTTCGGAAATACGATTGATAATTTCTGAAATACAGTTTGATAATTTCTGAAATACAGTTGTGAATTTCGGAAATACAATTAATAATTTCTGAAACACAATTGATAAAACTGAACTTCAATTGACTGGTTCTGAAATACAATTCATAAATATGGAAAATAATTGATGAGTTCTGAAATACAATTGATAAATCTTAAAACAATTAATACAATTGGAAATGGTGTAGAGCGTCAAAAAGATATAAATAAAATTATTTTATTCAAAGATTTCAATTTAATAAAAAAATAAATATATAATTTTATAAAAAAATTTATAGAAAAAAAATTTTAATTTTATAAAAAGAAATTCATTTTGTAAAAGAAATGCATATTGAACTCGTTACCTTCTGAGTTTAAACCTTATTTTAACAAAATATTGTAATTTTTATACAATCAGTGCTCTGCCAGTCTATTATTTTTTGAACAGTTGGCAATATATGTCTGGGATCTTATTTAATCCCAAATAAATGGAGATCCTACGTAGTACCCAAATATAATGGGGCATCTAATTTTATCTGTATGGATACTTTTAGATGTCAATCCCCAAATATATTGCTGTTTCTAATTCGATCTGCCATTTTAATACCGAAATATATTGCTGGATCTTATTTTATCTGCCATTTTTCGGTTAAATTTAGATCCAAGTTTATCCCCATATATATTGCTGGATCTAATTCGATTAGGAATTTTTCGGATAAATTTAGATCTAAGTTTATCCACATATATATTGCTGGATCTAATTCGATCTGGCATTTTTCTGATAAATTTACATCCAAGTTTATCCCTAAATATATTGCTGGATCTAATTCGATCTGCCACTTTTTCGGATCAAATTAGATCTAAGTTTATCCACAAATATATTGCTGGATCTAATTCGATCTGCCATTTTTCGGATCAAATTAGATCTTACTAAATCCCAAAATATATTGCTGGATCTAATTTGATCTGCCAATTTTCTATTCAATTTATATCCAAGTTTATCCACAAATATATTGCTGAATCTAATTCGATCTGCCATTTTTCGGATAAATTTAGAACTAAGTTAATCCACAAATATATTGCTGGATCTAATTCGATCTGGCATTTTTCTGATAAATTTACATCCAAGTTTATCCCTAAATATATTGCTGGATCTAATTCGATCTGCCACTTTTTCGGATCAAATTAGATCTAAGTTTATCCACAAATATATAGCTGGATCTAATTCGATCTGCCACTTTTTCGGATCAAATTAGATATACGTTTATCCACAAATATATTGCGGGATCTAATTTGATCTGCCAAAGTTGAGATCAAATTAGATCTAAGTTTATCCCTAAATATATAGCTGGATCTAATTGGATCCGCCATTTTTCGGATCAAATTAGATCTAAAAATATCCGCAAATATATAGCAGGATCCGCCAATTTTCGGATCAAAATAGATCTAGGTTTATCCCCAAAGATATCACTGGACCTCCCAATTTTGAGATATAACTTGATCTTAGTTTATCCCCATATATACAATGGGATCTAATACGATATGATTGGATACACCCAATTTTGAGATCTAATTGGATCAGCTAGATATTACAGCAGATCTTAAACAATATCAAATTGGATATAATTAGATATTGCGTGAGATCAATTTTTTTTACTCGGGTCTTGAAAAATATAGCTTTAGTTGCCTACAAAAGAATACAGAAATTTAATTTATAACGAGCTTCCGCGTCTTTTTTTTTTTTCTTCTCCCACAAAGGTCTTGAAATGGCGTTATTGCCTTTCTTCGAATGAGAAATTTAATCGAATTTTAATAAATATCTTGAACGAGTTAAAATACGTATTTAATTTTTATACATATTTAATTATTTTAAAACAATTCCATTAATGCCACAAGAAAACCGAAAAATAACCGAAACCGCGGTTTTCATAATTTTTAAAAACCGAAACCGCGGTTTTCAAATTTTTCGGTTTTTAGCAAACTCTATATTTCACCCTAATCTATTGTATTACATTTGTAGTGGTTTGAATTTGTTCATGTATTTCTGTTATGTTATTTTTACACTAACTGATGAGACTACATATGTATATAAAGCACATAACTACAATAATAATTTTGCATCACTTTACCCTAAAGGCATTTTAATAATGTTGAATATTTGTTTTCTGTCTGTGTAGTCATATTGTAGTAAATGCTTTATGATATTTTGTATGACTTGGTTTCCATTGTGGCTATTTGATAGTTGTATATATATATGTGTGAGTGTGGCTTTATGTTTTTAAGTCAATTATCAATTCAATGTATTTAAACAGTTTTCCATCAATTTAATTAAGCACATTTTATAATGATAGACATACATAAGTAGATAACTCGTAACTGATATTTTCAAACAAAATTTCCTACTTAGGTAAAGTTTTGCTAAAAATTCCTATCGTACTTATTGATGCCTATAACACTTGGCCTAATGCCACAAAAGTTAATCCCGTAAGAGTAGGGTTTACAGCTTAATCAAGCACTAAACAAGTCGATTAAACCCTATTTTAATCTTTTTGTTTAAGTTAATCCAACTTTTCATCTAGTTACTGTTTAACACACACAAAGTCTGATAAAAATTAACGTTAAGGCTCTGTTTAAAAATATGTTTCTAACGTCGAAATTTTCCATGTTCATTATGTGCCGAATCGCGATAGATATCATCTTGGTATTTTAAACTGACAAAGAGAGTTAAGCTTTCGTATACAGATATAAACAATATTAATCTTTTGACTGTTAAGGAATGCATGTGTAAACGATGAAGATTAAAATGTTGGTTTAACTTTAATCAAGTAAATTAGTTTCTAAACGCACTACTAGAGATATACATATATCCTAACCTAGTTATTTACGATCCCTATCTGTAGTTGTAAAAAAGTTTAAGTTACATGTTTTGGTCAATTAATGACCATCGATATGATAGAATTTTGTCAAAGCAACTTATCTTGTGACAAAAAATGTTAAATTTTTTTCTTTAAGTCAAATGAATTTTGAATTTAAATTTTTAAGTTTAATTCTCACACAAATAGTAAATTTTGAATACTAATCAGCTCAAGTGGTTTCCAAAGAATTTACTTCCAGTCGAATTGTGATAGTGAAGTTTCCTATTCAACTTCTTACACTGAATATCTTTAATCTAAACACTCCGATTTTGATGAATCTAGGAAATCACAGCAGAACTACTAAAATGCTATCGGCGTAAACTAGTATAATTTTTAAAGTTTGAAATTTTAGTTGCCGTAAAAAATCGGGTGCCATTCCTTCATTAAAAAAATTTTTTTCCCCAAAATTATTTACAAAAGTTGGGTGTTTTACTGTATATAGGATCACTTCTTAGTAAAAAGTCTAAAAGATCGCCGTATGGCTTAAATGCCTGGCAAAAAAAGGCATTTAATGGCAAAAGGCAAAAGATCTTGCCCTGGTTTAGTCTGTTTAACCTAGTAAATATATTTTTAAAGGCATTTTTTCCAATCATGTGCTAAAGCATAAGCACACTAAGAGAATTATGTCAGTAAAATTAACTACAAATGTAGTTAAAAAAGGGTTCACTGCAAATGCATTTAAAATTCACTGATATTGCCGTTATTTTAACTACCATTGCAATAAGGAATTTTTGCTTATATATAAAATATATATATGATTATATATAAAACTAAAATGTTATGTAATGTTTAATACAACACACAAACATTTGCTTAACTGATAAAAGAACTTTGGTTGAAGCAACAACAATAACATAGGGAAAATAGTAAGTTTTTAAGAAACATGTGATTTTCTTTGTAATACAAAAATAACTAGTAAATATTTGAGTTTATTTGCCATTGCGTAATTTACTTTAGAGTTTGTATAAATACAACTACTTAAATCTACATTATAACCTAGATAGAACCCCATAAAGACAATCTGATGATAGTATTTGGTAGTACTTAAAAATGCATTAATTGTCAACCATTGATTCTTGGAAAGTTTCTCGCTTTTTCTCTATTTGTTGTAAAACAAATTGTGAATTCTATTTGGAATTTGTCATATTTTGTCTTAAAATCCAACAAAAATAATACTCATTATAACAATTTTAAGATCAACTAAAAATCTGCGATGAAATAACTGAAACAGTAATTCATTCAAATGCCATTGACTTTTTAACTGTAAATGCAGTTAATTTTACCGGGATAATTCTCTGAGAGCATTGTATGTATCAACTACTTATTTAAGCACAAGTATTATGTGATATGAGTAAGACTTAGTAAGAATTTGTAACGACTTCTTTTTTAACTGTTTATTATCATACTAGCAAACTATTTATTTTGGTAAAAACTTCATTTTTATAACTTTAAAATTTTTTTAATAATTTAAAAAAAAACAAATAATATTTGAAGTTAAATTGTAAATGCTGATCAAAATTCTTTTATTTTCTTTTGAATGTTCGCAAACACTGTTGTGCCTAAAGTTCTCAGAAGGTGCCACGGCAGCCTTTTTAAATTGACTAAACTACTTGTTACCCTGGAAACATTAAAACTTTATTTAAAGTAGACGCCTTAATAAAAAGAAACTACAGTTAAAATAATACGTCAGTAGAAAAATTTGTCAAACCGGTTTCAAATGGATTTGACTGATTTTTAACAAATTTTTAGTTGAAATACTGATTTAAGCAAAGATTTGAGTTATCTTCATACTAAAAATCCTCATTATTTTAACTAATTTTGGGTGTTAGTTTTCAAAATTATTTAAAACTAATTTTGAACAACCCATTCGTTAAAGTTTAGAAAAATTATTGTAAAAATATAATATTTTCATGATACTGTTATTACCTGGTATGTGGCGCCACTAATGTATCCGAAGTTTTAAAAATTACGCTATTTCTTTCCGTCCCGATTTTTTAAAATGGCCCATATCTCAAAAACTAAGAGTGATAGGGCAAAATTGATGAAAATTTCGACTTCCCCTAACCATATCATATCCCAGCGAAAAGGAATATCTCTTCATATTGGATATCTCCAAAAATTGGTTGGCCTTCGGAAATTTTCAAAAAAATTTTCCACTTCATAAAATAGCGTATACCTACCTAGAAAACTAAGCGTGATAGAGCAAAACGGACAAAATGTTTGTTCCAATGGAACTTATATACCCTCACATGATATGGACTAGGCCCGAAGAGGGACTTGATATCTTAAATTTTAATAAATTCTACGACTCAGTATAATTACAGATAAAACTGTATTTTTAAAATGTTTTACTTAAATTTAGATTTGTTAAATTTAACAAAAAAAGGTGTTAAAATCAACAAATTTTATTTTAATCCAAAAAATAGGAATAAATTTTGTTAAAGTAACCAATTTTTCTGTTCAGCCATCGTTATAGCTTTGGCATTTAAAATCGGATTTTAAAAAAATAAAAAATCCAATAAAAAAATTTTTTTAAAGGCGACCACTACGTTCGGCAACCAATATATAAAAAAAATTCAACTGGGTTTATCGAAAAACTTCCTTAGCAAAACTTTATTGATTTTTTGCGAGATTTAATTTTCTAACATTAGGGTTGTACATTAGGGTTGTAGCAACTAAGATCTGGTGGGTAACTACTAGAACGGGATACTTGAGGTCAATGGCCCTTAGAGCAGAACACTGGTATCCTCTAGAGAAGAACATCGATGTATCATACTTTAAGATCCGACTGTAAATGCCAAAGATTTAACGAAAAATGTAAAATGGCGACCCCTATGTTCGGCAAAAAAGAATTTTTTTTTTAAAACCTCCTTGAAAAAATACTTCATATTGGAGGGTGTACGGCGCACTTTTTTTTTGCCTGTAAGGTGGTACGCTCTACTGGACGTATACCCACTTTACAATATCACATATCAATTCAGAATTATTTGCTGAGTGTACTTGGCGATATCAGCCCTGTCTTGTCCATGTTATAGACTTACTTTTGAACGCCTAACGCACCTAGAAATTTTGAATATAAAATAAAATTTGCAGACCCAAAGAGACCGAAACATCAGGACTTGAAAACCCCTTACAAATTTTTCTACTACAATTTTTTTCTGAGTGCAATAATTATTTAATAATACATTTTGCAGATTTTTGCAGGTTAAATTGTTATATTATATTTAGCAAAAATAATTTACTAATTTCAGCAGTTTTTTCTGTAAGGTCATTTTTAACTCATTTTTAGTAGTTTTAGCCAACAATTTTACAAATATTTCTATTATTTTGTTTTTAGATAATTTTTTACTATATAATTTTGATTTAAAGAGTAGCATCCCAAAAATTGTCTATTAAAGGGAGATATCCGCTAATACTTAGGAATAACCGTTATTGGTAGGTTTTTACTGGATTTAATCAATTTTGAATAAAACTGCGAGATGGCTTTGAGAAAAGTTTTAAGACATTTTGCTCCACAAATTCTGGCAACACTGGTTATGTGTAATAAAAAAATTTATAGATGATGATTATAGTTTATTTTTATTCGCAATTTCGTAAAAGTAAATAAGCAGTTATTCTTAATATCAGTATAAACAATTAACAAAGCAGTATTTTTACAATAGACAGTTATTTTATTTAGTTATTTAAAATAAAAAAATTTCATAACTTTCTTAAATTCTTGTTTATTTTACATTTATTATTATTGATATGTTCTTATAAAAATCAGAAAATTGTATTTTATATTCAATGCATAAAAGGTACTGGAGAACGGTTTGGAATTTTTATTACAAATTTCAAGTACGATTTATAATTACACAATTTTTATAACCGGAAGAAAAAAATAGTTTTTATATTAAAATATTCTTTCTTAATATAAAAAATTACTATAAAAAACAGTACTCTTATATTATTTTGTCTGTTTTTTTTTTAATTTTTCTAGTAAAAATTTGCCAGTTAATTTATGACAGGTCTAGTTTCTTTTAATGTGTTTGTTAGTTATTTTTAACAGTCCAAAATAACTATATTGTTAGTAATTTTAAAAGTAAATATCTTTGTCGGCTTTTTAACTGCATATACAACTGTTTTAACTGTTATTTTCAGTACATTCTACTAAAAGCTTTTTTTGAGTGAACACTAAATTGGTCTTTTTTCATCTCCTCCCTTCTCGAGGTGGCCGGTCTTATATTACTTTCGTCTCTCACAAGTCCATATTTCACACAACTCGTTAAGTTCAGCATGGAATACATTCCTTGTTTTTTCATCTAGCTTTTACTTTACCGGTTCCACAGGCAGCAATTTTATGCTGTGTTTTTATTTTTTTTTTAAATTAAATTTTAAGTTTAATATTTAATTTTAAATCCATTTTTATAATTTTTAATTATGTTTAGTTAAATAAGATAAATAAAAGACAGAAGTAAAACCTCCCTTGCCAGACAACTTTATTAAAATAAGATAAAGTTTCACCATTACAAAAGACGTATGCACACCTTAACTATCATTGTTAGTTAAGCCCACATACGTTCATATTCCTTCACATATTTAATACGTGTATTACCTGTGTATGTAAGTCTGTTGGGCTTAAGGTGTAATTAGTAAAATGTTGTTAGTAATATATTCTACTCCCTTAAATACAAGTAACCTTCTTAACATAACTTTACTCATACTTGTAAGTAAGTTAAGCAAGGATAATGTCAGTGAAATCAGACGTCGGACCATCATATGTCGTCTTATAAGACAATAAAAAATGTCTAATACAAGTATCAACAATCTGTTTTCTACCTCACGATGAGGAAAATTGAATTAATAAAATTACTTCAAATGAGTTTGTAATAAGTAAAGTCAGTCACCTTCTCCAGGGATCTGTTGTGTTGAACATACAAGTTTAAGTGTGATTAACAAACTACAAAGAGAGCAAAAGCAAAAAAAAACACAGAATTTTCCCAAGAAAAGTCATCCTTTAAATATTGTATAAATATTATCTGAAGTATTACCAGTAAATACAATACAAATACAGCTTATACATAAGTTTGAAATACGTAAAGACGAACGTTTCTATTTAGTTTCCAGCTTATAACTTTACGGTAAAACCTATCCAATAAATGAGAACAGCTTTTTGGCCTCAAATTTTATGCTTTTAAGAATAATTATTCTAATAAAAAATGTGAGCAATTGTTGAACATTTTTTCTCCTTGCAAGCGGGATAGATTGGCGGTAACCGGTGTCCAGATTTTCACTCAGAAAAGTCTGTTATAGTGATAATTTTGTTATGGAAAATGTTTACTGATTATATTTGCCAGTTATAAGAAAAAGAAGCAAACCATCTGCGAGCATCTTTCGGCTGATCGGTAAAAATTGGACCGGTTTGAAACGATTTATCCCGTGATTAGTGAAAATATGACCGGTCTGAAAGTATCTACCGGGTTATCTGCCGGTGAAAACAGGGCTCATATCAAAATTTCTGGTGTTTATAATTTAATTTATGTTGATTATTTTCATAAAATGAAACGAATTGATTCACTTAATTTCAACTAAAAACGATTCATTTGATGCAATTTCTAAAAACGAATAGAAAAATATTTTTCAATAGCGAATTATATGTTTATTTTTTTAGATTCTCCCGGATTACAATTTTTTTTTATTCCGAATTTAAAATTGTTTTTTATATGATTTTCGAATTGAATTTGGGCAGTAATATGTCTGTAAAAAATAAACTTCCATTGAATATATTGATTTAATAGAAATTTTGAATACTACATTAAAATTTCTCTTAATAAATCAATGTTTTGAATTGAAATGTTTGCTATTCCTAGTCTTTACTGTTTATGCCTTTCTTTCATTTATGGTCAGTAGTTAAGTTTGACATTTGATAGACGAGTTTATTATGTTTATGCTACATGTGCATATATTTTTTCATTTTTATAATTTGAAGGGATTTTGCAAAACATTTTACAAAAGAGATAGATTTCATATACAACAAATATATAAAATTATAATTGGATTTATTTAATGATGGCAATTTATTAAAAGAATCTTTTTCTGCTTACATGAAAGATTATAGAATTTACATAAAAGATTATATAATTTTGAATCCTGCACTCATGATATATACATAGTCAGAAATAACCAAATACTGGGATAGGTACCCAGCAAAAAGAGACATTACCGAGTTATTAAGCGAGTAATTCACACACACGCGAGTAATAGCACAAAAAGGGTTTCATTACTTACCAGGCTATTTACTGGCAACATTACTTTTGTTCGCGATGTCCAAAAATTCATGGGTGGTCATTACCCTCTCGCTAACAAAAAAAGTGCGAATAACGAGTTACCCATAATGAAAGAATAAGTAGTTACTCGCAAAGATAAAATAAGTGGTTAGGAAGTTAGGAATTAAGCGGTTACCCTACAGTGTATACATTACCCTACAGTGTGTACATTACAGGCACAAAAAAAAAAGTTCGCCGTACACCCTCCAATATGAAGAATTTTGTAAGGAAATTTCAAAAAAAATTTTTTTCTTTTTTTGCTGAACGTAGGGGTCGCCAATTTACATTTTCGTTATATCTTTGGCATTTACAGTCGGATCTTAAAGTATGATACATCGATCTTTTTTTCTCGAGGAGACGAGTGTTTTTCTCTTGAGGGCCATTGACCTCAAGTATCTCGTTCTAGTACTTAGCCACCAGATCTTAGTTGCTACAGCCCTAATGTGCCACACTAATGTCAAAAAATTAAAGCCCGCAAAAAATCATTAAACTTTTGCTAATGAAGTTTTTCGATAAACCCAGTAGAATTTTTTTTTTATATATTGGTTGCCTAACGTATTTTTTTCCTCGAGGCAAAAAACGTAAACGTAAGCGTAAAAAACGATGGTTTTTGTATTTAAAAAGTGTGTTGAGTTGCTTGAAATGGCAATAATATTGCATAATATATTGTAAAAAGGAAAAACGGTAAGAATTATGTCGATAAGTTTGCGCAAGAACTACAAAAAAGCGCATAAAAACAGCACAAAAATGGGGAAAATCTATGAAAAATGGGCAAAAATCATGAAAATAGGGTAAACGTTTTGATTTTCTCAGTTGAAATGTGCGTTATAATGGTGGAAATAGTAATTGTGAGCCGTATAAAGATAACACAAGAAATTTTGAATACAGGAAAAGCGACTTAAATGGGCTGAAAATGGTCAAAAATTGACGAATTGACCGAAATTCAAAAAAAAACCCCATAAATTTTTCCCAATGAGCCAAATTGGCACTTTCATCGGTGGAATAGTAGTCAGGGGGCTCATCCAAACACAACCATATGGTTTTCACGTTAGTACCATTTTACAACTTGAACAGTGTAATTATCGATTAAATATATAATGAATGAGAGGTATATATAGTTGATCTTTTATTTTGGTAAATGAATGTTTTTTACTCCGACTCTAGATCATAAATTAATATCACTTTCTGTTTAAATTATTTTTGAAATTAAAGAAATAAAGGGTTTTTCAACAGGGACGCTAAAAAAGTAGAAAGACAGGGACAGCAAACGACGCCGCTCTTTTGACATTTCTCTTCAGTAAAGTTTGCCATTTCATGATGGAAAGATATACGAGCCAACAACGAGTCGAAATTATTAAAATTTACTACCGAATTCGGAGTCAGTGGCCTCAACGTTAAGAGCGCTATGTCCAATTTATGGTCGTCATAATCGTCCTAGCAGATCAACAATTGAGCGTCAGGCACAGTACAAAATGTTCCCGTGCCAGTGAGACAAAGAAGTGCCCGTAGTGTCGAGAATATTGCTGCCGCTGGGGCTTCAGTTGAAGAAAGCCCAAATGTGTCTCTCACACGTCGTTCTCAAGCGTTGGGCATCTCTGTGACGTCGTTGTGGCGAATTTTGCGAAAAGATCTTGGCCTACATCCTTACAAGATCAAATTGACTCAAGAACTGAAGCCGTTTGACCACCAGAAGCGTCGTATATTCGTGAATTGGGCTGAGCAACAACTTGAAAATGATTCGGATTTTCATCGAAAAATCATCTTCAGCGATGAGGCTCATTTCTGGCTGAATGGCTTCGTCAATAAACAAAATATGCGTTATTGGTCAGACAACAATCCACACGTACTCCATGAGTCATCATTGCATCCCGAAAAAATTACGGTTTGGTGCGGTTTCTTCCGTGATGATCAAGACCGGCGTGAATGGGAATCGCTACCGTTCAATGATAACCGAATATTTTTGGCCCAATTGGATGATATGGACTTGGAGGACATGTGGTTCCAACAGGACGGCGCCACAAGCCACACAGCGAATGTCACAATCAATTTATTGCAAACCAAATTTGGAGAACGTGTTATCTCACGAAATGGTCCAGTCGATTGGCCGCCTCGGTCGTGTGATTTGACGCCGTTGGACTATTTCCTGTGAGGCTACGTCAAATCTATGGTCTATGCCAACAAGCCAGCGACGATTGATGAACTTCGTACGAATATCGAACGTGAAATTGCAGCAGTATCGGCCGATTTATGCTTGAAAACGGTCGAAAATTGGGTTCAGCGTCTGGACTTCTGCAATCGTGCCCGTGGTAGCCATGCAAAAGAGATCGATTTTCATACATAATGGCATCGAACGTACTTTCACAGGAATAAAGAATTTCATTGATATCCAAAACCGTTTTTGTTTTATTTAAAAAAACTTTTGTAGCGCTCTTATTGAAAAACCCTTTATGATACAATAGCTGTGTTTGTGCGGTAAGCTATCAAATTTGGCTTTTGTCATTAGTAACGTTAAGAGTTAACATTAAATGTTGGCTAATGTCATATTTGTATGGGAATGACAAAAGCCATCATTGATAGCTTGCCGCACAAACACAGCTAATTTTCATAAGTAAATTACAAAGAATAAAATTTTTTAAAGAATTCGTTAAGGCCAGCAAAACAGAATACGTATTTTCAGCTTTCACTACAAAGCCATCATCAGTGTCATTTGCCTTGATTGGGTTAATAATTGATAATCGTTTACTTATGTAAAAGTTGAAAGGAAATCGATTAAGTATGATTAAGTATATATATTTTTTTTTCATTTTAATATATTTATTATAATGATTAAGGGTTTTAAAAAACGCTATTTTTTCAGATTTCCTTATTTATTTCCATGATTTTTTTAAAAAAATTAAACACATTTCTTCAACAAATTTTAACAACAAATTAGTTTACAACTCCACTTATTTCTTAACTCCTGGGTAACCGCTTATTCTTTCACTATAGGTAACCACCTAGGTGGCTTATTATTATCACTTTATGTAAGTGCGTGGGTAATGACAACTTATGAATTTTGGGACATCACTAACAAAAGTAATTCCACGAACAAATAGCCACGAACAAATAGAAACTAAGAAGCATATAAAACTAGGACATACATTTGTTTCAGATCGCACATCGGTGCGGACATCGGACTGAATATTATGACCTTCTCAGACAACGCCATAATGCTCTCTGACAACGCCATAATATTCTATCCGATGTCCGGTCCGAAGTGCTATCTCTTAATTACTTCGTAATATCTGTTTTTGCTGGGTATGTCCTAATACAGAACACCCAAAAATTTATACGAGTATATAGTTGTTTTTGGAACAAAAATCAATAAAATACAAAAAATTCTGTCAATTTTGATTCCCCTTTTAAACCTATAAATGTTAGAATAGGCCGCTAAAACAATATGCATATTAGAGCACCCATGAAATATATGGAATTTGCAAAGGTATTATTGTTTTCACCTCCCCACGCATTTTCCAGTAGAGTGAGCGTAAAAAATAATATTCCCGCAAAAATTGGTCCTCTCGTATTAAAACAGGCCAGTCACCCGCGGCTTTTAGCCCTAAAAATGGACTAAAATTAATTCAAAGCTTCTTTGCGCTATAACTCTTAAAGTAAAGGTTTTATTGAAAAATACTAAATAAGCATATCTACAGGCAATAATATGCCTAGCATTTTTCTCATACACATTTTTGTCATTAAGATGACCTATCATGGTGATTTAGGTGGTCCCTTAACTTTGTTTTTTATGAGAGTCCAGTAACCTGTCCTAGGATTTGTCTTGTGACATGTCACAAGGGGTCAAAATTCCCCCTCCTATGACAATGCCATGTAAAAGTGACCAGTCTATTTCATATAAAGGGGCCAGTTCGGTGACAGTTTGTTAAAATTTCCCGTAGGGTAATTACATTTTCCATCTACCAGAAATGTATTTTTTGCTAAAATATGGAGTTGCTGGACCACAGTGCGCTACAGGTTGCAAATATAAAGATATTTTGATTACATTTGGTACCAAAAAAAAAATAGCATGTTCGCGTGATGAGTTCGATCATTCGTATATACGATAATATTTTCATAAAATTTGGTTGACTGATTCACACGGGCCCAAGGACAAAGCTTATTGATAATATTAGAACCCAACGGCTATATGGACTATATTTGCGATATTCCCTTAAATACGCCTAATATTAGGTAGGATCAAAATTTCTTACCATCTCTCTTAATTTTTTTTACCAGTTTATAGAAAATATGTGACCCATTTCAGCTCATTCGTGTGCAAACATTATTTTATTTGCCTTTCAACCAGACTAGTGTAGGGTATCATATAGTAGGCAATCCCGATTTTAGCTTTTTTAATCGTATTTAAATGCCTTGCCAGCGCTTTCGCATTTGTATTTTTCGTGCTGGATAGATTTGTAGTTGTTGTAAATTTTATCCAATCATCTTCAAATTTTATTAATTTTCGCATTTCAAAATTACTTATTAGCAAATGCAATTATTTTCCGACTATAAGAACACCACACGATTTCTTAATTATATATCATTTGTCATAATATTTCATGATATAAAAATTGCAGTTAAAAGTTTGATAGAAAAACTTGATCAACAACAATTAAGTTATAGCTTTTCAGGACATATTTTCTCTTTTAAACGTTCATTTTCTTTTTTGCAGAGTAGCATATTCTTTTGTGTGAGTCTTGTGGCAGGTTATTTAGGAATAGTCCTAATGTTTTAGCTTCTGGCAAATTTGTTTCCTTATAAAAATTGCGGAAAATTGTGAACGTTCATAAATATTAAACTAAGAATGCATTTGTAATAGATCAAAAAGTAATATATCCTTGAAAAATTTAATATGTTGTTTGAAATTCTTAAACAGAAGATTCAGTGTTAAATCATGTATAGAAAACAAAGATTATTTAACTCATAATTTATTAACAGTCATCTAGCATTCACATTTTACTTATTTTAGATTAATATTGTTTTCAAACTGTGTATTTTGAATTGTACTTAACAACAAGAAAAAGGAGTTTTCCTTTAAAATACTTCTTGTGTGTCGGTGCTAATGTAATTCATTATTACATCTCATTTCCGTTTGACGGAAATCATTCATTTCCCTAACGTGCTTATACATACATTCACACACACAAATACAACCACCCACACAACACACACAGACTTACACTAATACAACCACCATGACAAATAAAAGACGTTGAAGTGATTTTTCAAAAATAAATATAAAAAAAAAGAAAATTATTCAAGTAGTAGTTTTGATGTTTTATGAGAATTTTATGCATTGACTGGTTGTTTGTTGTTATCGTTAACCATCGAAAGAAAAATCTCTATTGTGTTGTAAATAAAATACAATTGAATAAACACCCTCTTTAAAGAAAAGTCATCTTTCCAATCAAAAATTTTGCGGGTAGTAGATGAAAAAGCAAAGAAAATATTTACATCCGAGTTGTTTCTTTTATGCTACTTTTATTATTGTTTATAAAGAAAAGATACAATTTAACAAAAAAATATTTTTCCTGTAATTTCCATGATTGGTTATTAAGGTTATAAAATGTTTAGAAAATATTTAATGATAAGGGTAAATTTTCATTTAAATAGACCTTATCATTAAATCATCTATTTTAGGTATATCTTAATATCATAGTTAATTGCATTAAAAAGCATTTTCTATAAAATAATATGTTATTTAAAAGCAATATAATTAAATGCTTAAAACACTTGACACCTCCCTTAAACTTTGTTTAACTTTGTACACTTTGGATATTGTGTTTCTATATTAACAAAATTAATGTCCTTTATCTCCCGCACACTCACACCCACACACCTAATTTTATAGATAAATTGTAGTAAACTGTCACAGAGTTTTAACATTTGATATTTTATGTTACAATTTTAAACAAGGATAATATCAAGGATCTACTATAGTGTTGTAAAAACCAACAAGAGCTACTGACCAATACCACACAATAAAAATGAACAATATGCTATAATTAGTGCAACTAATGAGAAAACTTTGAAATCATGTGAGGGATTTTTAAAAATGATTTTATTCTTATAATTAAACAACTAAAAAATATATAGAGTTGATCAAGCCCGACCATGATATACCCTTCACAACAAATTGGTCTGATTTGTTTCCGGAATCAGACCAAAATTTCAAGAAGGTAATTGGTCCTGTTTGAATCCAATAATTTTTTCGAATTATCGTCAGAATGGCAACCTGTAGTTTAGTTACATGGAGAGATGGAGAGGCGCATGTCGCTAAATCAATTCAGAAAAATCTTCTGATTCCATTAATTCTCTTAAAGGTGGCTTTAGGTCCATTCTGTTTGATGGTGTAAAACATCATACTTCAGTACGTGGACAGGGTTAAGGGTTTTGTGCTGATGTTTGTAACTACCAAAAATTATGGACCTGGACACACTGGTAAATACATCGATCGAATTAAAAAATAATTAAAAAAATTTTCCGAGTTGACATAAAGAAATATAATTGTATTGACCTAAGCACAAAACGTGTTGAAAATGTTTGTAACCAGTGCATATTTTTACCTAATTTTCAGAGAAAAGTCCTATTTGAATTGCTCTTAAATGCTACTAGAACATGCAAAACTATCTCTTTATTGGAATGATAACTCCAAATTTAAACAAAATCCACCCAACCAGTATTGCCTTAAATGCACTTTTTAGGCAACATCATTCTAGTGTTTCTCTGTATAATCGGCACTCTTTTTCGCCCATAAAAAAAAATGATTATGAACCAATTCAACCATAGTACGAATTGGTTCATATTCATCTATCTCAAAATCGGGCTTGACCGACTATAATTTTACTTGTTTTTTTTTTTATTTATTTTGTAAAATATATTGAAGGCCACCATATAGGTGATGTATTTTTTTAAGTAACTAATTTTAATTAAATTGCGTTAATTGATGGAGCATTCAGAAAATACAAGAAGCACCACAATATTGCAATTTATAACAAAAAAAAATATATTTATATATATATTTTCTACCCTTTTCCACTATGCAAACACAAATGACAAAGTTAAATTTGAACAAGTGAAGAAATTATAGACGGTCAACAACGGTTAAAGAAGGCTCTAAAAAAGTTCAATTTAACTTTCAGTATATTGAACTAACAAGGAAACTACTTTACGGTAACTCCTCAGGTGTTGCCGAAATTTTAAAAATTTTGAGTCTCATACTGAAAGGTTAACTTTAACTACTATAAAAAGAAAATGTTAAAAATTATACACAAAATAATAAGAAATATTTGGGTTATATAATAGTGAACTCATACATAAACTGTCAGTATGAAAACCAGCGTGAAAAAAGGAAAACAGATTTAGCGGTCCAAATCCGGCTATAGAGTAGGGTGTCCCTTCAATTATAAGCTGTCAAATTTCAATGCTAATATCTGCTAGTTTTATCTCAATTTTTCTAAAATGTGAAAATTTGAAAAAAGAAAAAAAATAAATTGGGTAACTTAAATTCGCGCCAAAAAATACAGGCAAATTTTTCTTTTCTCATCTCGATTCTGCTTAATTTGTATTTGGTTAGTTAGTGTAAAGAAAGCTTTAATTTGAGCCTAACTTCAAGGGTAATGGTTTAAGGATATCTCGAGAACATTACAGAAAATATTATTAAAAATCTGAAATCAGAGTACACTGAGGGAATTTTTATTACTTCAGTAATGAATTTCTTCATAGTTTCAATGAAAATTGTCACTGGAGCTCATCCGTTGAAACTTTTCATAGAATCTATGAAACAGGTTTCATTAAAGTCAATGTTTATGAAAAGTTCATAAAATTAATGAAACTCTTCATAAAATTAATAGGCCACTCGTCCAATGAATAAAGAAATCATTCAGCCAATGAGTGATTCATAAAATCTATGAAGCAATTTCATTTACTATTATTTATTATAGTTGGTTGTTGTCGTTGCTAAGCTGGAGTGGATAAATAAAAAGTACTTAGCAAATGCAAAAGGCGTAATAAAATCGTAACATATTTTACGGATATACAAAATATATCTAAAGAAAAATTCATTAAATTTAAAAGTTTCATAAAAAAAAGTTTCGAAAGAATTAATATGATTTATAAAAAAATTTCATAGTCCAAAATTAATAATAAAAAATTAATTTAAAAAAAAAATAAAATTTATAAAAGGTTATTCTCTCAGGAAATGACGATATTTTATATAAAAAGGTAAATACTATTCAACAATATCCTTTACTTCACTCACTTTTTTGTTTTAAAACAGAAAACAACGAAATTATTTAAATTAGTTTTTCTGAAAATAGAAATCTAAAAATAAAATATTTGACTGAATATTTCAACTCCTACAGACGATACATATTTTTTTCTAATTTTTTATTTATTGATGGAGAACAAAGTTAAACAATATGTGTCAATGTTTTTTAGTTGATTCTTCAATTAGAAACAAACTTTACCTATTATTTTTAATAAACCTCAATAGGTTATAGAAAATATATTGTGAGTGTATACAAATTTATGTAGATCAAATTTATGAAATTCAATGAATTTTTTTTAATCAAATTATGAAATTTTATGAAAAGAAAAAAATTCTATGAAATTATATCATTAATATCATGAAGTATAATTCTCTCAGCGTATATTTGTTTAATACGTTTAATAACAACCACCACCACTACAAAACTGAAAGAATCTATATTCAATATTCTACACTCTTATAAATTTTTATTGAAATTTACCCTATTTATAGTAGGTAACTTTTTACCTACTATAATATCGGTAATATTAAATAATAATGTTAAATAATACACACATTGGGTGTAATTTCCATACACACAATGTGTGTAAATTTATATAAAATGAGTGTATGAAATGTTCAATTATTTTATTTCAGGTTGTACATCTACCCATTTTCATGCGTAAAAAAACAATTCTAAAGAGTAATTATATATACAAAATGCCATAAAATACATGCGAAAGTGCGTATTAATACCAAAACATTATTTCTGGTAACATCTTGTAGAATATTAATTTTTTGTATTAAAACACTAAAAACTACTTTATTTTAATACCATCTTTATTTTAAAGGAATTTTTCTTAATTTGTATATAAAATATCTTGATTTTTTCTGGGTATCTTTAAAGCTTCTCTTAACGACATGTATTACCGCCCAACTGCAATGATTTCGTGCTGCATATTAGACGAATTTTCGCCACTTACAGATCTGTTAGGTACTTTTGATATTTATAGCACTGATTTCACTAACTCCAGGCTGTAAAAGAAATATTAAACGGAATCGTTCAAATTTAAATAGAAACTAAAGAGGAAATTATATGTGAATGTGAAAAAATTAATGTGAATGTGAAGAAATTAAAAGCGAAAAAACTTCTAATGGCCTGTGAACACAGGTTCCGTCACTGGAATTCGTCATTTTGATTTGTATGCTTAACACGAATCTTACCTCCAGTTCCGTCAGATTTTTTTAAACAATTTGATGCACTAAGTGAAGTATATCGGTAAACTAGCTGCACTTGCAATTAGAAAAATTTCAGTGTACACTCTTTTAACCGGAATTCATGTTAATTTTACCGACATCATTTTTTAAGGTGGGTCTCATACTGAGAGCCTTAGTTTAACTTAAATATTACAAAAGAAGAAATGTAAAAAATTTATAACAAATTAATAACAAATTGTTGGGTTAATTAATAATTAACTCACAAATCGTCAGTAAAAAACATAACGTTAGTGCATCTTTTAAATTAACACATTCAGTTCAAGTAAGTTTAAAGAGGTCTGAAATTAAAGTTGAAACATTTTATTTTTTTTTTATTAGACTAAAGGAATTTTGTTTTCGTATCTATATAACCGGCAGTCCATCTTAACACTTTGATTTTAGATCTTTAAGGTATCAAAGACACATAATCTCAAAAATTTAAAAAGCCAGAATTTCTGTGAACTTTCGTCTAGTTTTTCCATACTCGGCATGATAAGGTTAATCGAAATTAGCTACCTGAGTCTATGAAGTTTGAGAGAGATCGAAAGTGTTAATATAATTGAATGTTACTTATCTGTGATTTAAAGCCACTCCGCGACCATTAACATAGGCCAACAACCACTTTTAAGCCAACCTTTATTAGTTTAGCTTAGTTCCTACAACCGTATTGGCGAAGAAAAATGTTGCAAGTATTGTAAAACGTTTGTTTTTTTTTAAATATACATATATAAAAAATATTGGCCTTACTTGTTCACGTTTTGTTTACAATTGAAACTCTTCCAACTTTGAGGAGACATTAAGCGTGATGACTGGTATGCACCCACATGTGCAAAAAAATCCCTTAGACCTGGTAATTCATAAACAATTTAGAAGAAGCTAATATTGCGTTTAGTTTAGTTTAGTTTATTTATTTATTGTTTCAATAGCTATCACAACAAGAATAAATCTTATAAATTACAGTGATAGCAAATCAAATTTTCATATTAATATTAGTCATTCAATAGCATTTATAATTAAATTAAAATTTAAAAGTAAACATAGTTAAATATAAATTCAAAATGAACATAAAACATAATAAAATAAATATATTTAATTAATTTTAAACAAATTTAAAAGTTCCTTTTTAAAACATAATGTGTTGCTAAGCAATTGAACATATGAGGTTAAATCATTCCAAAGACCGATTGTATAATTGAAAAATTGTCTTGTAGACAAAAGATATTTATATTTTTGGGAAATCAGGTTTCTTCCACGTGGAGATTTGGCAAAAGTAAGTTTTCTGTAGAGAAATTCAGGTTCCTTTATATAAATTAGCTTATGCATCATCATGAGACTTTTATATTTTAACAAATCTTTGAAACACATATTATTTAACTGATACGAAAATGATGAAATACTATCCCTTCTACCACGATTAAATACATATCTGGCTATGTTGTTGTACGTGACCTCAAGTCGATAATAGTCAATACAGTCACAATTGGCAAATATTTCACACCCATATAGTAGAACAGGTATTAAATATGTTTTAGCCAGAAGCATCCGTATTTCAAAGGGCGTAGAGACTTTAACAGCCCACAGGTTTCTCAACATTCCATGAACTTTCCCAGCCGAAATGTTAATATGATTTTTCCAAGAAAGTTCAGTATTAAACGTTATTCCCAGATTTTTTGATGATGGAACAAGTTCGATTTTATTGTCATTTATCATCAACAGATCATCATTTGCAAGTCTTTTCCTATTATTTTTTGATAAGAATATACATTTTGATTTTGTTGGGTTTATACACAAACCATTTGCAGTCGCCCAATTATGAATTTTATTCAAATCATAGTTAATGCATTCAATGCAATGACGCAAATCTTCCATTTTGGTGCTTAAGTACAGCTGTACATCATCTGCATACATTTGAATGTCACAGTGATTCAGAGCATTAGGAAGATCATTAATGTATATACAGAAAAGGAGTGGACCAAGAATAGAGCCCTGTGGGACCCCTCTAACAACATCAACAGCATTGGAAGTTAAGCCGTTCAAGGAGACAACTTGTTTGCGGTTTAAAAGATATGATGAAATAAGTTTAATTGCAGAATTAGAAAAATGGAAAAGCTTTTGCAGTTTTGTTAGAAGTATTGAGTGATCAACTGTATCGAAAGCTTTGCTGTGATCCAGTAGTACAAGAAAAGATACCATATCATTATCCAATTTGGATCTTAGTTCCTCAACTACTTCGATTAGCACTGTAATGCAGCTTCGTCCCTTTCTAAAACCAGACTGTTTTGCGGTTAGAAGATTACGCTCTTTTAAAAACTCATTAATTTGATGCTGCATAAGATTTTCCATGACTTTGGACAAAAATGGTAGTATGGCAATTGGTCTAAACTCACTGTTGTTCTTGGGAATCGGAATTATTTTCGATTCTTTCCACATATCAGGGTAAATTGACTTGGTTAATATTGTATTAAAAATATACGTAAAGAAGGGCAGGAGTTTAGGGGTGACAAGTTTTAAAAATCTAGGATTTATTCCATCCAAACCCACAGCATTTGACTTAATCGATGTTAAGCTTTTGAGAACTTCTGATTGATCAACACATCGAAAATAAAAACAGTTCTCAATAGGCACTGTATGGATTTTCTCATATTCATTTCCAATTGGCCTTTCCACTTGAATTTCAACAAATTGGTTGTTTAAATTATCAATATCAACGTCAGAACCAGCAGTGCAAACACTTCTTTTACCAATTCCTATTTCACGAATTTCTTTCCATTTTTTCTTGCTGTCTATAGCTGATGAAAATTTTCGCTGATAATACGTGGATTTAGCCGTATTAATATTACTGACAACTTCTTTTCTAGCTGATTTAAACAAAGATTGCAATTCAGGGGTTTTATATCTTTTCCATTTTTTATAAGCTAAATCTCGCATATCAATTAAACGTTTTATATTTAAATTAAACCATGGAGGCTGTTTTGCCTTGATAGTCTTAGTCTTTTCTGGAACAGTTTCATTAAATACTTCAAGGAGATTATTTTGGATAAAAGCGACTTGATCATTGACATGTTCAAAGTCGTAAATTAAGTTCCAGTTAATACTATCGAGTCGCTGGTTTAGTGCCACACAGTCAATATTTTGAAAATCACGATATGTATAATGAATATCGTCAGTGTTAGTATAAGCATTATATACTGTAAATATAAGGTCATGCCTTTCTTTTTCAATATAAAAAAAATTTTCGTTTAGATACGTACCACCAAAGGCCCACCACTGCCAATTTAGCTACTCAAATCAATTTTAAATAAATTTATCGCGGATTTCTTAATTTTGTTTCAATTTTCGATGTTATATATTATTTAATTGTCTTTTTTACTTTTTTATAAATAATAAAATGACAATTTTTTTATTACCTTAAAATGTTTGTACATCTACCCACTTTGTGCCTAAAATTTATTTTTAGGCACAAAATAATATTTTTACACACAAAGTGTGTAATTATAGATAGAAAATGCCTATTAGTGCATTTAATGTGTATTTTCGCAATCAAAAATGTGTATACAAAAATAATACACATTTGGTGTCTAAAATTAGGCATTGTGCGTACTATTAAACAAAAATGTACATACTTTATAACAGTGCATTTACAAGCATTTTTTAGAGTGTATCATCGATGCAAACCTGCACAAATTGCAGAAAAAGTTACTACAAGTTTGTTAAAAAGCATCTGCAGAAAGAACTGAACACATCAGTTAAATCTTGAAAATTTTTGTCATATTTTAGTTAATTACAAATGATGGAATCAGCACAAAATTTTTTTGAGTATTGGTAGGCAAAACTAGAAAAACTGTTATAAATATCCAGGGGCTCACATGTTCCTGAATTACAACAATACCAGTTTTTAATGCAACAGATAGCGCTGACTGCTGTTTTGTTTTTTCTGGCAACACTTATCTGTTTAAAGGGGAAAATTTTAGCTCATTCCCAATGCGAAAATTTAAATCACCAATTTTATATCCAATTGGTTGTATTTTAAACAGAAACGCTCTTAAGTCCAGAAAATTATAAAGAAATTTCTCCGCAAAATAAAATTGAATATTCTACAACCCTATAAACAATTTCACTGGAATTCAAGTTGCAAACAAGTCCAATTCCAGGCCTGTTTTCCAGTTTCAAGGCTTGTATAAAACTTTAAATACATTTTATTTCAATAGCATACTCCAGCAAAAGGGAAACAGAAATTCAAGTTTGATCTATTTTTTTTTTAAATATACATATGCTAGAATTTGAAATATACTTTACTTCAAGCTAAATTTAAAGCACTTGAATTTTTAAAACCTGTGTGCTTATTGGGCAAGGAATACTTACTTTTTCACTCGAACTTTAAAGGCCTCAAATATTTGTTTAAATTCGTGAAAGTAAACAATTTTTTATTATAAGAAACTCACAATCACAATAAAGCGGAAATGTTACTTTTTCAAAATAACCTTCTTGTACATTAAATTTTCGAGAGAACAAATTCTTTACAATTTTCACACAAAACTCAATATCGTGAAATTTTTTTTACAAATATTTGTATGTAGTTCTCAAACACTGCAAGTTTTTGGTTAAGTGTAAAATTCAAGGGCTTGTAAACTATTTTGGACATTAAGTTGACATAAATAAGTCTAGTTTAGACGATCCAGAAAGCACATACGAGATTAACTCAAAACTAGGGGTTTTTGAATGTACACAAAACTAATTTTTTCTTTGATTAATTATTGTTATTATTAGTTTCGTTATTAATTATTTGATTAATTAATAACGAAAAGCAACCAATAGTTTTTGTTATTTCAAGATTTATAAATATTCAGAGAACATTTTGTTCAATAACTCAAATATTTTGTATAAATTTTGAAATACTTTTATCCAAATTGATCGATTTTAATTCAAAATAATACGCATATAATTTATGCAAAAGTTCTTCTGATTTTCCGCCTAAGAGATTAATCAGA
Source organism: Leucophora obtusa (assembly GCA_949987735.1). Classification (NCBI taxonomy): domain Eukaryota; kingdom Metazoa; phylum Arthropoda; class Insecta; order Diptera; family Anthomyiidae; genus Leucophora; species Leucophora obtusa. The sequence continues at coordinate 165,573,701 of OX465298.1, read as the reverse complement.
ACTGGGTCGACAATGACATGTGCTTTTTCATATATTTTGTATGGGAAGCAAAATGTCGCCATGTCGTCCGGCGATTTGTCGTCGTAATATAATCTATTCTATTTTCGTGACGACACACTAATATAGTTGCAGAAATTCGTATTAGAGTTGCAAAAATTCGTACCTTGTTTACAAAAAAAATATTTTTTTGACAGAAGAAATATAATTGAAAATAAAAATGAATAATTTACCACAAAAAAGCAAAACTAAATACAAAAAAATGTAAAACAACAGGAATTAATGGAAATCTAATTGAATTGGTGAAGAATTGTGGCGAAAAAAATACAAACATATTCTTGTTTTGCTTTAATTTTTTTCCAAATGTCAAAAATGTCGACAATCGATTGTCGCTGAATTTAAATTATTCGCGACGACTTTTGCTGTCGTCGGTCGACAATCGACACAGTTGTGATTATCCTTAAAATTAAAATTTTTAATCTGTCCCCAAACCTAATTCAAAAACTTAATTTGGGCCAAGCCCAAGTCGCCTTACCTGACAACTCTAATAATTTTGTGACGTTTCTAGTTTGCTAATATTCTATAAATTTTATTGCTGATTCCTGATTCCTGCCAGTTAGATTTCTATTTAACTAAAATACAGCTCGAATTTTTTAAATTAATAGGTTTTTCCCTATAGTTTTTATATAACTGATATTAGCAAACAGATTTAGCTGATTTCAGTAATTTTTTCCACAGGGTCATTTTGATATAATTTTTATTAACTACAACAAATATTTTGTAGATTTTTTTTTTGGTTAGTATGACATTGTTAAATATACTCTATGGTTATTGAGTTCATCTTTAACAAATTATAAAAAGGCGATATCGGCCAAAAATATGAAAACCAGGATATCTCGAAAGTGGTTGATCAAAAAAAAAATAAAAAAATTCCTGCAAAATCTCATACCAATCTCATATATCGAACCTAAAATATTTGAAAAGAATCCGATTATTTATAAAAAACAATTATCAACTGTAATGAAAATTTTTTTCAAAATAATTTTTCACTGCGGCGCATCAAATATCAAACTTTGCAGTTCCAGTAACAAATAAAATCAATTTATTTCATAAAATTTTTGCACACAATTAACACAACAGTTCCAGTTCCAAATAAAATCACTTTATTTCATATAATTTTTGGACCAAAATGAAGTTTAACCCAACCTGAAAGGTAAAAAATGTAATAAAATTGATCCAGTTAGAACCACTTTTAGTCCATCACAAAAATAAAAGAATTTTTTTAAATCTTGAGAAACTGTCATTTGTTTTTTTGTATAAAACAAGTTGTCCATTTTTCAGCCCTCCCTAAGGGCTATAAAATACACTAAAATGGATCTAGCTCGGACCACGTTTTATGGATCTTACAAAAAACTTTTTGGTTTTTTGAAAATTTTTGAAATCCTGAGGAAATTTCCTTTCGTTTGAGTACCCACATTTGGAAGTAAATACGCCTATCGGTTTTTTGGACTCGGTAGGCTTAAGGGGCCCCGCAGCCATTAATTTTTGATTTCAGTTTTTTTCTTTTTTTCACATTTGCCCTTTAAAGTGCATTTTTGCCTCAACTACTTTAACTGTCCACCATACTGGTAAAACCGCATTTACGTACGTACGTAAACATTATTTTTATACAAAAACTTTACTAACGTCTATGTTATTTTGGTAAACACATACTCATTTTCATATAATTCAACCATTTATTCATTTGTTTAAAACATGCAACAGCCCAACAAATATTTCCATGTAAAATCCGAAGAATGCATATATTTTTTTAAATAGTCTACCTCCTCTTAACATGAGCACGGTGTTTTTTTTTTTTTAATTTTCACAAATTTTCATTGGATACCAAAAATGTGCATACAATATAATATTGTATTTTCCATAATAAAATCCACTACATTTTCAGTAAATTTAAACGGAAATAGCGCATTCACAATTATGTTCGTTAAAAAAAAACACGAAAATATATTTATGGCGGTACTGTATTGCAAATAGTACCGGAAGTAGGTGTGTGTGTGCTTAAAACATATGCCTGAATAATAACAGAAGCGGAGATAAAAAAGTGGAAGCAAAAATATATTCACCGATTACAAATAAATATTTTTACTTTCTTGAAACCAGTTATCTAATAAAATTTGGCTTAGCGATGTTTTCTTTAATATATTTAAATTTTGTTTTATTCACCATCTTAAAATTGTAATTGGTACCCCCTTAAGAAGCGATACTGTATATGAGCTTCTGATTTATTTTACGAGGTCATATAGCGGAAAATAATGTTTTTGCATCTGCTTTCATTTGTTTTAATTATACCCTACAACATTTTGTGGCCAAGCATACATTTGGTTTGTACTGGTGTGTTTTAAAAAAAGGAGGTGCAACAAATTTAACTTTATTATTACACATTATTGTTAAAAAGAAAATTTACTTTTCAAGAGAAATTTTCAATAAAATAATAGTCCTTAAGTATTACAGCACATCTACAAGGGTATTTAAAGTTTGTCCATGATCGACAATAGTTTATTATAAGTTTTATTATTTTTTATAAGTATTATTAATTAAATATTTTTCTTTTCATTTATAACCAGTAATTCGATATTTTGCAAAGGAAATATTTAACATGGAATTACCCAATAAATTAAACGATATCGTTCCGATGACAAGTTTGTCCGATTCAAAAGTAATTGGTACTGCGAAGAAATGTAATGTAATTGTAATTGACCATGTTTAAAAATTTTTATACAAATATTGGTTGTGTTTTATAAAAATGATTTGAATGCTTTTGTCTTATGAAACATACGCATAATTTTTTTATATGAAATTATATATAAAAGCTTTATTTATTTGTGGAGCCTTATATAGTTATATGTGAAGCCATGTTCATTTAAATCTTAATTTACAGACAACTAAATTTTATGTTGAACTATATATTAATTTGTATAGGATTATATATGAAGTTATATAAAATTAGAAGAAAATATTTTTAGTATGTCGTCGCATATATTTTTATGTAACTTTGCATGGCACCATATATATGGGTCACTACATATATTTTTATTTATTTCATATGGCTTCTGTGGTTATATATGGAGTAAGATTTGGGGACATATAATAATATCAATTACCGTACAAAAAATTCGTTCACAAAATAATATCAGATGTAGTTGTATACAAAGATATGTGTCCCAATGTGACTCCATTCATAGCCAGATATAGCACAATCACATTATATATGACCATATATAACTATTTTTACTCGGGAATGAAGTTCTTCGATAATTCCAGCAGAAAATTTTTTTATTTTTTTGTTCCCGAACGTAGGGGTCGCCTTTTAATTTATTTTTTATTAGGTTTTTCGTTTGTAGCAAAAAACTGGTCTTCTCGAGGCAAAGAAATCGATATACATATCACACTTCAAAATCCGACTGTAATTGCAGACAATCCCTATGTTATGGAAAAAAAAAATTAATTTTTTTCGAAATATAAAAAATACTTTTTTTTGCCAAGGTCTAATAAGTTTGTGCTGATGTTTGTAATACCAAAAAATATTGGACCTAGATCGACTTTTTAGAGTACAGATTGACTAAATGTCACTTTTTGTGAAGATTTAACGATGTCCGTATGTCGATGTATTTTTGTGCATTTGATTAAATTTGGTAGACTGAGTTCTTTCGGTGCAAGGACGAAGCCCATTGATCTTGGTTAAAATCAATCCATGGTTAGACATTGTGCCTACACTCTCTCAGAACAATTCCGTTGTGGTAATGGAATTTTTTGCCAACCGAGTTCAGTTGTGGCAACAGAATTCGATTTCAATTCGGTTGCGACAACCGAAACAATATCGGTTTCCACAACTAAATTCGGTTGGGGCAACCGAATTACGAGGTTGTAGCAACCGAGCCAATTCGGTAGGAAAAAATTCTGTTGTCACAATGGAATTGTTTTGAGAGTGTATATGAAGGTTCCCCCAAAATTATATTGTTCGCGCGCTTTAGATCCAGTGCCAGTTTAAAGGCCCCCAAAAAATGTGCATATTCACAAGCTATAGGTCGCAGATATTAAGATATTTTGATCGAAAACAGACTTATATGGGTCCAGGATGAAGTCTATTGATTGTTGTTATAATCGGCCCATATCTAGACCAAGTGCCCATATAAAGGTCCACCGAAATTGACTTTTTCGCAAGCTATAGTTCTCACCTGAAAAGATAATTTAATGAAATATGGTATACTGATTCACATGATCCTATTGACAGAGCCTGTTGATTTTGTCTAGAATCGGTTCATATCACTATGCGACAGTCAAAATCGGGATGGGATGAAACCAACGGGAAATGTTATATCGGTCAAAAACAAGTTATACGTGTCCCGGCGTTTCGCTGGGTCACCCCTAGGAATCGAGATATATCTTTTTTTAACATAACTCGAGAACCACTAGTCCGATTTTGCTCAAACAATTTTAAAAAAAATTAAAAATTACAATTCCTTTAATCTGTTCATTTAACGTTTTTCTATATATTCAACAGTTTTGCCGGTAAAAATAAATGTTTGTTACCGCTACCATAAAAATCAATAACCTTTTGTTTATTGCTTTTTTTTTAATATTTTAGGCAAAAAATATTTTTTTCTTCATACATTTATTTTTACCGGCAAAACTGTTGAATATATAGAAAAACGTTATATGAACAGATTAAAGGAATTATATGAACAGATTAAAGTAATTTTTAATTTTTTTAAAATTTTTTGAGCAAAATCGGACTAGTGGTTCTCGAGTTATGTCAAAAAAAAGACCACCAAAGGTCAAATCGATATATCTCGATTCCTAGGGATGACCCAGCGAAACGCCGGGACACGTATGACTTGTTTTTTACCGATATAATTTTCCCCGGTAGTTTGAACCCTTCCCGATCACTGACCCCTACCATTTATCTCACAGTGTTATCGTTTTATTTGACTCCGGACATCTAAATTAGGAAATAGAAAATAATTGGTATTGTACAAATGTGATCAATATACCATTTCATGCGGGAAATGGCCCGATATAATCGTATCAGTTGTTAATCATTTTTTATCTAATTTTATCAGCTTAGATCTTAACTGATTAAATTATACATCAATCAGGTGAAATTCTATCCGATTTTTGACCTGATACAATTTTATAGGTTTATGTCGCATGGTCTCAGTTTAGATCCTAATAGATACAATTGTATACAAACTTATATAGTTTTGTCCCAGTTTTGACCTGATAAAATTATATCAGGATCCAACATTTGATACAATTGTATAAGGTAAATGTCGGATACAATTATATTTTATTTATATAAAATTGTACCGATTACGATCTAAAGAGATACTATTAGATATAAACTGATAACATTTTATCACGTCAAAAATCGGATACAATTTCATTTGATTAATATTATAATAATTTAATCAGTTATTGTCTAAGCTGATATAATTAGATACCCTTCTAAAAAAAAATTATATGACTTTTGATATTATATATAATTATATCCGAAAAATTAGAACATTTAATTGTGTCAAATTAGATCGTATTATTATCATATTATTTCTAATTTGACACAATTAGATCTAATTTGATGGAATAAGATATGGTTTGATACAATTTTATCCGGATTTTGTCCTCATCCAAATTTATCAAACATAATATAATCATATCCAGCTAGATATAATTGTATATAATTCGATACAATTATACATAATTATATAAGGCATATTAAATTATATAAAGGTCTATATATAATTGGATATTGTAATATGTTTCACTGTATATTGTGCAATATATAACAAGATATAGGTTTATATTTAGGATATAATTTCGTAAAATTTTACATAATTAAAGTCGTACATACGATCATATATATCCATATACCTCCATATACCCTCAAATTTCGGATCCAAATGTATATGGAAATATATGAGATCATGTATGGTCATACATTGAACTATGCCTGTACGTATATGACTTTGTATGCCCATGCGTGATCATATACGAGCCAATGTATGATCATGTATGCTCATATATAGTTCGATTTTCACATGGGTGGGTACAAATTTATCAAAAAATTATACAATTATATCAGGCCATTTTTTGGATGAGACTGCATGTTTGTACAGATATAACTTAATCACATTATACATAGCTATATGCAACTATTTTTACTCGGGTAATTATTTGCATATTTTCTATTACTTTTTTTTTAATGATTTTTAAAGTAACTCAAATCGGCGTAACTGCCCCAAACTTGGGGGATATTCGCCAAAAGAGCTATATACAATTTCAACAAAACAAAATTGTTAATACGACAAAGTCAATGTTTTAATAACTGAAATAGATAACTTAGAATAAGTTCTCTGTCAATACATCTCCACTACATTAAAAAAAATAATGTAAAACTATAATATAATGATTCTTCAAAATTACAAAAAACTGAATAATTAATAAGGGTTTTCACAAGGGGTGTGCTATTTGTTGTATCGTTGTATCGTCCTAACAAAAAACAGGGTTGTTAAAAATTAAACTGAAAAAATATAACATTTGAGAATAGCACGATACAACATTTTTACGTATGTTTAATGTCTTATGTTTGAGTGAGCTAATAGATAGAAAACTGTATAGAAAATCTTTGTTAAACACAAATAAACATTTTAACAACTCTGTTTTTAGTTAGGACGATACAACGATACAACAGATAGCACACCCCTTATGAACAACCTTACTATTTTTATCTTTAAATTTAAAAATAAAAGCTAAACACACATATGTTGGACCTTACCCTTTGTACACTCATAAAACAAAGCCCGTACAAATAGTTCAAAATTCTGCTAAAATAACAGGAAATAGTACCTGAATTTGCGCCAGCAGAATTTTCAATGAAGTTAAAAATCATGGTCTTCTAAATTTAGGTATGCTAAATTTTACATACTGCTAAATATACGGACAATTTTAGTTAAATTAGCTAGGAAATTTGAGCTGAATTCAGCAGAAATTTTACCTGATTTGACTACAAATTTCTGTTAAAATGTCGCTTAAAATTTCGACTTCCGGGATCTGACCCTAGACGGGCCCATATTTATTATTGGGAGTATATGTGTCTGATAAGGGTTACTTTATAGATACAGAGTGACGAATTTTTGTCCATTTTGCTATATCTGGCTTAGTTTCCGAGATACAAACTATTTTACGATCTTATAATAAAAAAATTAAAATATAGCGCCATCTCTATGTGACATTGATAGCAGAGACACAAAAATATAATAATTAGAAAATAATTGTGGTTTAAATTAGCTTAAAAATTTGTAAAGTTAAGAAACACAAATTACTAAAAATTAGCATGCAAAGTTAGTTAAAATACGGCTGGAAGTAGTTGTAATGCTAAATTAGATTTACAAAAAATATTAGTTCAATCCTAAATTTTAAGACAAAATAACAGGAAAATTAGTTCAATAGAATCAGAACGCGTTTAACAGACTTTTTTACTAACTTTTTTTTTATGAGTGTACCGAGTAGTTTTCTTCCTCTTCTTGTGTTAACAAAGAAGTAAAGCAGAAAGAAAAAATTTGTATTTTTTATTACCAATGGTGATAATATACAAAATATCAACAAAAACTTTCAAAATATTTCTATTGTCGCTTATGTTTGCAAAAAACTTCGATAACATATTTATTTAGCTGATTATGTTTTAATATAATATTTGGATATTTTATAATTATTTTCTAAAGAGAACTAATGACGCGGAACTGAAAAATCTCCGAATCGATGGTATTTTCATTTCTGAAGGTGTACAATATTTTGAAAGCAAAAACTCTGTGAAGTATCTGTTAGGTGAATATCCTGAAGAAAAAAAATGGCTGAATTTTGGAAAAAAATTCTTATTATGTTATTGCATAATAAGGAAATAATTGGCCTCGACCAACAATAAATAAGTTTTTCATTTAGTAATAAATTTTAAGTTATTTTTATTTATTTGTTTATAATTAATCTTACCTTTTGCATAAACTAGACCCTCGCATAAATTGATCGCATAATCGAACCCACTGTGCGCTGTAAAATTTTTATTTAAATAAAAACACATTTTATTTATATTTTTCATAAATATGGCATTTTGTTGCTTTTTTATTATTATTAATATTTTCTCTTTAATATTATACTAATTAATCTTATAGTCGATATTCAATAATCACTAAAAACTGCTGTACTTGTAATTATTATTATTTTTTATAATGATAATTTTTTATTAAATTTATTAAATACAGCTGAAAAAAACAACAATACTATAATATATTTAAATTATAAGTAGTAAAAACTTATAAACACATATGCAATATGTGCGTTGTATATGTATGTGTAATGCGATTAAACTAGTCAGTTTTAATTAGCATTATTGTTATATTTTAGTTAATAATAGTGTAATATAGTGATATTGTTTTATAAATATGTTACAATGTTTTTTTATTATTATATTAAGCTAGTTGAGCTTAAATAAAATAAAAAAATATATTAATAAATATACAGGGGATTTTAATAGAAAAAAAAAATTAAAACGAAAATAAAAAAAATCATCAGAATTAAGCATCGTCAGATAGAGTTTTTGTTATGTGGTGTTTATATAATTGATTGTTTTTTTGTTTCTTTTTTTTATATAATATTTATATGTGGCTTTATAGAATATTATATTTTTTTTTATTTAGTATATACTATTTTTATTTAATATTGAACAGATTTTTATGTTATTTTTTATATTTTTTTTTTTTTTTTTTACTAAACTAATATTTACAGTTTTTAATTTAACTTTAATTTATTTGTTTATTGTTTTATTTAATTCTAGTAAGACATCACATCATTTTTTATTTTATTATAATATATTTTTATTTATTTAATAATGGATATATTGTTATTTTATATGTTTTATTGAGAGAGATATAGAGAGAGTCAGGAACATTTAGTTGTCTTTAAAACAAATGGCAACTTTTTGTATTTTTAATAAAAACAATTCACTAAAATACACTAAATTATAAACAAACTATGAGTTGTAAATAAAATAAAGAAGATCGGTGGTATTTTTTTTTTTTTTTTATTATTATTTCAACACAAAATTTGGCAGTTAGTGGTTTTGAATACACTCAATGTGGGTAGGAACAAATGAAAACACACTTAAATGACATTCTATTTATAACAATCTTTTGACTTGCTTTTAAATAGAAAGATTTTTATATTTATTTTCAAATGTCGTTATTTTAACTGACAAACGTAAAAATATACGAAAATTTATTTAGAACAACTGTTGTAATTCTAACTGTAATAATCGCTAAAAATAAGAGAATTCAACTTTTTTATTTCAAATGTTTTACAGACAAATGCACAGAAATTTTATTGAGTATAAAAAAGGGATGCCAAAGCAATTGAAAAAGCATAACCATCAATGATTTAGATGTAATTATTTTTAACTATAACATTAATGATTTTAATATTGAGTTGCCATAGGAAAGGAGTATTATCATTTCAACATCTTTGCAGCACTTTTTGAACGAGTGTAAAGGAAACTTTTTTTCATCAATTAGAAGTTAAAGAAAAATCTTCGCAAATAAAAATTATATTTTTTTATTTTACAAAAAAATTTTTATTGCCGCCACCGGGTATCGCACTTGGGACCGCAATGTTGTTAGTTTAGCTTTCTACCGCTGAGCTATTCTTTGATTTGATAGTTGACTATCATAGCGAGATATTGTGCTTTAATCCTTTCAATAAAAGTACTTTTTAAACAAGTGCAAAAAGTGCAGCGCAATTCAATATTGTTTTCAGTAGTAAGCACATAAAAAGCAATTTTTCATCATCTCATTTTATATATTTTTAAAAATTGAAAAATTAAAAAATATTGAATTTAAACAAATTAATTAAAAATATTAAAACAAAAATTAAAAAAGTTAAAAAACTAGTGGTCCTTCCTGGAATCGAACTCACGATTATCTGTTTAGAAATACCAAAGGATACCAAAATCACTTTTTAGGGCCACTTTTAGAGCAATTATGCTTTAGAAGTAATACCTATGTGATTTTTTTAAAGTTGTTCAGAAGTATTTCAAAAAAAGCTGCACAAAAGCGGATACTTTGGAACCAATGAAAGAAGCGATTTTTTGAAGTTGTTCAGAATTACTTCTAAAAAAGCAGTAAAACTACAATTAATAAAATAGTTTGTAAAGCATTACTTCCAATTTTTTTTTATCTTTAGTTTCATCCAAAATTGGATTTTTTATGTCAATTGAACTATTTTAATTTTTCTTTATATAAATTTTGTCTTCAAAGTCTATGTCGCGGCTGATATTTGAACACACCCAGTGTAGAATCGGTAATGACACATCAATTTTTTTGGACTACCAGTAATAACACCGACTTACTTTCTGGATTATTTTAAAAGGTATAATAATGAGCTACTAATAACACAGTACAACAGCCAATCTGGGGGGTGAGAAATTCCAAGTCAGGGTGATGGTACTAGGTCAATATAGTATTTAAAACCCTCAAAGGGTTTGGCGTTCGTATGTGTCATTTTTTTTTATGACCTTTTAAATTTTTTCCTTATCTTGATGTTTTTTCGCTTAGTTGTAACTCGAGAACCACTTGTCCGATTTTGATGAAACAAATTTAGAAAAATTTAGAATTACAATTTCTTTAATCCGTTCATATAACATTTTTCTTTATAATCAACAGTTTTGCCGGTAAAAATAAATTTGTGGAGAAAAAAAAATATTTTTTTTTTTTTTTTAAATTCATAAAAAATTTTAATTTTTAGGCAAAAAAATATTTTTTTTTCTCCACAAATATATTTTTACCGGCAAAACTGTTGATTATAAAGAAAAATGTTATATGAACGGATTAAAGAAATTGTAATTCTAAATTTTTCTAAATTTGTTTCATCAAAATCGGACAAGTGGTTCTCGAGTTACAACTAAGCGAAAAAACATCAAGATAAGGAAAAAATTTAAAAGGTCATAAAAAAAATGACACATACGAACGCCAAACCCTTTGAGGGTTTTACTATACTGACCTAGTACCATCACCCTGACTTGGAATTTCTCACCCCCCAGACAATAATCCCAAAAATGTTCCATAGTGTAACTAGTTACTTTATCCAAAAGTTCAAATTAAAAAATAATGCATTACCAATAATGACTTATTTTTATCATTATTTCAAACATAAAGTAATGTTATATAATTTTTTGTAAATTTTTTGAAATCCAATTCTAGACTCAATATTTTTCAACAGTGGTAAGGATATATGTGTTACATAAGATCGTTGAACACATCCTATACCTAAAATGGAAGATTCCCATGGTTTCTCTCTAAAATCCAGCTTGTTGGACCCTTGAGCACTGAATAAGTACGAAATTAAACCTTAAACACATTTTAAGTTTTTACTTATTACTTCCACTTAAGTTAAATTTTCAATGCTGATGTCTGCAAATACTTATAGTAGAATTTCATGACAAATATTTTTGCGGAACATTTTAATTCTTCAACTTACGGGTCGTTTTTGTCCGTTTTAAAAAGGGGCCAAAAAAGTCCCTTTAATTAAAGAGTTAGGAGGTTCCACAAAAATATTTCTCGTAGTGTTCTACACAAGTTCGCTGAACATACCCTATGCCTAAAATGGAGGATTCACATGGTTTCCTGTTTTAATCCTATTTAATGTTTTTTTGTTTAGAAAAATCATTCTAAGCGTTTAAAACCCATTTTTTGTGAAAGGCATTTTTTTTATTAATGAATCGATTTTACCCAAGTTTGGCTTGATGTTATATTAATTCACGTGCTAAATTTCATCGCAATCGGGTAATTTTTGCAGGTTTTATAAAGATTTTAAATTTTAAAATAAAGAATATATGGCAGGACTACTTAAGACTCCTTGCTTCGATTTTGATAAAAATTGGCCCAAACGTTTCCAGTTTTATGTGCATCTCAATGGATACTTTTTGTATTTTTAAGTCCATTGATGTAGCTAATATAATTTTTTAAATTTCAGGACCTATGAGAGATGGGCGTGTCCTTGGCCCGTTATTTCCAAAAATTTAAATTTGTCTTAACCAAGGGGTTTTATGTCAGTGTACCAAATTTCAAATCTCTGTCTCCACTCCTTCTATTTTTGTCCAATCGTTATTTCCCAGCAAAATCTTGCATTACCAAATAAGTGGTTATAAATTTTTTACTACTTATAATTCGGCGTCAGTACTAGTTATTTTTGTTAGACGAAGCCGTTTTTATAACCAGCCTAGATTACGCGCGACTACTTATTTATTTATTATAAAGATAATGTGAATTTAGTAACTACTTATTTTTTAACCACTAGTAAGTATATAAATAAGTCGTATTATTTAACAACTTGTAACCACTTATTTTATAACTGCGTATAAGTTCACGAATAACTACTCATTTTGGTAACTACTTATTTTATATACTTTTGTAATGCAGCGGGTAAGCGGGTGCACAAATTTTGTGCGGTTTTTCATGCAGCGAATATGGACAAATACTTACAAAAACGACCTTGTCGAACAAAAATAATGAGTTTTGACATCGAACTATATGCAGTAGACCCTAATTCTACTGCTTATTATTTAGATATTAGTAATGTGCACCCATTACTGAGATTTTGCTGGGATGGGATCAAAACACTGTGCGCAGTGCAGTGAGCAAAATATTTGTATACATAAAAATTTCTAGCTTTTTTATTGTTAGGCTCAAAACATAAATAGTTACCCCTGTAGTTGAAGATGTGCAATATCAAGCGAATATTTTTCCCAAAACGAAGATGAGTAACTCGCTGAAACTTTCTGAATTGATAGGAAAGAGTTTTATAAATAAAAAAAACTAAAAAAACTAAAATTTTTTATTATTTTAAAATGCTCAAATACAAGCATACATATATGCTTACTAAATATGCTTTAATAACAAAAAAATATATTAAAAAATAATGCATTAAAAAATTGATAAATTTAAACATGCCTACTGCGCCCACTTTTTGAATTCATTTTTTTTTCATATGATGTGTGTATCATATAGGTGCAATAAATACTGCAAATTAATTATTGGTACGATACACTTTTTCCTGTTTAATTGATTTAAAAATTTTCACAAATTTTTCGTGTTATAAAATTTGGGCTTACAGTTTTCATACCTATTTCAAATGCTTCTTTAAATTTTGTCTTATAAAAATTTTATAATAAATAGTAAAAAAAAATCTAAATAAAAATCAGTCTTAAACTTAAAAACACTACATTTTTTTTTAACAAAGAAAATTGTGCTGTTTATTCAAATTGATCTAATGTGCCATTATTGAAACGTTCACACCAATCCAATAGTTCTTTTACCTCACGCGCATAATAATCTTCTTGATGTCTGCATGAAGTTGTTGTATTAGTAGTTTCAGATGCCAAATCCTCATTCATTTTAATATTGTTAATAAAGTTAGCCTTATCTAAGGGTCACACATGTTGGCTGTTAGAAGGGCCACTCGTTGAACTACCCGAATTACTTAATAAACTACGCTCACTAGCCATACTGCCACCAGGAGCATAAATCAATTCCGAATCACTGCTACTACTGGGTTGTTGTTGATGTAATGGATGCAAATGATGCATTTGTAATGATGTTGATTGTTGTGATTGTTGTTTTTGTTGCTGTTCCATACTTACAGATGGTGAATTAGAGTTTGATAAGGAAGATGTTGGTGTTGCTGTAAGTGATGTTGTTGTTGTAACAATCATATTAGGATTACGTTGATATGATGAGCCAGCTGAGGATGTTGTTGAACGTGTTGAAGAATTGTTGGCACGCCAATTATTGTATTGTGTTTGCTGTTGTAGAGGATTTTCTTGATTTTGTTGTTGTTGTTGTAGATGTTGTGGTGTTAGTGGTATTAATTGTTGCTGCTGTTGTGGTGTTTCATCAACTTTAACATATAAACGTTCCATATCACTTTCATTATCACCATCTGCGGTATGATATAAAGCCTGCTCCTCACCATTTTCATCATCATGTGACATCAACATGGCCATGGGTGAGGGTGAGCCACCACAACCAGAGTCAGCCATACCATTATAACAAAATGAACCAGCATCTAAATCCATTAGATTCTTTGTTATCATATCTTGTGTATTATAGTTTTGATTATTATTTAAAGAATTTAATTTTTGTTGCTGTTGTTGCTTCTGTTGTTTATCATCCATCAAATGGAGTTGATAATTCTGGGCCTGGGTATTAATTACCTTAAAACGATTACTTTGTTGCTGTTGTTGTTGACCACTGCGTCTTAAAGTACCAATATTGGCAAAAGATTGTTGACCACCCAATTGTTGTTGCTGCTGTTGAGCAGTATCATAAGTATGACAATTACTTAATTTATTTTCAGTTATATGGATTTTTTCTTTCGGATAATAATATTGTTCAGAATATACAGATCTATTACTATTCATTTGTGAGGGATAAATTTCACTAGTTGTGGACATTTGTTGATAAATATTATTTGTACTGTGCTGTTGTTGCTGCTGCTGTTGATGATAATGAGGATGCATTGGTCTTTGTTGTTGCTGTTGTGGTGTTGGCAACTGCTGTTGTTGTATATTAAAACCTGGCCGTGTTTGATAACGTGGCTGCTGTTGTTGGGCATTACCACCCTGTTGCTGTTGCATTATAGATGAGGTGGCATAGGGAGCTGGTGAGGAGGAATTTTTTCGACCAATACCATATTCACTGGCAGTTTTACCAAAACTTGTGACCTCTGCATAGTCAGTGGGTATATTAGAATATTCTCCTACATATCTAAATTGAAAATAAGGGGAAAATGAAAATTTTATAAATAGAAAGCAATAAATTTAACAGTATTGTAGTATTATAAGTAATGATGAAGGAATTCACATTTTAAGTGCTAATTGGGCTATCGTTGTAAAATAGTATGATTTTGGAAGTTTAACCCAAAGAAAGTTGTCAAATTTACGATAAATGCTAATTAACTACTTAAAATAGCATGAACTGTGAATACCCTCAATGTTTAAATAAAAATACACTGATAGAAAAAACTCTGTAAAAAATTTAGTTAAAACTACTAAAACTTAGATAAAAATGACCTTGCAGAAAAAAATGCTTGAAATAAGCAGATTATTTAGTTAAGTGTTTGTTAACCTCACACAGGACTTCGTAATTAATATTAGAATTAGTAATTAAGGAATTTTTTTCTAAAGCTACTTTACAGGCAAAAAAAAAAATTTTATTGAAAATTAATATCAGAATTAGTAATTAATGAATTTTTTTCTAAAGCTACTTTACAGGCAAAAAAAAAATTTTTTTATTGAAAATTTTAACAGACACAAGAGAATCAGCATACTGACACAGTTTCGTCTTACCTAAAGACTAGTCAGTGCTTAGTTTATTTGTCAATTGATCAAAATAATTTTAAATGTTTAAATTTGTCTCCATTGAAAAAAATTTGTGTATGCCGTGGCCGGGAATCGAACCGAGAGCCCTCTCAACAGGCTATGACTCCTAGCATTACCTCTTAACGAGATACACAACGTTCGGTACAGCAATGAGTGTGGCTAATTGAAGTTTTATCAATCACAGCCTACGTAGTGCGTTTTGTAATCAGAAGAATTAACTAATACATGACCAATTTATTTTTCAATTATAATGTTTCATTTCTTAACCCTTTGAGGACCACAGGCAAGTATGCTAAATATGTCCAAAGGTGATTTGTAGACGGGTAGGGTTAAGGCAACAAAAGTGCAGTAGGCGATAAATCCATACCTGGTCCCACTTTCCCATTGTGAG
Organism: Leucophora obtusa; assembly: GCA_949987735.1. Classification (NCBI taxonomy): domain Eukaryota; kingdom Metazoa; phylum Arthropoda; class Insecta; order Diptera; family Anthomyiidae; genus Leucophora; species Leucophora obtusa. Next base: position 165,557,835 of record OX465298.1, on the reverse strand, counting down.
CCCTCGAAGTTGCTTAACTATAATTCTTAATTTGAGGGCTAAAAAGTAAAAATTTTGACAAGCGGAATGAAGGGCAAATAAGGGGGCTATGAGGCCAATTTTCTGTGAAATATCTATAATTTAGTTGCAGATTACGAAAATAAAATAATAATCAAAATCGCTTCGACCGGACGGGCAGCATCGTCAAATATTTTTTGGCAAGCGAGGGGTTCAACGGAGCCAATTTTGGCATAACTATTATTAGGTCAAAGATCATGAAAATCGTAAAAACTTCAAAATCGCTTCGAAAGAAAATGTATGGTCCTCAAAGGGTTAATTCTGTAGTTTTTTTTTCCTTTTCACAAGCAATTATCATATTATGATGCGCTTTATTCGCATTCAATAGTGATGAGAGGTTGTTGCTGTTTTGGTATTTTTTTTTTTATTATTTAATTTTAGTGTTTGTAAGTGTTGCATAGGAAATTCGTAATTAACATTAGAATTAATTACTAAAGATTTTTTTTCTATTTTTTTATGTTTGCCAAATATAAGTGAGCTAGCAACATCAATAGGAAAATCGTAATTAACATAGAAAAATCGTAATTAATATTAGAATGAATTACTAACCTCAAACCTACTGGATTTTTTTCTAATTTTCTATATTTGCTAAATATCAATGAGAGAGCAACAGCAAAAATTAAACTAATAAATATATATACAACTGTGGAACAAATTCAGGTTAGCAAAAGTTAGGTCGATTCTGAGAGTGAGGTGTGAAAATAGAGGCTAAATTAGAAGACCCGTATCGCGGCGTTTGCTTATGTTAGTTCGAATTTTTTCATATTGTTTATATGGTTTTTCGGATAGAACTCGTCGACTAATTGATATTTTTTAAATCTTCAGAAGCCAAATTATTGCTAGAGACCTGTGCAACAAAAAATTAAAAAAAAAAAATTGATTTGATTTATTTTTTTTGTTTTTTTTTAATTGTTGTTTAGGTCTCGAGCTATAATTTGGCTTTTACAGATTTAAAAATTATCAATTAGTCGATGAGTTATAACCAAAAAACCATATAAAAAATTCGAACTAACATAAGCAAACGCCGCGATACGGGTTTTCTAATTTAGCCTCTATTTTCACCCCTCACTCTCAGAATCGATCTAACTTTTGCTAACCTGAATTTGTTCCACAGTGTAATTTAAGTTATATTTTAGTTAACCAAAAATAATACCTTAACTTGCTAAAAGCAGCAACAAATTTTCCTATATAATTATTAAATAGACTTAAAAAATCACTTCAAAGTTTTTTCTTTGATTTTTTTAATGCCAATATAAATCTAGCCTTTTCAAAACAGCAGTTTACTATTTTATTTAACAAATATTTCTGTTGATTTGAGCAGGATGGGCTGCTACTTACATTCAACTAAATTCAACTTAAAAATAAGAATAACATTGTAAATTTAACAGTTTGCTCAATAAGAAGCCAAATACTCGCTACCCGCTACTCATTATTACCATTACTATAACAATGCTCTAAATCAGTGCGTATGATTTATATTCTTTAATAATATATTGATGGCGTATGATTAATAATAATTTTTCAAAAATCAGGAATAAAAAATCGCACTCAGCAACGGGTTTAATTTTTAAATATTTCTGTTTAATTAGTTATAATATTTTGTGGTTTTGATATGAACAACATCACAAACTTTTTTAATTTTTTTTTTTTGGTTTTGGTAATGATGCTCTTAATATATTGAAACAAAATTTTTATGTAATAATTCTATTAGCGGCAACTTCCTTTTAATATTTATAATTATTGTTATTATATTTGTCCCCTTTAAAGGCATTCCACTGTAATATTTCTTATTTTTAAAATATGTTCTGGAATTATTTTTAAATTTTTTTTTTATTCTTTGTTTTACCATATTTTTAAATTTTATGATCATACTTTTAAGCTGCTTAAATTCTCATTTGTTTATGGATTATTTATTTTTTTGGTTGTTAAAATATTTTAAAGGCTTAAGGTTTGTTAAATACAGACTTAACTACGTATATGTTTTATATTTATACAATACACAAAAAATATATCTTTTAATAGCTTTTAATCTATATAAATAATAATTATGTACATGGTTTAGTTTATGTTTGATTAAAAACACTTTTGAACTATATTTAGGAATAAAAGTAAACAAAAATTAAACAAATTCTAATAATATGTAATTTTTTTCTGAATTTAATGATTTTCAAATGTTAGTAATTGAAATTGCATATTTGAGTATTTTAAAACATGTTATATAACAAGGGTGGGCACAGATTTGTCCGCGAGGGCCATACTGTGGTTTTTTATAAATTGCAAAGGGCCGCCCCAAATAATAAAAAAAGGAAACTACAAATCTTTAACTAAAATGAAAGCGGAAGGAACATTTTTTTTTTTTTTAACTAAAACGGTTTTCAAAACCATCTGTTCCAAAACACTTTTTTTGTAGTTTTTGCACTGATCCGAGGTGTCGCGGAATCGGTCAATGAAAATTTGAAAACTAAACTAGTTATAAGAGACTGAATGTTATTTCGCCAGCAAAAACATGTATAAAAATTCATAGCCTCCTGGATTAGAATTTTTATTTAACAACTTCGTTGCGCAGAGCAAAAAAAAATCCGCCCTTTAAAGGGACACTATGCACGAAAGGGTTAATTTAATTTAAATGCTTTTGAGAATTGACACTAAGCATGAATTTTAATAAACCTTTAGTTGAGTAATAATTTTTCAAACAAAATTTCTCACTAAAGTAAAATTTAAGTTTAAACTCGTGCTTTGTTCTGACTATAAACTCGCCTACTCAACAAAAAAGTCTGTTATTAGTGGCAAATTAAATAATTTTCGTCCTTTGGCATATTTTGCTAATTTTTGCAGTATAAATTAACCGAAAAAAATTATTAACCGCTCCCAAATTTTAACAAAATTGTTGTGAGCTGTAATTTAAAAATTATTTGCTAAAATTAGCTGCAAATTTTACTGAATATTAGTATCACTGGACGAAAAACCTCCGTCATATCTATAAAAAGCTTCATAAATGTGATGAAAACAAATATAAAACTTGACAAACGAGATAAAGTTTTTTTTAAATGTAAAATATTATGTTTTTTATATTTATGAAATGATAGTTTGTCATGTATTTCTGAATGTCGACATGTTTCGTAAAAGAAGTTGAATTTATTTTATAAAGAATTAAGGGCCAGTTTTATACTCAGAGCTAAGATCGACTGTTGTCTTAAATACTTCTGAATTTTAGTTAGAAAATGGTTACTTAACCACTCTACTGCGTAGTCAAGTTTAAAAAACTTCGCTTGCTCCGTCGAAATTGTGCTGATAAACATATTTATAGTGCGGAAAGCGAAAAGTTAGAAACTATGTAGGTATTGCAGGTTGTCTAGATATAATACGGACAAACAAAATGATACTAAAAGCACAACTCTTCTAAGAAATTTAAAAAATACAACCGTTGCACTTATATTAGCAGGACGTATATATACGTCTTACGCAGCAGAGAGGTTAAGTAAGAATTTTCTAACTAAAATAGCCATAACGGTGAGATCGATTGTTACTTTAAATATATTTTAAATAAGCAATTTTCAAATCGATCTTAGTTCCGACTATAAAATTGGATATAATTTTTATCTAGAATTTTTAAATTAAAAAACTTAAAAAAATTGTAAAATAAAATATAAACAAAAGTTTTTTTTAATAAAAAAAACTAAATTTGAATTCCAACAAGGGCCGCATAAAATCAGCAAAGGGCCGCATGTTGCCCAATAGGCCGCATTTGCCCACCGTTGTTATATAATATTCATTTACAACAATGTAAATGCGGTTACTTTTCTGTACTCGATACTAATATATATAATTAATTTGGATACTCGATACTACTCGGTAATTTAAATGGTTTTTAAATTTTAATTTTTTTTTTAATTTTTTATAAAAACTTGGGAAATCATATTTTTAAATCCAACTTTGTTCTTTAAACTTTGCACTTTTGATGTTTTATTCTAGCATAGTAATATTTTTATGCTAAATTGTTTAGCAGAGTCTCAGTTTGCTGTATTTTTTCTATCCAAAATTCCTCCGAATTTACCTAGTACCGTTTAAGTATCGAGTGCCCAATAAAAAGCCAAATACTCGATACCCACTACTCTTTTTTCCCCCAGCACTTAAACAATGCTCTAAGTCACTGCGTATGAGTTATATTTTTTAAGAATGATGGCGTATGATTAATAATAATTTTGCAAAATGATGAATAAATAAAAAACCGCACTCACTATAGGCTTTAATTTTAAAATATTTTTGTTTAATTAATTATATCATTTTGTGGTTTTTATATGAAACTCTAACATCGCAAACTTGTTTAATTTTTCTTTTTTAGTAGTAGTTCTTTAAAAAGAACTTGGAAATGGGATTGTTATAAGTGCGTATGAGTGATATTAATGTATATGTGGCAAACTCATATTTAGTTTTTCATATATTTTAGCCTATGGAATTTAAACCAGAAAATTACTAAAAAAAAAATGGACGAGATATACATCGAAATATTCAAACGGCCGCTGACGAAAATCACAAATATAAAAAATTTTAAAAATCAAAATGGGATTTTGGAGCTCAAAAATAATATAATGAGAAAATAAATTCGAAAGAAGAAAAAAATTCTGATAACACACTTGGGTTATATTCCGGAGAGTAGGAGCGGAAGGTGAATTTGAAATAACGGTACTTAATATAGTGAAATATGTATCTACACTTAGAAAATTATGTGGGTAAAGACCACAACAAATTTATTTACAAACAAATAAAATTTAACTTGAAAGTATTACCACTAACATTTCATTAAATTTAACTTTTTTTAGTTGGTTTTGCCTGTTAATAAAATAAAAAAAAGACAAATTTTCTATTCAATTGTTTTTACCATACTAGATACTACATCTCACTCTAATTTCGCTTGTTTTTATTATATGAATAATAAAAAAAAAATTACCTACCGAACAGTAAAATTTAGTGTTTTTACGGATGTTTTTGTAAGTATTTGCAGTAAATTTTGAAGTTAAAAATTAAAAAATGTTAAAATGGCAAAATATTAGTCATATTCAAACAACAATTGGAAAAAGTTATCAATATTTAAAAAATTTCGGGATAAAAAAAATATCGCTAAAATTAAAAATAATCAAAATTAAAAAATTTTAGGAAATAAAAAAAAGCTGGAACGGAAAAACGGCATCAAAATTAAAAAAAAACCAAAACAGAGAAAATCGCTAACCAAAACAAAACAACTAAAATTAAAAACGCCAAAATTTAAAAACAATTACAAAATTTTAAAAATAGCCAGAGTAGTGAAAAATTTATAAGTTTGAAAAACGCTAGAATTAAAAAAGTTAACACTAGTAAAGCGCTAAAATTAAAACCAATTAAAAAAATATCGCCAGAACAAAAATAATCTTTAAATTAAAAAAGCCAAAATTTAAATTTGAAAAATTAGAGAAAAAACTCAATATTCAGAGTAATCGCTGAAATTTATAAAAATTACAAAATCTTAAAAAATCGCCAAAAATTTTAAAAATTTCCGAATTAGAAATTTAAAGAAATCGCAGAAAAAATATTTAAATTGCTAAAACTATGGTGCTAACATTATCGACCATATCTAGAAAAGTAAATGAAAATACCCAGTCAGAAAAATACAAACGGGAAAGCGGTGGCAAAGCACTTTAACAGGTGGTATAAGTAAGCAAAAAGTGCTTTCCCATTCCCAAAATGATAACATCATTAGACAAAAGGACCGACTGTTCAAAAAGCGCCGGAAAAGCACTGGAGGAACAAAATTTTTAAACGTTGGCAAAACGCTGGCAAAACCAATAAATAGGTGGTCTGGAAATATATTTTCCAAAATAAAATTAAAAAAAAGTTCATATGTATTTTTTTTGGTCCTGCCGTGATTTGAACCCAGGCCGTCAGATTGGCAGACGATTGCTCTACCCACTGAGCTAACGAGACATATAATATTTAATGGCTAAACACATAAATGAGTGATAATAGCTGGACAACTACTGGCTGTGCCAAAATGCTAGTACTGGCAAACAATTTTTAGTAACTAGTATGCCAGTGTTGCGAGGGCAAAAAAAAGTTGGTCTTGAAGGAGCTTTCCCACAAACAAAAAAATTGATTTTATAAAACAAAAAAAAATTTAAATTAAAAAAAATCCAAAAAAAAATTTTTGCTTGCAACCGGATTTGAACTCGGAACCTTCCGACTACAAACATTTTTTAACGAAGCGTCAGCATTTTTATAAAATCATTGGTTTTCCAGTGAATTGATTTTTGTACGCCTGGTAGCATTGGCTAGGTAGCACTGGATAACCACTGGTTACAAACCTTGGCATATCACTCTAAGCCAATTCTTTGTCAGTGGTTTTTTTTATAAACCACCGAAATTTTTGTAAAACAAATACTGGTAAAACGCTTTTCGCAAACGCTGGCAAAGCGTCCCAAATGAGTGTTCTGCCAGTTATTTATTTTTAATACCGTGGTTACCCAGTGGTATGCCAGTGCTTGATTTCTTGTACCACTGGCGATTTCTGACTGGGTAGGCAACGGTTTTGGTCTATAGAAGGAATTTATTTAAGCGATTTTTGTATACATACGAAATTACTTCAAGTATTTTGATTGTCCATATCTCGTAAACCTTGTTTGCACCAGAGGTCCATATATGCTGATACCGGAACCAAATTTCGACTTATGTGGCTAGATAAGATCCCTGTTTTCTTGAACACTAAATATCACAGAGCGAAAAGTGCATTTATTTGGAATATTGTCCGTTTCTCGAAAACTGTATAAAATAAAACTTGCAACGACTTTGGCACATTATGTCAAAAAATCATTGAAAGAAAGTTTTAATAGCCTACACAGGGAAGGAGGCGAAAACATATCCCAGCACATTAAACCAAATTTCGATCTATATGGCTAGATTTTGAGATGGTTTTATATGGGAAAGTACGTATCGTGTCTTGAAAACTGAATAAGATAAATAAAAAAGGTTAAAAGTTTTCGAACAAGGAACTCATAAGTAATTGGTCGTCTGAGAAAAAATAAATGCAAAAATCGCTAAGGTAAAATTTTATTTTTAGCTACTTTTTCATTTTAACGATTTAGCACTTGTTTTTACTTTTATCGAATTTTCTGAATTTTTTTCATATGGCGATTTTTAAAATTTGGACGTTTTTGATTGCAGTAATTTCTTCTAATTTTGGTGATTTTACTAAATTTCGGAAATTTTCTTAAATTTTAGCGATTTTTTTAAATTTTATGACTTTCGTTAATATCAAGTTTTTGTTTTTAATTTTAACATTTTTTTTAATTTAATTACAATTTTTTTTAATTTTGACGATATTTTAAATTTGATGGCTTTTAAATTTAAGCAATTTTTTTGAAATTTTGGTGTTTTTTTTTAATTTTAGCGCAGTTTTTTAAATTTAAATTAGTTTTGTCAATTTTATTGAATTTTTCAGCTTCGGAGATTTTTCCATTTGTTGATAAGATTTTTTAATTTTTAAAAATTTTAGCGCATTTTTTTTAATTTGAAAGATTTCAATTAAATTTAGATAATTTTTTGCAGTTTTGAAAACGTTTTTCTGTTTCAGCTCTGTTGGTGATATTTTCAATTTTGGCGAGTCTTTTAATTTGGCGAGTCTTTCTATATCATTATTGACTTTTGTTTTATTTTATTATTTTTTTTATTTTAGCGAATTATTTAATCTTATCGATTTTTCCATTTTTGTCAAACTTTTTAAATTTTGATGATATTTTGAATTTTGGCGAGTTTTTAAATTTTAACGTTTTTTTTTAATTTTAGGGTTTTTTTTTTAAGTTTTATCGATTTTTTTAAGCGATATTTTTAAAACAGGTGTTTTTTAAAATTCTATTTTTTTTTAATTTCTAGCAATTTTACCCCATTTCGCCGATTTCACTATTATAGCGTTCTTTAACATTCTACGGATCTTTTCTAATTTAGCTCTATTTAATTTTGACCATTTTTTCTAGGTAAGCGATCTTTTTAATTTTAACGATTTTTATAATTTTTTAGCGATTGTTTTTCCAATTGTGGTGTGGGCACATACACTTAAAATTTTGATGTTTTGTGTTATGCAATAAACAAATAAGCATGTTTTGTACACCGATAAAAAGGCCTTTCAAATACCTTTCGCTTGACATAAAATAACTTTTGAAGAAAATTGAAATAAAATGTAAAAACCAAAATTTGGGCCTTTTTTATCCCATTTGTTAACTCTTAAATATGAGTTTTGGCGGCTAAAAAAAATATGTTTCATTTAAATTTTTCTCCTCTACAACATACCTGAAGTTGGGATGTTAGTACGGAAATTTGCACTTGGGCAACCCCGCCTTATTTAATGAGCTGTACAAACTCTTTGATCTTGAAAAATAAAATAAATAAATCCCTTGAAAAAAAAACAAATTTCTTCTTAATATATTATGATATTTGAAAATATCGGTAACGAAGTATCAAGTATAAGGGTTTTAAGCTAGTGATGTATAAATAGGCCGACCGAGCATACCCAATATATGACGAAAATACCAAAGAGATTAAATGAACCATATTAGAGAAACAACTTTGCGTATAATTAATATTATCTTTTAAACTAAGTAGCAACCGTATGAGTGATTTTAATTATGATTTTTAAAGTAATTTGTTTACTAAAACGAAAATAAGTAAAAAAGTCTTTAAATTTTAAAATATATGGAATATTTAATGAAGCTGTATTGAATATTAAAACTAAATGATGAAGTAAACTTCAATTATAATTATTATTTTAATTAATAAAATTTTATATACCATTCATGGACAATAATGAGTGCCATTTTTATAGTTTTACACAAATCAAATATTTTGAAGCAGAAGCGGTGATACGGCAAAATATACCAAAACAAAAGGGGAGATTTGAAAAAATATTGAAATTTTGAAAAAAGTTTTATCTTAAAAATTCTAGACAAAGCGAAGAAAATACTAAACAAGTTATGGTTACTTAATGCAAAGCAGCTTGTATCTGACAGTAAGCTATAAAAAGACAAATTTTGATGTAGGATTTTAGAAAGAAATGAGTCAACAAATTAAAGCCAGGCCTGCCGACTCTATGATACCCTAAACCAGTCTGGTTGGAAGCCAATGTTTGGGTCCCTAATTCGAATGGTTTAAAATTAACTTTTTACAAAAAAAAAGGGATTGTGAGTCTAATAGTGGTGCAAACATCAGCACAAACTTATTATACCCTGTCAACGTAGTGGTGTAGGAATATTAATAAAATTTATGCTGACGTTTGTTACATCAAAACATTTTGAATTTTACTAAACCGACCGGCTCAGAATTACCTTTGAGTAATTTCTGCAACAAATTCATGCATTATATTGTAATGTGTACTCCTTACAAGTATAATTACTGTTCAACATAAATAATTACCGATAATTCCATACATAACGAATTACTTTGTAATGAATACTCCTCAACTTCAGCGTTTTTTTTAAGCATAAAGTAATTAGTTACAGAAAATCTTCAGCATTACTTAGAACCACAGAATAACGACCCAGCAAAAAACCTGCTTTGCTGGATGCAGCTTTGTAAGGAAATAAATAAAATTAATCCCTTACAAAGCTTACGGAAGGCATGATTTTTCCATACAAAAGGGCCCGCTTGGAAGCATGTTGTTTTGTGAGAAAAAGCGCATTATTCGCTGCTGAAAAATTGCAGTAAATTCATATTTTTCGTAATTGCATTTAATTGCAAATAAATTCATGCACTTTTTTTTTGGAAAAAGTGCTTTTTTTGCTGCTGAAAAGATGTAGCAAATTCATGATTTTCATTAAGCGCATTTAAACGCGACTTCTTATGAAAATAAATGAATTCATTTGCCGACTTCAAAATGCAGACTGACTCATGTTTATGTGGCGTCTATACATTAAACTCTACTAAGGAGAGGTAAAACACGATTGAGATGACTCAGATTTCGTGCGCATTAATCTTTGGATAATATACATTTTATTTTACTCCTTTACAACCTGCTTCGTCGTAAGGGAATAGCGTAGCACTATAATTTTTTAAATAATTTGCTTACGATTTGCTTCGCTTAAGGCAGTTTTGCAGGGTATACAATCAAATTGTAAAATTTTTTGTGTATTGTATACGCATAAAGTGGCGCAACTCTGTAAAGCAGAATTTGTAGCGCGTTTTTAAGCGCTTCGTATTTTTACTGCTTCCAAAATACTAAAAATTTTTTGCTGGGGAGTTACCAATAGCTAATTACACAGTGAATTACCTAGAAATGACGCTCCTTACATTTATCATTATTTTAAAATACAATATAATGTAATGCATAGGGAGGTAATAACTACTACAAAACGCATTATTTTAATTTAAAAATAAATTATTTCGATCATTTTTTTATTTAAATTTTGTAAATATTTTTAAAGTGACCATCATTATTATGATATTAAAGAATCATTATATATGTTTTTATTATTGTTTAGCAACGTGTTTTTCATAATTTTTTTTAAAAAAAATTTATTTGTTGATATTTGTTATTCGGTGGTTACTGTCAAAACGGAAAAACTTATACAAATTCCGTTAAAGGATAAAAGCAAGTAACCAATTGCTTTTCCATTTCCTGTCTGCAGCTAAGTAACCCATTACTCTTAATTATTTTGTAAGTATACCAGTAACAATCCACACATTATTTTGAGGTTAATCGCCTGTAAAATTTGTCAGTGAAGTAAGGTGTAAAGTAATCAGAGCAAACCATTACATTACCCAGGAAAATTTTTTAAAATCGGTAGCCAACCACACCCATTCTACAACTGGTTCCACTGCAACCGATTCCATGGAACTGGTTCCGGAACCAGTTCCTGGGATCCTATATGGAAGGTGGGGTGACGTAGAATCAATTCCAGAACTAGTTCTAGAACTGATTCTAGAGCAACCGGTTCCACTTTGGAGCTATAGAAGGGGTTGCTTTTGGGACAATTTCAAACAAAAAGAATCGGTGTTAGAATCAACAGTAGAAGGGGTTGTGAATGAAAAGTACCCAGGAAAATTTTTCACAATGGGTAGCCAACCACACCTATTCTACAACTGGTTCCACTGCAACCGATTCCATAGAACTGGTTCCGGAACCAGTTCCTGGGAGCCTATATGGAAGGTGTGACTGATGTAGAATCAGTTCTAGAACTACATCCAGAACTGAATCTAGGGTAACCGGTTCTACTTTGGATCTATAGAAGTGGTTGCTTTTGGGACAATTTCAAACAAAAATAATCGGTGTTAGAATCGACAGTAGAAGGGGTTGTGAATGAAAAGTAGCTATTCTACAACCGATTCTTTGGAATAGAAAATTTTCCTGGGTAGATATTGTACAACCGATTCTTTGGAACAGAAAATTTGCATGGGTACTTTACCCATTATTTGGTAGTATGTGGTTTTGCTGGGCTGGCGATTTCTGACTGCTCTAACATTATAGAAAATCCAAATTTTTACTGATTTCCAGATTTGTTAAGATTTTATTAGCGAATTTTGATACAAGACCATTTCAAACTATTAAAATTTCGAATAAAACATTATTTGACTTTCAGCCAGACTGAAGTAGGTTATCATATAGTCGGCATATTTCCCTCATATGCCACTACGACTTTACCATTGCATACCATACAATTATAATATTCTTCATTATTATAATTATATACAAATGTATGATATTTATGCTTACAGTGGCTTCATAACTAATTAAAACAACATAAATATTTAAATAATACTCACAAACAGCACAATACAGACTACATAATAATAAAAAAAAAATTGAAAATTTTAAAAACTGGGTGTTTTTTTCAGCATCGAACAACAAAAATAATTTTACAAACAAAAAAAATATATCGTTTATAAAAAGTAAACTACAGTTTAACAGATTTAATTATATGTAATTTAATTTAACATTAAATATTAAAATATAATTTAAAACAAATTTATAAATTTTTTTGTAATTTTTATAAAAATTCTATTATTCCTACTAATAACAATTATATTTAATTTGCTTTTTATTAAAATATAACACACAAAAAGTGTATGTATTACCATTGTTATTAAAAAATATTACAAAATATTGTTATAGTTTATGAACAATAATTACAGCCCATAGAAACAGAATATTTTTTCGGGCTATAAATTATAAAATAACAATATAATTGTTACAAAATAATAGCAAACATAATAACAATAGCAAAATATTTAACAAACTTTAATAGAACTGTTAGAAATTTTAAACAATAATACAAACAAAACAAACAAAAAATGAAAACTGAATGAAATGGATGAGACATAGTGAAATGGGAAAAAATAAATAATGTGATAAATTAGTTATTTTTTAATGGTTTCAAATTAAATTTAAACATATTTATATTAAATTATGTTAACATGTAAAATTTTTCAGCGACATGTACCAACTAAATACGATTTCTTCTTTTAATTCCAGTGTAGAAAATCATTACCAGATATGTGGTTATGTAACTACATACATGGTAATGGTAACTAGTTATTTTTATTATTACATTTCTTATTACCTTTGTATGGCGTACGAAAAATCAAAAAAATATGTCGTTACATATGTGCTTACCAGTATTGACTAAATAATAATTCTAAAAATCGATTTTCAAAAAAATAAGTTTTATAAACAAAATATTTTTTTAATGCAAAATTTTTTTTAAAAAAAATTTCTTGTGCGTGAATTGAATCTGGAACTCCAGACTGCCAGTCTATAGCTGTACCATCTGAGCTACCTCGATATGTAATATTTGATAGATAAAAATATAATTGACTTCCCAGTGTAGAAAATCATGACCAGATATGTGGTTATGTAACTATATACCTGGTAATGGTAACAAGTTACTTTTTTTTATTACATTTCTTATTACCTTTGTATGGCAATGTCGCGAAAAATAATGAGTTATGCTTACACACCAGCATACAAAAAATCTAAAAAATATGTCATTACCTTTATGCTTACAAGTGCAGAAAAAAGAATGATTCTAAACATAGATTTTCAAAAAATAATTTTTATTAAAAAAATTATTTTTTTATTGTAAAATTTTTTTTTAATAAAATTTTCTAGTGTGGGAATCGCACCTGGGACTCCAGGTAGCCAGTCAATAGCTCTACCATCTCAGATATATCGACATATAATGTTTGATAGATAAAAACATAACTGACCTGCTGCACAGAAGTCAGCTTACTCGTCAACATACAAAAAATCAAAAAATATGTGGTTACATATATCCTTACCAGTGTTGAAAAAATATTGAGTCTAAAAATAGATTTCAAAAATTTTTCAAAAAGATCTAGAAAATTACTTTTTATTTGAAATAATGGTAAAAATAAGTCATTATCAGTAACTCATTATTATATGTTTTCAAATAATGCAGAAAGTGGGTGTCATAACTGGTAGTCCAAAAAATAATTATATGTCATTACCGTTTCTACACTGGGTTGCTGCGCACAAGTTAGCTTACTCGCCAACATAAAAAAAATTAAAAAATATGTGGTTACATATATTATTACCAGTGTTGAAAAAACTTTGAGCTTAAAAATAGATTTCAAAAAAATTTACAAAAAAAGCTAGAACATTACTTTTTTTGAAATAATGATCAAACTAAGTCATTATTGGTAATACATTATTATGTAGTATGAATGTGCTCGACCGTACTGTAGACGGTATGAAATATGATCACCATACAGTCAACTTTACTAGTGTCGTACGGCAAACTACTGTAGCTGTATATTTGTGTATATTGTCCACCTGTGTTCGGTAGTACTGTTCATGATATACTTCCGTGGGAATTATTCTTTAATAATTTTAGCTAAGTAAGCATTTTTATTGTATAAATTAAGCCCAATTTTCTCAATAAACAACAGTCAAAAAAACCAAGCTCAAACGGCATTGAAATAATGAAAAAAGTAAGAGTTTATTAGTAACTCATTATTATATCTTTTAAAATAATGGTAGTCAAAAAAATAATGATATCCCGTGTAAAATAGTTTAGATCTGATCAGATCTTTTTGGATCTAAATAGATATGATTGAATCTAAATAGATCCTGTACAAGATCTCATCAAATATGATCAGATATGGCATATGTGATAATAACTTATGGCGAGATCTGATCAGATCTAGTGCCAAATCTGTTAAAATCTAATGTGATCTAGACAAATGCACCAGATATGCCTAGATCTGGTAAGATCTACTAAGTTCTGGCCAGATCTGATCTTTTTTGCACGGGATGTCATTACCGTTTCTAAACTGGGATATTCCAAAGGTTGAAATTATCAAAAATCGAACCACTTTGCTTTTTAAATAAAAAAATCCAAGAAAGTTTTATTTTATTTTTTATTATATATTTAGGACCATATGCATAATCACTTTTTAAATTTATAAGTGACGTACAAAATTCACTTTATGAACGTGTTATAAATTTCCCAAATTATTAGCAAAAGCTCTTTATAGTAGTTATAAAATGAAAAATAACTGTAATCAGAAGTTTATTGATATGCAAAACATCACACTTTTCCGAATTCGTCCCATTAGATTTTCCACGAGAATATACTGGCTGCCAAATTCCACTTAGTTCTGAAATCTTCTATAGTTGACACTGCCAGTCTTGTTACCTTTAAAGTTCCATTTATAATACAGAGCAGCAAACATTTTTGGGACTCAACGAAACGAAATGGAAAGTTGGTACATAGATATGTTAGTAATACCATTGCGGGGTTTTCTCTACCTGAAGCCCTCCCTTGAGGACCAAAAAAATTTTTTCCTTCCAAATAATGCTAAAAGGGACAACGTGATTAATTTTTTAAGCAGACATTTTAGAATATCAACAAACATTTTTAATTTTGAGATTTTGTGTAGATTTTTGGATTTTTTTTTTTTTGGAAGAAAGAATTTGTTGTATTCAGAAAACTTGACAGATTCTATGTGGGTAATTCAAATCGACCAATAGTTGGACTCGACCCCTTTCGATTTGAACACTCACAATATATTTTCCATAACCGATTGAGGTTTATTTGAAAAGTAATAGGTAAAGTTTGTTTTCAATTAAAGAATCAATTAAAATACATTGAAACATATTGTTTAACTTTTTATATTCGTCAATAAAAAACAAACTACAAGAAAGATTTATCGTCTGTAGGAGTTGATATTTTCAGTCAAATAATCTATTTTTAGATTTCTATTTTTATAAAAAATAATTTAAATAATTTCGTTGTTTTCTGTTTTAAAACAAAAAATTCAAATATTTTCGGTTTTCAGTTAAAAATTGACGATTGTTTTAACAGATTTTTCAATTTTCCTTTCATTTTTTAATTGTGTTTTCAATTAATTTAATATGTATTTTAGGTGGTTTTTAACGATAAAATATTTTAAGTGTATACATAGTTATAGAAAAAATAAAAAAAAAAATTTTTTTTCAGATGAGATTTGAACCACCACCCTCAAAAATTGAAATTTTGTCAATGCCTGACCTTCCAGACATCTACACCACAACCGATTTGAAAATTGTATAAATTAAATTTGAATTTAAAATATTTTGAAATATTTATTTATACAACAAAAATAAATTTACACAAACAAATGTACCCAACACACAATTTGAATTTATGAAAATAATTTGAATCTATCGCACGACTAGAAAAACTGAACTTCATTTTATATCTAAATTCTTTTGTTTGTTTTAACTTAAAATAGTTTTATATTAAATAATATGAATTCATTCAGTGTCTACGATAACGAAATTATCGAAATTGATTGCCAAATTTATTTGAATTGTTAGTAAAAATGTTTAAATTGATTTGATAATCACGGGGTTGCCGGGTTGTAAAAATGTGAAGAAATCTCGATGATGTCAGCTGCTAGCAATAGGGTCGGCATATACGACTAAAATATTTACCATACACATCGTTTTAAATGTTCACCATACAAATCGTTATAAAAACTAAAAATATGAAATACTAAAATAAAATTTAAAAACAAGCTTTTTTATAATGCCCTTTGAGGGGAATTTTTTTTATAGAGTTTTTATTTTTAATTTTGTGTGGAAGTAAAAACGAAAGATTTTATATTTTATGAATTTTTTTTTATTCTCAAAAAGTTTTATGCATGTCAGAAATTAAATAAATACAGGGTTATAAATTTTATTCAAATGAAAATTTAACTTAAAAAATCAAAAAAAGTAAATATAACGCAAGTTCTTCTTAATTAAAATTAAATTTTATAACTGCAGTTAAACAAAAAATTCTAGGGACTTTGATTTATGTAAATTGGTATTTCTAGTCAGTGGACTAATCTTATTCTCATCTAATTCAGAGAGTATTGTCACTTTTAAGATAATTGTCGTCAAACAGGATGATTTTAAAATCTTAAATAATTTTATGATAAAAATATTTTTGTGCAATTTTGCTCCAAAGTTTAATATCGATGGCTTAATAAAGAAAGACGCTACACAGAGAGAATTTTCCTGGACGAGTTTTAGTGAAATTTTTCAGTAAACTGTTGAAGTTTTCTTCATAATATAAATGAAAAATTTGTGAAATTCGATGAAAAAGCTTCGTATATTTTATGAATATAGTTTTAGTGAAACTTTTTCATGGAGCGTATGAAACTTTAAGCAAATAAAATGAAATTTTTGATAATATTTTATGAAAAATTCAATTAATTCAATGAAAAGTATCAATGGACGTGATCCCGTGAAACTTTATCGATTTTATGCAAAAATTCATTAATATCATGCAGATAATTCTCTCAGTGTACCTTTATTCTTAATTTCTATAGAGGGGAAGGCAATAAAAATATAAAAGTGGTGGAAATATTGTTTCTCAGAATGAAACTTTATATTAATACAAAAACAATAAAATAAAAAGTATAATCTAAGTTTTTTAGATTTCCATTTCCTCTAATGGAATATTAATTCCAGTTAGGGCCTTTCTGCATTAAGCATTAAATTTATATACCAAAAATTTTAAAAGAGCAGCATGTTCGTTGTTACATTTAGTGCATTTCTTTTAACTATTATATTTATGTGTGATGGGTAATTTGAAATTTAAAAAGATAGATTCAAATAAAATAAAAACAATTTTAATTATAAAAAAATGTTTATGAAACTATTTGTATCAATATAGTTTGGCTCAAGGGGTAAGGCGATGAACTTCTAAACCAAAGGTCGTTGGTTCGAATCCTGTCTGGTGTTGGAACAAAACAAAATTGCTTTGAATTTAAAACGAAAGAAAATTAAATTAAAGAGAAATTAAATAAACAAAGAACACATGTGTGTTATGTGTGCAGTGTTTTGAAAATTGAAACAAAAAAAAACTTTCGAATATGAAAAAACAAACCAAAAAATCGTTTTTTTTACGTTTTGTCAGTTAAAAATTGATGATTGTTTTAACAGACTTTTCAATTATTTTTATTTCTTTTATGCATTGTTTAAACAATGTTTGAAAATAAATAGCAAAATGGTTTGAATGTAATGAAAAATCAGTAGTCCTTTTTTTAATTGTGTTTTCAATTAATTTGATATGTATTTTAGGTTGTTTTTAACGATAAAATATTGTGAGTGAATGAATTTTGGTCAGAAATTTCCTTTCACCATATAACAAAGTTTTGCCAAACGAAAAAAATTACAATTTTTTTTAAAGTTCGGTTGCAGCAACCGAATCAATTCGGTTGGCAAAAAATTCCGTTAAGAATTTTTTGGTTAACTCGTACATTTTCAAAACAACTAAAATTTTAATTAATTTTGTGGGTGCTTTTTATAAAAAATTACAGAATAATATTTAGGTTGTCTTAAGTTAGGTATATTCATAAAATTGATAACGAAAACCGTACTAATGAAGCAGATTTTTAATGAAAAAAATCTAACTAAACATTTAAAAAATATCGAAATCGGGTTGAGCAGATTATCCCGATCCATTTTATGGTACTTTTTACAACAAGTTTAAATATTTTGAAAAATGTTAGAATTAAGAAAAAAGATTATCGTCATTGACGCAATTGTTTTGTTCAATGTCCGGTCCAATGTGCGATCCGATAGCGATTGGGACTCCTAATCTTATACCCTCTTGCATCGAGTTCATAAAATATCTATATATAGGAATACCATATAAGGTAAAAAGTATTTTTAGCCACTCCCCCCCCCCCCCCCCCTTGAGCGAATCCAGGATCCGCGCCTGCTAAGCAATAATCCTTTAACTTCTTTTATTAAAAAATAAATTTCGTTTTTTAAATACCATTTAATCGAGTCTCTTGCATAATGACAATTGGCTAGGTCACGCCAATTGTCATTATGCAATTGTCAATTATACGAGTGTCGAATTTGTAGTCGAAATTTTCGACTCCATATAAAATGATTTTGTATATAATGGAATTGAAACGAATTTCTGATGCTGGATTTTTTTAAATCTGAGGGCTACACTCAGAAAAATTCTGCAGTTACTACATGCCAGTTATTGTGTAGTAATGCGGTTGTAGTTATTTTAACTACAATTGTAGTTAATTTACTTAGAGCAAACTTTTTCAATGTTTTTGACAGTTATTTTTTTAAACAAAATACAAAAACTACTACATTGTAGTAACATTTATTTTATGCAGTTATTTTGAATTTTTTTTACAAATACTTAAATTTTCAAGTGTGCGTGCACACACACGAAGCAAACAGGAGCATGTGTATGAAGCGCTTGTTTAGAAATTTCTAGTGAAAGAATATGAGAAGAACATATTTTCTCTTGTCTTAGTCATAAAACAACGCCAAAGAGTGAGGACGCGTAATACGGAAAATGTTATATAAGTAATTTTTTTATTAAATTATTAAAATAATAGGGTAAGTTTTATAATATAAAATATAAATTTATTTACGGGAATGTTAAAAAAGTATTGTATTTATTTTCTTTCAGTTCTTTTATATTCTCATCTCTTTCTACCTGGAGAAAAAAAGGAAGCCAAACAACACCATATTTCATCCCTCAAAGACGGACATCTACAACAATATCTTAATAGTGAAAAATAAAAGTGACATAAGTGTAAATTTTGATTTCTCAATTTTAAATTTATTATAGAATAAAATTAAGTTAAGAGTGTTTACATAAATTTGTTTTTTATTAAATTAATAATTTTTTTAACTATATTTGCAGTTATTTGTACAGTTTTACAATAATTTGCATGTATGTTGTTTCAATTGCATTTGTAGTTATTTTTACTACATTTGTCAGTTGATTTTTAACAGTTAAAAATAACTTCATATTGAAGTTAATTTAACTGCAAATGTAGTCTACACCTTTTTAAGTGCAAATGCAGTTATTTTAACTGTCATTTGCAGTTGATTTTACCTACATAATTCCCTGAGTGTATGTATGGTAAATCTAATTGAAAAACTTTTCAAAAGTTGTGTTTTTAACGAATTTTTAGCAAATTCGACTTAGTTTCGAATTCGACTATGACACGCATAATAAGGCCGATTATCTCAGGTCACAAAGACCATTTTTTGAATGGTCGTAGTGGCCAGCAAAAATTTAAAAAAAATACCATTTAAACGCTTCGTAGTCAGAAAAAAAAGAAAATATTTTATATTATATTTAAATATTCATTTTACTAAAAATATGAGTCCTACGCTCAATTTTAATAAACAGATAACCATCATTTATGCGTTTAATTGAAATTCAATTTATTTATTTGTTTTACAGTATCGAAATACTTTAACAAATCCTTTAAATCTAAAATTTTTTTTTGCCATGAAATATTCTTTCATTTTAAAAACCTATACTAAAACTGAAAAACTATAGTTATCCTTAAAAAATTCAATTTTGTTAAACTAAAACTAAACAAAGAATTTCAAATGTTTATTTTTATACTCTAAAATCTAAATAAACATAAAAATCCGAACAAAGTGATAGTTTTATTTAGATTTTTAGCCCTCATAAAAATAAATGTTTGTTTGTAATTAAACATTTAACGATTTTAGCACTACGTGAAGTCTGCATATAAAAAGCTAAAACAAAACTTGGAAAATCCTGTAAAATCCTAAAAAATATGCTTTACTATATTTTACATTCTTTAACACTATTTGCCGATATAGAATAGTTTTGCCATTTAAAAATGTAACAAAAACAAAAAAAAAACGAAAAAAGAATTTACCTTTGTTGCTGTCCACCGCCACCACTACGTTCTGTTGTATTATTTGTACCATTAGCTGTAGTGTTTGTTAGACATACTGGTGCATAGTCATCAATTTGATCTTTTTGCATATCCAAAGTATCACCACTTGGCTGAGTACGCCATACCATACCACCCGTTGAGGCATCTAACCAATAACCATTGCCATTACGTGATAAACTGGGCATTTTTAAAACATCATTTGGATGGGTTCCTATCAAAACAAAAAAAAAAAGATAATATAAAATATTTTTTTTCTTTCTGAAAAAAGGTACGAGAATACTATAAATAAAAAATTGGAAAAATTGTTTGCAAGAAAAAAGTTTGCAGAAAAAAATGGTTTTTTAAAATACGGTGGTTGTCAGCATTAATTGTCAGTCTATACAACAATATTGTAGTTCCAAATAAAACTACAAAATGATTTTTCATTTAGGTTTTTTTCACATTTTTTGTATAAATGTTCGGTTGTTATGGTCATGTTAACTATTTAGTTAATTAACATGACATGACAAAATAGAGTAGAACAACAGCAAAAAAAAAAAAAAAACAAAAATAACTGCAGATAAAAATATTTGTCATTCTTTTATTTTTTTTGTTGATAATACAATTTTTAGTAAAAACTTTTAGCTTTGTTTTTAATTTCTTTTTTAAATTAAAATATCATTTTATATCTATTAGCAGAGATCGATTAAAACAATACAAAAGACTTTAGGTCAAAGGGTTAAAAATTTAAATAAAAGCAAAAAAAAAAAACGACAAACATTTTTAAAAGCAAATTAAAAAGAAGAAAAATACTAAAACCCTTTTGGTAATAAATTTTAAGTTGAATCGTAGTTGTTTTTAAAATAAAAATCTATAGATATATTTAAAAATAACAACGATTTAACTTAAATTTCACTACAAAAAGGTCGAAGCTTAATCGTAGTTATTTTGTACATTACATCACTACATAGACAGATTATATTGAATTTGTTCTGATTTTTGCAATACCAAAACAATAATGTACCACCTATTAGTACTACACTCATACAAATAAGTCCGTAAAAATAGCAGAAAAAGTTACTAAAAATTAGTTAAAAATGATGCTGCAGAAAAAACTGCTAATATTAGCAGAATCAGTTTGCTAAATATTAATAAAATGAAAACAGCAAAAAAAACTGTTAAATTTACAGAATTTTAGTAATATTTGAGCTAAATTTTTGTTAATTGCAAATAACAATTTAACTTGCTGAAATCAGCAAAAAAAATTGCTAAATAATAGTAGAATGAAAATAGCAACAAAAAAAATTGTTAAATCTACAAAATTTTTGCTAAAATTTCTGAAATCAACAAAACTTTTGCAGATTACTAGTGGACTGGAAAAAGGTACAAAAGGAGCAAATGAAATGAAAATTAATAAATAAAAAATAAATGTGTATTTAAAAACATACTTGGGACCAGTTTATTGAATGTGTCAATTAATTGAAATTTTTTCAATTGGCATTGTTCAATGCCTAAATGCCCATTTATAATTGATGAAAGAAGTATATGTTTTCATGTTTTAATAAAAGAATAAATTAAGAAAAAAAATTAAAAATTCTCGTATTTCTTATATTTTTTATATTACAATGCTTTTTCTTCAATTATGTGTACATTTCATTACCATTGTTTTCATCAATGCAAATTGAAAAAAAATTCATTGGCATTGAATGGTGATGAAATTTGTTGGCATTGAAATTGAGATAAAGTAATGCCAATTATATTTCAATGCCAATGAAAATTTCCCAAGAATGATTTTTTGTAAAAGTGGTAATATTTATAGACAATAATATGTTAACCATAACAAAATGTATTTCAGAGACCCTTCTTACGATTTTCATTGTTTGCTGATCGGATATGTACTTCCGAATTTATTTGGGTTTCCATTTTCACCTCTAAAGCTCCACCCACAGGAAAGAAGGTGTGGCCGATTAAAAATATCGTATACTTTAAATAAGCTTAAAAAGTACAATATTAGTGGGAAAAAATTAGGGTCATCCCCTAAACTCCACTTGCTCACCAGAGATACTTTTAATCACAATTTTCATATTAAAATGGTTCGTCCAAAATAAACCTTGATCTTTAAAAATTAATGTATTAGGATAAATAGAAACTTTTCTCATAAATTTTAATAATTTAGACATTTTATTAGGAAAAATTTTCAACCATTTCAATTTAGTTTTATTTAAAAAACTTTTTGAATTATTTTTGGCGAGTTAAAAATATGCAGTCATTTTTATGAGTCATTTAACATTCTGTTTATAAGCGCTCCAAAATTGGTGGTTTAGTTTACAAAAAATTTGTAAAATTAGCAAATCTTCTGTTAAAAATTAGTAACTGAAATTTAGCAAAATACTGTAAAGTTAGCAAATTTATTGTTAAAAATTAGTAACTAAATTCAGCAAAAAAAAAATAGCAAAAAAATTTGTAAGTTAGTAATGTGGAGGTAGCAAAAAAATTAACTAAAAATTAAATTTTAACTAAAAATTTGTTAAAAATTTGTTAAGTTGAAGTACTAACAGTTTTACTAACTTTTCTACAAACTTTTTTCTATGACTGTAGTATACAGATCGACTTCGAATCACTTTCGCAGTCGATTTAGCTATCTCCGTCTGTCCGACGGTCTGACTGTGTATCTATGCACACTAGACCGTTGCACAAAAAAAAAAAAGTTCGCTTTACACCGTCGAATATAAATTATTTTTTCAAGGAGGTTTAAAAAATTTTTTTTTTGCCGAATGTAGGGGTCGTCTTTTTAAATTGTTCGTTATAACTTTGGCATTTACAGTCGGATCTTAAAGTATGATACATCGATATTTTTGTATCGGGGGGACCAATGTTTTGCTCTAAGGGCTATTGATCTCAAGTATCCCGTTCTAGTATTTACCCATCAGATCTGAGTTCCTACAACCCTAATGTACTATCCTAATATCAGAAAATTAAAGCTCGGAAAAAATCATTTAACTTTTGCTAAGGAAGTTTTTCGATATTTCCAGCAGACATTTTTTAGTTGCCGAACGTAGCGGTCACCGTTTTAAATTTTTTTTAATTGGATTTTTCCTTTATTGCAAAACAAATTAAAAAAAGCGACCCCTATGTTCGCCAAAAAAAAAATTTGAAATTTCCTTGCACGGTACCCCTTTATATTCCAAGGTATACCGCGCATTTTTTTTTTTTTTTGCCTCTAAAGTGGTAAAGCTTAATAAAAAACATTTTAAAGTTAGATATTAATATATATTAAGAAAAATTACTGTTTAACATGTTAGCGTTGTATTTTTTTTCTTTAATTTAACAACGACTTTTTCAATTTTCAACATCTGTTGAACTATGTAGTTTTCACTTAAATTTTTTCCCTTAGTTTCTTTTTCACTCTTTAGCAAATAAATGTTCAACCCTTTTATTTTCAACAATAATTACAGTACATGATATGGCAGGAAAAATTTGTTCCTGGCGGTAAGGAAAGAAAAACTTTTATTTTACACCTGCTTGGTTAACAATCAGTTTCAAGTGGCTCTTTTTATAGTGATGTCGATGTTTTTTTTTTAATGAATCATACAACAATTTAAACAACACTCGTTAACTTTTTCCACAACAACGCCTTTGCAATATAAAGGTTTTGTTAAAATAAAAATGAGTTAATCCATTAGGATAGAAAAAGTTAATAAAAAAAAAAGTATAAAACACTTTAAAACTAAGTAGTCTCCAAATTTGAAAACTAAATAAATTACTTGTTTAGAATAAATTGTTTATAAATTTTTTCAGATACTAACCTCTTATTGTATTTAAAGCTGATTGTTTCATCATCATATGTTTACGCTTGACAAAGACCATGGCACCAAAGGATAACATCATTACCGCCAATATAGCACCCAATAATATAATAAACCATGGTTGAGTTAACACATCATCAACATGATCTTGATTTATGGGATAACTATTAACAACAGTGAAAAGAAGTATATAAACAACAAAATTTTAGAAGATTAAAGAAATTTAACAAACCCAACAATAAATTTTGTAAATTTATGTTAAGAAATTAAAAAAAAAATTTGTGAAATGTTTTTAAACCTACCGTTGATTTATGAATGGATCTAATCTCTTGGTAACTGGATCCAATCGTAATGTGGCAGGTGAACAGTAGGGACCCACTCCAGCATTATTACCACCTGCTACACTAACGGTATACATAACACCTTCCGTTAGATTTGCCAATACCAGAGTAGGAGAAACAGCATCAATTGTGACATTTGTTAGAATACGTGAAAAGTTATGAGCTGTATCTATGCCTCTTACAACAATATGATAGTATAACAAAATGCCTAATGAGGTGAAAAAAAAATACAAAATACACAAAAAAGGGGTTTTCTTTAGCAAATATTTAAAAAGAGATTAGGCAAACAGGCAAAAAAAAAAAGGATAAAACATTTTCCTTCTTTTTTGCTGATTTAGCAAACAGCAAAAAATGAGTATCACATGTGTTAAATTTTTGTTATTATAAAACTGTAACTTACCATGTTGAGCTTTTAGTTGAGGTTGTTTCCATTTTAAAAATACTGCCGATGAATTCAACAATATGGCTTCCATACCAAATGGTGCTTCATTGGGTACTAGAATGGTAGAAAAAAATTAAAAATGTAAAGTAAAATGTATAATTAATATTAAATTAAACTAATTACAATATAATAATAATAATAATGGGTAGTTTTTTTGGCAACAAAAATTAAAACTGTTGAAATATTTTGTAATGCAGATGGCGTATAAGTTATATTTAATATTTATAACTCATACGCTTAGGGTGGTAAAAACTTATACGAATAAGGGTATTCAAAGGATATTTTAGGACATCTTGTAAGACGATTTTAACTAAACTGTTGTGTTCGACACTAGAGAGATACGGCTTTATAGTTATATCTATAATTTGTAGCCTGGCAGTCTCAGAGCATTATATGGTCAGCCTAATATCAAAAATTAAAATTTTAGTTTTTTTAAGATTTTAACATTTTTTGTTTTTAGTTTTTTTTTATTTTAAAAATTAAATTTGAATACATACAGAATTGTATATTATTTTTGGCAAAAAATGGCTCAAAAAAAGATTTAAAAAAATTCGAAAGGCTAAAAAATTAATCATTTTTATGCCTTTTTTGAATTGTTCACAAAATATTCAAATTGGTATACATTTCTGAGTAATTTCTGAACCATCTTTTGGATATAATAATTTGGCTCACATTTTTGTGCCTTTTATGATTCGTTTTAGAATATGAGCAATTTTTGACAAAAAATTTTATAGTTTCAAAAAAATCTGTTTTATTTGAGTAAGTTTTGAATCATAGAACAAGAACCCTCAAAAAAGTATCCAAATTTTGCTGGCTGGGAATTTAAAATTTTTAAAAATGTTAACCCATTCAGGAGCGACACTCTATTAAAGTACCCAGGAAAATTTTCTGTTCCAAAGAATCGCTTGTAGAATAACTTCTTTTCCTTTACAACACCTTCTATTGTCAATTATAACGCTGATGATTTTTGTTTGAAATTGTTCCAAAAGCAACCTCTTTTATAGCTCCAAAGTGTAACCTGTTGGCCTAAAATCGGTTCTGGAACTAGTTCTAGAACTGATTTTCCGCCAGTCGTGCCTTCCAAATAGTTTGGAATGGCAGAAAAATTCCACCGAACTTCAAAAAAACGCTGAAATTCAAAAAATTACATAAATTTGAAAAAAAAAATTAAAATAAATCACTGATATTCGAAGAAGTCCCCTACAGGAAATTTTAACAAACTGTCACCGAACTGGCCCCTTTATATGAAATAGACCGGTCACTTTTACATGGCGTTGTCATAGCAGGGGGAAATTGACCCCTTGTGACATGTCACAAGACAAATCCTAGAACAGGTTACTGAACTCTCATAAAAAACAAAGTTCTGGGACCTGTCCTGGGATTTGTCTTGTGACATGTCACAAGGGGTCAATTTCACCCTCCTATGACAACGCCATGTAAAAGTGACCAGTCTATTTCATATAAAGGGGCCGGTTCGGTGACAGTTTGTTAAAATTTCCCATAGGGTCGTTACAGGAACCCTACACACAAATTATTTGGAAGGTAAAATTAACTAAAAATACAATTTAAAACGAATAAAGTTTCAGTTAAAAACCGCTCTACTCACATTTTTATTTAATTGAGCAATTTTTTTTATTTGTTTTTGACTATTAAAAACTGACTATCAGAAATTGTAAAATCAACTTAAAGTTAATTTATTATTACTATATTTTTATATTTGAATTTTAAATAAAAATTGACTAGAAAATTTTACTGTTACGGAATATCCGTATTTTTTATTTAGTGAAAGTTTTAACTAACTTGTGAAAAAAGTTAAAAAGTATTTTTCTTCTACGAACAACTGTTATTACTTTGAAAAATAACTGAATTGAAAAGCTTCAAAAACAACTAACAAAAAGTGTCAAAAACAACTAACAAAAGTGTCTAAAATTCCAAAAATTACCTACCCAGTAAGTTAGCGCTTACTCCAAAGAATACATGTTTTATATTTCAGGTTACTGGAGGATGGGTTTGACGGAGGCCGTAATGGTTAAGACTTGTCCCGTTTTTGCCCGTCCCGGTGGGAATTTCCTAGCTCCGGTTTGGACTGGGCGATGTTGAGTGAGTATATATAGAGACATATTAACTGCATTTTCCCACGCCGTATATTTATAAAGGCTATTTAAAACAAATCTACGTAAATTGTATTTTCCCGAGCAATAATTTGGGCCTTAAGTGCTTCTTTCATATTTGTGAAAATATTCGAATAATTTCGAATATTTAAATTATTTCAATTTTTAAAGACAATTTCCCAAAAACGGCTGGATCAAAAGTTTTGATTTTTATCGCAACACATTATATAATATCCAAATTCATAACCAAGAAAAACATTTCTAGTGAACGCACCTTTCAGTTAAAATTGATTAGTAGGACGAATTTCGTAAATACTATTCCTTTTCTATTGAATTTTGAAACTTTAATTGCAAAATTTATTAAATTTGAAGTTTTGTTGTAATTTTAATGTAACAAACAAACTTTTTAAATTTTATTTTTAAAAAATTTCATATAACACTCAATTAAATTTATTGAAATATTAAAAAAGAAATTTAATTGAAATTTCTCATGCATCTTGATAATTTTTCATTAAATTTTTTTCTAAACAATTTTTAAGAATTCCTTTTATGATTTTGTTACAAAAACAAAAGTTCATAACTTAACAAATAAAAAAAGAAAATTTCTTTTGTTTCAACAATCATAGTTGATTACATTAAATAACCACAAAACTTTATAAAACAGAGAAGAAAAAAAATAAATTTAAATAACCCTCTAAATGCTAAGCTCACAAAGGCATGTGGAATAAAATATTCAGCAAAAACTTAAACTCAGGGTGTTATTCTAAACTTTATAACAATGACAAAATTGTGACAACACTGTGGTAAATTATCTGTGTTGTTACAATTCTGTCATTGTTATAAAGTTTAGAATAAGGGTATTCTTCTATGAAATAAATCTTCTAAGAAAACTGTTTTTACGTATAAATAATATGAAATTAACAAAATCGTTTAGCTACTCAATTGAACAAAATTGGGTATTGGCTACAAAATTTTCAAAATCCTTGCTACGATAAAAAATATGATCTTACATTTTTTATAAAACCCAAATTTGTTTCACCATTTTGCCCCAAAATGGGATAATTATCATACTGTTTTGTTCAAATACATTACATTTAGTAAATAAAAATAAACAAGTACGCACTTAAGCTTTAACACACACACACACACACACACACATTTACAAAGATATTCTGATGTGTGTATGTATGAAGAAAAAAAAGGTATACAAATACTAGGCTAACAGAAACAGCTAAAAAGATTTTTGTTTTTCGAGAGATACTACACACATTAACTCATCTCATCTCATCTCCCATACATTTGTTTATTTATAAGCTTGAATAAATTGTGCTGAATGTCGGTTTTTTTTATGATGAAAATGATGATGACGAAGTTGTTGATGATAGAAAAAACAACAACATTGTTGGCATTTTCTTTTTTTTTTCCCAACATTTTACATACACATGAGCAAAAACAACAAAGTAAAGTAATTTCTTTGGGTAAACATTGAGTCTTTTATTTATAAACACACACACACTCAAAGGTGCATTTGAAGAATATGTTTAATACAAAAAAAAACCAAATGAGTGAAAACAAATAAAGAAATAACACATCGAAAGTTGGAAAAACTTTTTTCTTTGTATAATTTTTGCATATTTTTTCTTCTATTTTTCTATGCTGATACTCGAGTATATTGTGTTTTTTCCTAGGTGTATGTAGGAATGTTTCTATAAATGTTTTATTTTGATTGTTTTGTGTTACCCTTTTTTCATTGTTGTTGCTGTTTTTTGCAATAAACTCACCCTACTCATAGGAAAAAATATTTAAAGCTGTGGTAAGTAATATTTGCACACAGAGATTTATTGTTCATTTGGGTTTGGTAATGATACATCTTTAAGTTAAATATTTGGTACTATATTAAAAATCTTTTACAATTTTTTTTTTTTTTTAATTTGTCACCCAATTTCAGAAAAATAAAACAACTAGAAAAACAAAACAATTAGCGTGTTTTTTAATCACCTGGATTTAGAATTTTTCATACAAAAAATGGATTTATTAAATCCAAAGAAAAGCTGGATTTAATAAATCCACAATAAAAGCACAAATATATGAAACAGCCTATTAATTTAATGTCAGAAAAAAATACGAATGAAAGTTAAAAGAGAAACAAACAAATTTAAAAACTAACAAATAAAAGGTTTTTATTAATTTTTTTTATGAAATATGTTTAGAAAAAAAACTACACCTCACCAAATATATATTTTTCATCTTGGACATGGAGAAATAGCTCAAATAGAAATGACAATTTTTCACTCTACAGTAAGTAATTTAATTAAATCCAATTAGTGAATATTAGATATTGCAATGGAATTTTTCAATTGTGTAAAAATATAAATTGAAGTGATAAAACTGAAAAGGCAGACTGTTTGTCGCTGTTTTATGTAAAATATAATTATAAATTAAAAGCTAAAGTAGAATCCTTCATCATCGAATTCGGTATTAAAAATTAGGGTGAAAGAAGTGTCGGACAGAAAATTTTTTTTAAATAGGAAAAATCTAACCCCATCTGTTGAGCACTTTTAGAAATACTTTTTGGATTTATTAAATCCAAATGATTAGAAAAAACGGCTAATATTCGTACCGCTTAGAAGTGAAAATAAATTTAACCCTGCTGTTAGGTTAGGACCATTTTGGTCCATTTTGTTTTACTTCTCTCTTTATCTTTGCAACGGTACAATATATTGACTTCAAATTTTAGATCATGTGATTTTTTTCTGAATTAATGTTTTTATCAAAATAAATAAGTGTGGAAGGGAGAAAAATAAACAGTTACAAATCTTATGTTAGGGACCATTTTGGTCCATTTTTTTACTTTTCATTCACATATGTATTCGCATTAAAGGATGAGCAAATTATTTTGCGGTTTAGCTTACAAATAAATTTACTGCAGACAACACATTTACTTTCACATTTGGATTTGCAGCAACGTTTTACGTTTTCTAGAGAGTAGGTTTCATGTATCACTTCCAGAAGTTACGGAACCTGAGGAAGATGCTCTTACCTCAGCCAATAGCTTCGATGAAAATTCAGTATATTAGATGTGTTCTTTAGCCAAAGAAAGCGCCAATTGTCGTAAAAATTCGGGTCTCCTACGGTTTGGATCACTTGGTGCCACGAAACATCAATTTCAGGAAAAATTATAAAAGCATTCAATGCGGATATAACTATAATTTTTTCAAATACAACATTCGGCCATCGATTTTTGTTCCATTTAGGAATATAGTAACCAATCATTTGGTCGGCGTTATCTACGCCTTCTAAGAGAGAAGACAACTAATCGACTAATAAATAATGGCAAAACAATTGCAAACCTTTTGTCGAATTATAGAAACATACAATCTCAGGCTTCTTTTTCAGTGCATTGACATCGATTTCTGGTACCTTATCAAAACAGTTCCTTTATGTCTATGGCTAATGTAAAAAACGAATGTAGGGATTTCATTGGAAGTAAACTGTTCCCACATATGTAAATTTTCTTTCTAAGTTTTTTTTGCCAAATCGAAAGATAAAAAGAAATGATCGACCTTTTAAACCTTTCTAAGGCTGCCATACATAGCCTAATTTAAAGTCGCCAAGTGTTGAGATAATATTCTCAGGGGACAGGATATTAGAGTTGCACTCCACTGCATATTATTTTTTTCAATATACAATGGATGCACAGTGCCAGCTGCAGGCACAGTTTTTTCATTTTCTGTATCAGAATCACTTGTTTCTGTATTTTCGTATTAGATATTTTCATCGAAATTGAAATATCCGAGTCACTTTCGTTTAGAGTTTTAGCAAAAGCATTAGAGTCCAAATTAAGCCGATTTTCCATTTTATCAAAAAACAAAGAAAACACAAGCTGAACTGAGACTGAAGTGACATTAATGCGAATAGTTGATATATGACTAAATAAAACTTGGTAAATCACAAAAATAACACAAATAACTGAATAGCAGCATTAATATGTATAAATTACTGATTTGATGGTACAACCAAATAAAATTAGGAGCACCCCAAATATAATTTTGAGTTTTGTAACAGTTTTGCAATTAGTTTTCAAATAAAATTGTTATGACAAGTACTATAGTAATAAACATTCAACGTTTAATTAATACCCAGCCAACAATTTCGGAGCGCTCATAAATAAGATTTTTAAATGGCTCATAGAAATGATTATTGTTTTTTTGAAAACACTCTTTTTTTGGTAGAAAATATGAACCCTCAGAAAACAATCCAAAAAGTTATCTCTACAATCTAAAAAGCTGTCTCAAAATGAGGGTTCATTTTTCGGTCTCAAAGAAGATTCCAAAATTATTTAAATTTATGAGGACAATTTCGATTTTACACGTTCTTTTTTCTGAGTCATTTCTGAGTACACAGGGCCTCTTTTGGACGGACCACTTTCATAGGAAAAAGTGGAAAAATGCTTATGTTTTCGGAGCTCATTTCTGAGCCATTAATGATCATCTTTGTTTGTTGGGTAGCCCAAAATATTTCTTGAGCATAGAAATATATTTTTTAGAGTTAGTATTGCGTTCTCGAAATACTAAATGGAAATAGCTATAAAAAATGGGTTTATGGTTTTTTTTTTATGAAAAATTAGGTATGGACCAAAATGGTCCATCAACCTAAAATTCGTAAGTAGTTTTTAACCTAACAGCAGGGTTAAGAAACCTTAGCATCCAGTTTTCAATAGAATTTTAGTAGCACTATATTCAGTGCAAATGGTATTAGTAGGTTTTGCTTAAAATAAACAAATTTTCAGCCCATTTCTTAAAAAGATTGCGGACTAATGGTAACAAACAACCCTGATAGAAAAATAAAAACAGCTCAATATCGGCCGGGTATTGGAGACGGTAGTACATGTACTGGAAATGAGTCGGATATTCTACATTTACAATATTGGCATGTTGTCGAAATGATAACACCAATTAATGCTTGATCCTAGTTACTTTTCCAGCAAAATCTCATTACTAATATCTAAATAATAAGCAGTAGAATTAGGTTCTACTGCATATAATTCGATGGCAAAATTCATTATTTTTGTTCGACCATGTCGTTTTTGTAAGTAGTTGTCCATATTCGCTGCACGAAAAAAAGCGCAAAATTTGTGCACCCCCTTACCCGCTGCATTACAAAGGTATATAAAATAAGTAGTTACCAAAATAAGTAGTTATTCGTGTGCTTATACGCAGTTAAAAAATAAGTGGTTACAAGTTGTTAAATAATACAACTTACATACATACTTACTAGTGGTTAAAAAATAAGTAGTTACCAAATCCACATTATCTTTATAAATAAACAAGTAGTCGAGCGAAAGCTAGACTGCTTAAAAAAACGGCTTCACCTAACAAAAATAACTAGTACTGACGCCGAATTATAAGTAGTAAAAAATTTTAATTTCATTATATAACCACTTATTTGCTAATGAAAGATTTTGCTGGGTACCTCACGATATAAATTTTTTCATTGTATTTAATATTCCCCACTTAGTTAATTTTACAGTATCTTCGGTGACTCTTTTGGCACCAGCTGTCATTTGTATCTAAAATTCGTAATGGTTTCAGGCACAGATGTAGTCTTCCTTAGTTTTGTTTTGACCGGAGCCCACATAGAAAGAATTTACAAAATTCTAATTAAATTACTAAACATATTTCTCATACCGTTTTTGTTAATACAAAAATAAAAAAAAAACTTTCTAAAAGGTCCTGATTAAACTTTTTGACCACTCTTGAAATACATTACCTAATCACGCTTGCTTCTGTTGTAATTTCTCCACAAGTCCAAAATATATTATTTTAAATAGTTTCTATAACTGTTTTGTGGACTTGTTTTGATTCTCCATTGCAAACTAATAAACCACTAGAATTTGGCAAACCTATCCGTTTTAAAATAAATTTCTCATGGATACTTTGACCCAGAAAAATTATTTAATTAAAGCTGTAAACACCCTACGGGAAATTTTAACAAACTGTCACCGAACTGGCCCCTTTATATGAAATAGACTGGTCACTTTTACATGGCGTTGTCATAGGAGGTGGAAATTGACCCCTTTTGACATGTCACAAGACAAATCCTAGGACAGGTTATTGAACTCTCATAAAAAACAAAGTTCAGGAACCTGTCCTGGGATTTGTCTTATGACATGTCACAAGGGGTCAATTTCCACCTCCTATGACAACGCCATGTAAAAGTGACCAGTCTATTTCATATAAAGGGGCCAGTTCGGTGACAGTTTGTTAAAATTTCCCGTAGGGCAGTTACACATGCAATATTATTGATCAACGTTTTTAAAATCGATCAATTAGAAAAAATTATTTAAAAATAAAATGTTCTAAAGTAGGGCATACACGTTCAATATTATTGATAAATTTTTCAAAAATCAACCAATCAGAATATATTATTTTTAAATACTTTGTTCTGATTGGTGGACTTTAAAAATATTGTTTAATAATATTGAACGTGTATGTTTGCCTTCAATGGTTAATTTTCGAGTACTTGAGCAATATTATTCCTGCCTTTAAGCGCCCCATAGATTTTCAATATTTTTCATAAATTTTTCGTCATTTACAAATTAATTAAAAGTGTGTACCCTATATTGCAAATTTATCAATTTAATTGAAAAATTCAAAATGATTTGAATTTTTGTTTTTCAGTTTTATATTAATGTCTGTGTTCAATATTAAAAATATGACTATTATAAAATTTATTTTTATACAAAAAAAATAGATTAAATTTAAAAACTTTTAAAAATAACTGATTAAGAAGGATAATCAAACTAAACGCGGTTTAGTATTAAAATACAAGTAAATCTGAGAATTTTTATATAAAACGGTTTTTGTTGAAACTTTGAAGAAAATATAATTGAAGTGAAGATAATTCTGTCAGTGTGGAAATATTTTGATTTCTGTTAGGATCCCAAACAGTCGTTGTAAAGGAACTAATATCTTTTTTCCTGTTTATTATTTGCTTTCCTTGCTTTCCTTTTAGCAACGTGCTAAAGTACTTTTGCTAACAACAACAACATTGCACACATATTCTAATATCGTATGTGTTGTATATATTATATATGAATATTGTAAAATGTATGTATGAGTATTGTTTTTGTTTAAATTGCATACAAATTGCAGCACGTAACAACAGTTGACAGTAAATGTTTCGTGTTTTTTTTTTTCTTTCTTTTCCATTTCTTTTTAAAACAAACAGCACAAAAGTTGCATTAGAAAAAATACATCCATACCCAGCAAAAGAAACCTTACCACTTCTCAATAGATTAATAAACATACAACTTTTAAAATTATGAATTATAATAGCAAAATATATTCTTGAATAAAAAAAGCTTAAAAACAATTTCACAGAAGCTGAATTACAGGTTTTTAAAACTCAACAACTTATAACATGTCAAAAATAACTTCTCAGAAGTTGAATTGCTGCTGTCAACAACTTACTTTATGCCTTATGCTCTTGACAATTCATTGTTGATTATGCTAAAAACAAACAACTTTCATCATCTGTTGTAAGCTGTAGAACATTCTTAAAGTTGTTCATTTAAAGCATATTCACCAATAAAGATTAAACGGCATAGCACGCAAATTCAGTTATTAATAGCTGCAATTCAACTTCTGGGAAGTTGTTTTAAAGGAATTGGTATGTATTTAAAAGTCCCTACCTTAGTTTTTGCTGGGTACATACACCGCCAGTTAAATAAATACTAGGAATCTCTACCACTTTTACTAGAACCACACCTGGGGAATTTCAGTTATAATTACATGTAATTTTAAATTTAAATTTTTCAATTACAATCATTTGTAAATATAATTGTAAAGGGTTTTTCAATAAGAGCGCTACAAAAGTAAAAAAGTTTAAATAAAACAAAAACGGTTTTGGATATCAATGAAATTCTTTATTCCTGTGAAAGTACGTTCGATGCCATTATGTATGGAAATCGATCTCTTTTGCATGGCCACCGTGCCCGTGGTCAGAAGTCTAGACGCTGAACCCAATTTTCGACGGTTTTCAAGCATAAATCGGCCGATACTGCTGCAATTTCATGTTCGATATTCGTACGAAGTTCATCAATCGTCGCTGGCTTGTTGGCATAGACCATAGATTTGATGTAGCCCCACGCTCAATTGTTGATCTGCTAGGACGATTATGACGACCATAAATTGGACGTAGCGCTCTTAACGTTGAGGCCACTGACTCCGAATTTCGGTAGTAAATTTTAATAATTTCGAATCGTTGTTGGCTCGTATATCTTTCGATCATGAAATGGCAAACCTTACTGAAGAGAAATGTCAAAAGAGCGGCAAGAAATATGGCGTCGTTTGCTGTCCCTGTCTTTCTACTTTTGTAGCGTCCCTGTTGAACAACCCTTTAATTGGGAATTTTCAATTACAAATTATATATAATTGTTATCAAAAATAATCCCACGAAAAGTCTGTGACTCTTAGCTGTGACTACATGCACCATGTATTGGTTGTTGCAGTCACAATAAATCATATTTATTGAAATTTTTGTTTGAAAACTTCAAAAAAAATTAAGACCTGTAGTGGGATTCTCTAACTTTTTAACAACAAAATTCGGTAGTTAAGTTGTCAGTTTACTATGGAAACTTGTCATTCTCTAACTTTTTAACGACAAAATTCGGTAGTTAAGTTGTCAGTTTACTATGGAAACTTGTCATTCTCTAACTTTTTAACGACAAAATTCGGTAGTTAAGTTGTCAGTTTACTATGGAAACTTGTCAATTTAACGACCGAATTTTGTCGTTAAAAAGTTAGAGAATTGCCCCTCTGGTATCGACATAATCATAGCATTGAGAAATAAATTAAATTTTTTGTATTTTATTGTTGTTTTGTATTTTATTGTTGTTTTTTATGACTCTCCGTGATCATGAGGATCACAATGAGTGACAAGTAGGAATAGGCACCTTAGAATTATAAAATGTAAAAAGAATGTGGCTGAGTTTTGCAGAATAGGCATGGTCAAGAATAAGAAGAATACGTCATGTTGGGTTGATTCATAACTCGCGCTTTTTGTTATTACATCTTTTCCGTTTAAAGTGTACTTTAAATTGACACTTTTTTTATTAAAATTACATGCAAATTATAACTGAAATTATTCAATTACAATTACAGTTATTTGTAATTGAAAATTTTCAATTACGATTACATGTAATATTGTAATTCCATGTATAATTAATTGTAAAATGTAATGAGTGACCTCCAGGTCTGACGAGAACGAATACAAACGTGAGCTTGCATACCTTTAGTGTTTAAAGGTAAATATTTTTGCGGTTGCATTTCCTTATTCACGAGTACATATATGAGGATGCTCACTAGGATGACGATGATGAGGGTGCTTGTACATGTTTTGTTTACATTTGTTGTCTTAATTTTTAATAACAAAAAAATGAGAGCAATTGCAAAATAGAAAAGTTGGAAAAAGTGGTTCTGTATATGCATATGAAATAATTGTTGTTTATCTTAGTTTTAGGATAA
Source organism: Leucophora obtusa (assembly GCA_949987735.1). Taxonomy (NCBI): domain Eukaryota; kingdom Metazoa; phylum Arthropoda; class Insecta; order Diptera; family Anthomyiidae; genus Leucophora; species Leucophora obtusa. The sequence goes on along the minus strand of OX465298.1, from coordinate 165,521,364 downwards.
TATAAAATCCTTGACAAAAGACATTTTAAATACATATAAACAGTTATATTTACTATATGAGAAGATATAGCTTAAACAAGAGTTTTAATATAAAACAGCTAATAATGAGGATCTTAGTTAATTAACCCTTGAAAAGTAGCAAATTTTGTAAGTAATGCCATAAAAGTGCTACATATACTGATTAATTTCTTGTCAGCTAATTATTGGTACGCCAAAAAGTTGTTATCGAGGAAAACGATAAGGAATGTTTACATTTTTTTTTTTGTATGCAAGCTTAGCAGGTAGATCAAATTCAAATACTGAGTACCTCAGATAAAAACAAGATATCGAGAAAAGGGTTATGGTATTAGAAAAAGGAAATTTATATAATATGTAATTCATTCCTAACACAATTTTTGTTTAGAAATGGTTAGTGGATCAATCCAAAAATATGTTGACGATATGTGCATTAAAAGAGATTGTTTGTTGGCTCCCGTTATTAACTTAAATGCAATTTTAGGCAATTTCTTCAAATTTGTACCGATTTTCTTGCCCCGCCAATTAAATAAGTATCACGACCCTTCCCGATGTTTCAACCGATTTCCAGAATATGATCCAAATTGTATTTGGTGTAGGATATCCCATATTCGGCATGCCCAACTTCAATTTTCTTATCTGTTTTTCCATAAATTAAAGTGATGATCTTCCCTACGAGTCACGAGCATAGTTTTTTTTTTGCCAAAAGTACAATTCAGGAAAACGAGACATGCATATGTGTTCAAACTAAAGGAATCTTGAATAAAATCTGCTATCATTGTGGTTAACTTATTTTTTGTCAGTGAGGATTCAAAATGAAAGTGTTGTATTTATACCCTACACCACTACGTTCAGAGGGTATAATAAGTTTGTGCTGATTTTTGTAACACCAAAAAATATTGGACTTAGACCCACCTTATAGTATATCGATCGACTCAGAATCACTTTTTATTTCGATTTATCGTTGTCCGTCCGTACGTCTGTGTGTCCACTCACACTCTACAGGTCGCAAATATTAAGATATTTTGATGCAATTTGGTACACCGACCTATGTCGGCTCAAGAACGAAGCCTATTGATGTTGGTTAAAATCGGTCCATGTTTAGAATATTTGCCGCCATATTAATTGCTCCGTTTTGAATACGAAGTTCTTTACTCTTGATCAGGAATGAAAAATATGGTATAGTTGTACTTCTCTTATATATTTTTTCCTCGATATTGTACCGTGGTTAGAGTGTATAAAACCGTAACTGAAAACCGGTATTTTATTTTAAAAAAATCCGACCGGTTTCAAATAACACTGCATGACACTCAAAAAATTAATGGATATCTGACCATCAGTTCTATATATATATTTCGGACATGCTGATTACAATGTCGTACTTTATTTTTGATTAATGGTACATTAAATGGTCCATTAAAAAAAATTTATTTATTGCCATAGCTTTTGCAAATGGAAACTTTTTTGCTTGAAATTTTGCAAGAACAGTTTTTAGAGGTGACCCCATATTTTACTAAAAGTTGGACTTTGGGGACATCTTGGAAAGCTATGCTGCCATGCAAAAGATTTTGTCATGTCAAGATTTTGTAATGCAGTGTAATTTCTAAATACTAATAAACCGAAAACAGGTTATTATTTGTAGGTTAACCGGTTTTTTAAAATATGATATTATCTAAGCTATTTTTAAGCTAATCATTCCAAAAGTCTATATTTCGACCGCATTTTATTTTTAAAATAAATATTATATTAATAAACAAAAGTGTAGTTTTTTTTTCTCTTTTATATAAAAAATAATATCTTTTCACGCGTATTAGAATAAATATGATTCGAAAATCATTTGTAATCTTTTGCAAAGTAAAATAAATACAGGGTGACTGATGAATGGTGCTACAAAAAATTGGTTTCATTTTTATTTTAGTGATTGGTCTCTCAATTTGATTAAGAAAATTGTACGCTTGGGATGATGAAACAAGAACTGTTAAATCTACAGGAATTTTAGTTACATTTAAATAAATTTTACTTGAATATAAACAGCATTCTATTATTATTAGCATTATATTGTCTTCCCATAAAAAAATATATAAATTAAATTTTTTATTCACTAATATTCAGCATTGTTTTATTTTTGCGGATTTAAAAGTGTAAAATGTTACATCTGATCGTGCTTTAGCTCTTCAGTACCACCCGAAACTCGCATTATTTTCGGTTATTGCTTTTTATAAAAAGGCGCTAGGTTGATGCGTTTCTGTTTTTTATTTAGCGTTTTTATCGCCTTTAGAATTTTTTCTGATTATTTAAAAAAAAGTCACACCATCCTATACGTTTGTTTTATATATGAGATATAAAATCAGATAATGCAAATCCCGCTATAGCAAACAGCTTCAGCTGATTAGTAGTTCTTCCTGCAGGGCACTTTTTCGCCAATTTTTGTTAGCTTCTTCTACTATTTATACAGATTTATTTCCGTTAGTGTAATATCTAAATATTATTAATAATAAACCCGAACTGTTTGACTGATTCCTTTTAAAAAAGCTGTAACCGTTAGCGGCTTTTTTTAAATAGTAATTTTCGAACAAGCAGAAATCCGATTTTCTGAAACGTCGGTTTTTTGGCGACTCTAACCATCGCGAATTATTTTATACAATTTGTATCTAAAATTTGAAAAATTTGGTTTCTGTTCATCAGACGTTGCAATATAGCGCTGCTCTTAAGAAATTAGCTCTTTTTTTAAATTATTTCTGGGACACCTAAATTATTTCTTTATTTTATGTCTTGGCTATGGTTTTGGGAAGCAATTATTTTATAAATGGGAAGCTTGAAATTTCGTGTATATGTATATGTGTAAAAAAAAATTTTATCAAAAGTTTCGCGAAAGGTGAAATTAAAAATTTGGGAAGCCAGGTTCATAATCGGTGACTCAAAATCTGTTAAAAACAATTAATTAAAATTCAATATATTAATATTTTAAAATTTATGGCCGGCATTTGAATTTTTTATTTAAGTTTGGGACATAGCAACCGCAAAATACCGTAAGCTACAACATCATGTAAATTAGGCAACATAACAAATTTTAGAAAAATAAATAAATCGTTATATTGTATAAACTTTTAATTTGAAAAATCCCAGATATGGAGTCAAGGACCCCGAATTCTTTCGAGTTTAAACTTCAATATATTCAAATTTTGTAATTTATGGCCGCCATGTTGGATCAGCCATTTTGAATTATGATTTCAAATACATGACCGGCAACATTCTAAACTCGCTAAAAAATAAGTTTTTTCTTCCATATTCTAATTATGGTCAAAATTCAGGCTTGCTGGCTCACAGTGCTTTTGTTGCCTCTTACAATACTTGATGATTTTTACCTAGAATATTTTCTGTTATTCTGTGTTATTTGTTGCTAAAAATATCTTTCGTATGGTTTTAAAATTCTAACCAAATTGGAATAAACCTAAATACAATGTTTAAAGGACCTGAAAATGATTCTAATATTACATTTACACTTAACCAAAAACTAGTAGTTTTTAAAAACTACTTGTATACAAATTTGTTCTTTTTAGAAGAATTTTACTCCAAAGAAAATTTTTTTTTTTTTTGGGAAGCTTGAGAAAAACTTCTGACTCACAGAATAATAAAATTTTATCGGAACCTTAAATTTTGTCGCCACAAAAAAGCCTAATTTAGTCCTTGCTGCACTTTATAGGGTTAATTAGATATAAAGCTTACCCTAAAATGTAATTTTTACCTAGAATAAACTGCATTTAAGATTGTTTTATCCAAAATATATACTTCATACACATGTATGCATTAAAAAAGTGCATTATATTGCCTTGACTTTTCTGTATGAAAGTATGTTTGTTTAACTTTTATTTGTTTTATATTTTTAATTGTTGTTTTGTCAGAGTACATAAAAGAGATAATATTTTTCATTTTTGTCAAAAAGTGTCTGGAAAGTTACAAAAGATTTTTGTTTTTTAAGGTCTTCTAAGCTTTGGCGTCTTTAAAAAAGAGGAAAATTTATATGTTGTTCAGGATAATATTCCCATAAAAGTTAGGTTAGCTATACACATGAATATTAGGGATATAATTTTTTTTCATACCAAAATATTACAAGATGTGACCTATATTGCGCTAATAATTAAAATCCATTTCTTCCTCATTTTAAAAATTAATGTTCCACCCTGGGGCCAGTTTATAATATTTATACTGCATTTTTAATGGTTTCTTAAAATATTCCAATACTAGTTAAGAACCAGTTATGTACTAGTCAATTAGAACCAGACAACTAGTACAGGTTCTACCGCCTCTCAATACAAAGAACTGTAGAATTTAACAAGGATATGTTATAGGGATAACGGCAATTGTCGCCAAATACTCACTTTGGTACTAGTTGTAGCGCTAGTTTGAAAATTACAATTAAAGGGCGAAAAGGAGAAAAACTGGTACTAATGTGACACTCGCGGAACCAGTTCTGAAGTGACTCTTGGGAAATAGTACTGCACCACCGAAGGTTTTTCCTTTGATGAAATTCAAAATATTTCGTGATTATGATTTATAATCAAAATAAAATTTTTTAGTGTATATTTAGAAACTCGGACTACATTATTAGAAACAAATGTAAACAAAACTAGAATTTCAAACTATTCCCAGCCAGAAAAATACAAACGGGAAAACGATGGCAAAGCACTTTAACAGGTGGTATAAGTACTGGCAAAAAGTGATTTCCCATTCCCAAAATGATAACATCATTAGACAAAACGACCGGCTGTTCAAAAAGCTCCGGAAAAGCACTGGATAAACAAAATGTTTGAACGTTGGAAAAACGCCGGCAAAAACCATAAATTGGTGGTCTGGAAATATATTTTCCAAAATAAAATTTAAAAATAGTTCATGTGCATTTTTTTGGACCTGCCGTGATTTGAACCCAGGCCGTCAGATTGCCAGACGATTGCTCTACCCACTGAGCTAACGAGACAATCATATTTGATGGCTAAACACATAAATGAGTAATAATAGCTGGACA